>LNAC01000154.1:2052166-2086396 GCA_002007465.1 Ailurus styani | reverse complement strand
CCACCCCCCTACCCCACCCCACCCCATCCCAGTTTGAACCGCACCTGAGGATTCTACAATAGAATCACCTTGATTTGTCAGGGCAGACCACTTCTAAATTCTTTCTTTTTCTTAAAGGTTTTATTTGAGAGAGAGAGCGAGCATGCAGGCGTGGGCTTACGCAAACAGGGGAGGGGCAGAGGGGGAGGGAGAGGGACAAGCAGACTCTGCACAGATCGCAAGATGGAGGCTGGGCTCCATCCCGGGACCCTGAGATCATGACCTGAGCCAAAATCAGGAGTTGGATGCTCAACAGACAGAGCCACTCGGGCACCCCAGACCACTTCTAAATTCTAAAAGTGATCCTCACCATTACATTCTTATTCCAACACCAAAAAAAAAAAAAAAAAAAAAAAAAAAAAAAAAAAANAAAAGAAAAACAAACACCCACATATGGAGAATAGCTCTAAGTTTCCAAGAAAAGGCAGATTGTAGCTGATGAGGTTCCAACTACAGACTTGAGTCATTAAATGTGTTACCTGGCAAACACTTCACCTTAAACATCACTGCAGTCGTCAGAAAAGCCAACTTCAGCCCATGACTAGAACCGGCCTAGAGAAAAATGCCCGAAGGAGTCCTTCTGGTTTTACAGGTACAAAATTCTGCCCAGTAGAAAAAAGGAAAGAAAAAAAAGAAAAACCCACAAAGCCTTTTTCTTCCCTTTGCCTTAGATTTCTTGCTGATACCCTTCTTCAGGTGCAAACACTTGCCAAGGTCTGTGACTGGGACCCTTGTAACTCCCTTTAAAGCCATGCCCACCGAGTTGTGGGCCCCTGGAACTGTGGCCCCCCACAAGCTACCTCCTTTGGGGTACACAGAAATGCCATTCAGGAAAGAAGCCAGAAAGCGCCAGTGTGACCAGCTGACCCCCAGACAGGAGACGGGCATGGAGAGGAATCCTGGCTGGGTTACCCAGCCCAGCCAAGGTCAAAGGTAAGGCCAAACCGCAGACTCGGTCAAGAGAGAACAGAAAAGTGCCTGTAGCTCATCGAAAATGAATAAATAAATAGATAACGATTCATTTATTCATCTGGACAGCAAGCCTTTCTCCTTGAGCATTTTCTCTCCGTGTTTACTGATCAAATCTCTGTGAATGAGAGCACGACCCTCTTCCTGGATCAGGAAAGAGACACACACACACACACACACACACACGCGCGCCCCTCAACTGAAAAATCAAGTCCAGCAGGTCGTGATTTCACCTCTGAGTGAACAGGATGCAGCCACAAAGGGCTGGAAAGGGAGCCGGTGGCACGGCTCCCACTGGCGTCATCGTTAATAAGTAAGCGGCAGCGGCCTGTGCAAAGCTCTCCTCGCCTGGCGAGCACACCGGCGGGGCCGAGCGAGCGCAGCCCACTGCTGCCAAGGAAGCCCAGGATTCCGGGCCGAGCCCAGAGAGCCGAGGCCTCCAGGAGCTGCCCAAGGGCGACTGGGTGACGGAGTCCAGCTCCAAAGCCCGGCATCCTTCCCCGGTCCCCTGCCACACCGCCCACGTCCTGCTGCTTCTCCCACCAGCCGCAGACCCCGAGGCTGGGGGCCTTGGAGGGTCCTGGAGCTTAAATCCATCCAGAAGCCGTCGCTTGGGAGGCCAGCAGTTCAGAGTGCCTGGCGTCTGGTTCTTGGCTGCTCCAGGAGGCCACTCCTCTGCAAGAGGCCGAGGGGGGCCTTTGTGGCAATGAATGAGGCTGTCCTCAAGGAGAAATGGGGCCAGGCCTGCTTTGTTTTCTCAGGAAGGCCTGAATCATGAGGGAGAGAGCAAGTGCGGAGCACACTAGCGTTGGGGAGGGGGGTAACAAATCCGCCTGGAGAACTGGGGCAGGGTCCGCTGAATGGGGCAGGCAGCTGGCCCCTGGAGGCGCACTGTTGGTGCATCTCACCCGCTCCAAAATAACCACACCAATTTGCACACGAATAAGCAGACACAAAACCCCAAAGCGAAGACATTCAAAACCGAAAGCAGCTGCTAATCACCTGTTTAATTTTTTTTTCTTAAATTAGCTGCAATGAAGAATTTTCAAACTCTCAAGTACAATACACAGCTTAACATTTTCATACACCTGTAAAACCACTAAGTTAAATCCCATTACAAAAGACTCCAACTTATTATAAAGGAGCAGTTCAAATACAGTTCTTATCAAATACAAACAATGGAAAATGATTTAGGCAGAGAACATCAGTCACTGGAAATTAACATTTGAAAAAAATTTTTTTACATAAAAACCATCTGTGTATTGAGACGGTGCACTCCGCTAAACCACAGGCCTAATTAAGGAACTAGGAACCAAGGCATTACACAGTAATGCAGTAAGTTTTGCGTGTTTTCTTTCTTTCTTTCTTTCTTTTTTTTTTTTTTTTGAGTCTTGCTGAAATCTTATCAATACGGAACGTGTTGTCCTTTCTTCTCCGTAAATCTAAAATGATGTCTGTGTCAAATTGCTAAGCGCGCTTGCGGCTGACAGACAAAACACAACTTGTCTTAATCCGGCTGGTTCTCCCTTGCCAGCATCCCCACCCAAGGTTAGCTGCTTAAAAGTCCAGCTCGGGCAAAAAAGTACCAAGAAGATAAAAACCAAGAAGCAAGCCCACTGGGAAAGAAGTTGCACCAGGGGCAGGGAGCTGGTATGGATGGGTAACAAGGTCCAGAATTAAAATGTTACATCTCTCCCCCAGCCACGTTCTCTCCTGAGCAAAGGATTAAAAAAGACCAATTAACAGTTATCATTCAAATGGCACTTTACATCTTACAAAGCACTTGGTGGATATCTTAGTTGATCCATGTGGCAACTCGGTGACCTGAAGATAAGGAAATGAGGTCTCTGAAAGGTTACATGGCCCATCCGGGGTCGCTGAGCTAGTTAGGAAGAGACAGACCAGAGCCTGGAGCCCTGCCAGGCCCGGCCTGCCCCAGTGCTTCTCAAAATAGCATTGCCAGAACAAGGGAGGGGATTTGGCCCAGCCCGTGGAGCAAGAGAGTCATGAGGTCTGAACGATGGTAACCAAGAACCTGCACGTGATCGTACTTCTCCATGAGTCTGTGCCTTGAGGGTGACAACATGGTACTTACTTGAGCTCTGGCATGAGCCTCCCCAGAAAGGCCCCTGGAAGATAAAGATAAGACAGACCAAAGGAGATGACCACTGTATCACGGACATGGGGTGTTTCATCTGCCCAGCGCCCCTACCATTGGAAAAACAGCCCTCCTTCATCCCAAGCTGTTCTAATGGGACTGTCCATCAGAGACTGGTCTGTGACCTACACAAGGCCCACCGGTGAACTTTCCTGAAAGTGATACACAGATGCTGAAGGGAAGCAGTAATATTTCCACTGGAGCTGCCAAGCTAATATGTGAATCCAAGACTCTGGCGGCCATCTTATCCAACTCATGGAAAACATTTATCTACAAAAGGAGCAAATTAGGCCAACCCACAGAGGGACGGAAGGGACAGAGATTGACGAGGGTCAGAGAGAGCCATGATGACATCATCTCAGTCCTCAGGAACCAACTATGATGAAGGCAGGAAAACTCCTGGACTTGACAGTTACGTGGGCCAAGAGATTCCCTTTTCTCCTTGGGATCATTGCCGTGGGTCATCTGTAACCCAAAGGATGCTAACTTACGACCCATAAGACAATGTTAAATATACTCTGATGACACACACATCACGTTTTTCAGACTATCTCCACTTTTGATGCCCAGTGTTGTGGCTCCATAAAACCACTTCCACTCTCACCTTCTGGAAGCTTCCGTCCCCAGCAGCTGGAACACTCCTCCTCAACAGTTAATCATATTACATCATTCTCTGGCTCAGATCCTTCCCATGATGTCCCTTCACAACCTCCTTTTTATGGGCTTCAAGGTTCCTCTTATCTGACCCCTGCCTTCCTCTCCAAACTCCACTCCTATCTTCCCCACCATAACCAGCCCCACATCTACCACCCTGTACTTTCTGCCGGTGCCTCAAGGCCGCCTCACCCAGAGCTTTGGTGGCTCCTTCCCTCCCTTAACTAGAGTCTCAATCACCTCCTAGAGTCCCTTAAACACCTTTCGGGCATTACTTATATCCTCTTATTCCACTTCTTCAATCACCACTACCTGGAATCATATTTATTGGCTTACGGTCTCTCCAATTAGAATGTCAGTTAGAACGTCAGCTCTCCGGGGCGGTGACTTTTATCATCTTACTCACTTCTGTATCCCCAGTGCCTACCCTCTCTGGTGCTACTTACTGTGCAAATAAACAAAAGTCCACCCACACATTTTGGGAAATGCCAAAAAAGGCCAGCATGGAATCCTGGGCCATTCCATATCCTCAGGCTTTCTATCCCAAAAGGAAGATTGCCAGAGTGTATGCTCTTGACCAGGGCTTGGCAAACTACATCCCGTGAGTGCAGCTATCTACTTTTATACAATCTATAAACCAAGAATAGTTTTTTTTACAGAGGAACAGTGTGATTGATTGGATGCTAGAAAAAAGTAACTTTGAACTCCAATTCAGCAAAATGTTATCCACCATCCCAAAATAATAATGCCCATTCTTCTATTAAAATGGTATTACAAAAAACTGTACTGTTACTGTTATATTTTCTATCTCATCAGAAAAAAAAATCTGCATAAATTTGTTTTCTCTCTTATTATTTAAGTACTTACATAATAGCCTCAATATTGCCTCTTGACCCACAAAACCTAAAATATTTACTGTCTGGCCCCTTTACCAAAAGAAAAGTTTGCCAACCTCTGCTATAATCTTACTATTTATCAAGGGAAGAAAGGAGATTCAACAGGTCAGTCCAACCCTGGCACTATCCAGAATGGACTAAGGAAACAAGACCCTTGGTTGAACAAGGTTGAACACAAACCTTGGGACCCAGGAAAAAATAATCAGATTAAGTCTTCTACAGAAAGCTCTTAAAATCCAAAGATACTCTGTAGGAAACAGATATTCTGGTTCAGCAAAGACTCCTACAGGAGAAATGACCCCATCCCTTGCCTCGCCCTCCATCTCCACCCATCTCCTAAATCAATAAGGAAAGAACCATGTTTTACCTAAGAGTCTCTGAGGGGCTTCTCTCTGTGTTCCTAACCTCAGTGCCTTGAGTCTGCCATTAGCCCTATGGTCCTTGAGACAACCCCAAGAAAACCCAGCACTTCGGAACCACATTAAATCAACCAACACGCTTCCATCCAATGTGGAAGGCACAGGGCTCCTACTCCACCCCAAGGCTGGTCCAAGGATGATTCAGACAGGAGCAGCAGTCAAAGGCTAAGTCCGCTCCCACCCTGGCCAGCAAAAGTCCAAGAATGGTCTGGGAAACACAGGAGCCAGGACTCTACTTGAGTTGCCAGAATACGAAAGGAAAGAAACATGTCCCTCCTGGAAGGGAGCACATTGACGGGGAGCTGTCTGGGGAAAGATGGGCCAGGGGGCTGTTGATATTCAAATCATCATTAAATGAATCAAATTTCCAGAAATAAAAGGCATCACAGTGGGAAATGCTCCATCTTGACTTTCCTTTCTGGCTTTGGCAGAATAAAACCGCGGAGCAGAGAACCAATTAATTTTTAAGCATTTCTTTAAAATGACAAGAATCACCCTCACCCAGTCTAGTCATTACTAATTTCCAGCTCTCCACACCCTGATCCTTAACACCGCCCTGTAAAATTGCTATGTGCCCGTGACCGCAAAGGAGGCATTGGAGGAGCCCTTCGTGGCCAGAGCAAACTGCTCGCCTCAGGGACCCCATCCAAATTAAATCCACGTGGCAAGAAGCTGAGAGGCTTCAAGACCTAAAACTCAGTCCAGGTACAGCCTTTGCAAGGTAACACTCAGGAAGGAGCTGACATTTATTCCACTGACCTTGGTCTCTTGTCCAGGGTCCCTCAATACCTCCTCCTAAAATTACAGACCCATGTGAGCCTAGAAGAGCAATTAGAGACACACTGCTGTTCCACACTGGGCAAGGCCACTCAAACACGTTCCCGTTAGGGGCAGGGATTCCAGCCACTGCTGCTGGGAGCCCCTCTGCCTCTGCCTCCCTTCTCTTTCCCAAAGTCCTACAGCCCTATTTTCTCTGTTATTTCCTCTCCAAAACAGAAGAAAAAAATTTAGAGTCCTCTATTCAGAATTCCACATTCCAGAAATCCAAAGAACCAACTGGAGGGGCAGCCACAGACTTCTTTAATTTGGAGAAATACCAAAGTGGACCTAGGTCCCAAAAGGGAGATGGTGGCCCAAGACTCACTCACACGCTGATGAACCTCAGAGGACAGCCCATCTCAGTAAGACACCAGCCAGGTCTGTGATTTAACATCCAGATTCCTTCATCTGACAAATACTCGCTGAGCACCTACTGTGTGCCGGCACCATGCCCGGGACTCGACAGCAAACATCACCCCGAAATGCCTGTCTTCCGGGGACTTACATTCAGATGCCTCCACACCACCCGGATTTGAAAGGAATGTGAAGAGAAGACAGCCCACGTCCCATCTGTCCCTCGGTGTTTGTTCTCAAAGCAGATCTTATTCATTTATTGACTCGCTCACTCATTCATCCCCTCAACCAGTGTATGCTGAATACAAACCTTGGGTCAGGCCCTAAGCCAGGTTCGGGGGGGCTCCAGAATTTATAGGCAGTGGGGGCTTCGGAGCAGCAACATCTGAAGTGGGAAGGGGGATATGTCTGGAAGCTCTATGAGTACTTGGGATCTGCTTCGATGGTGTTCTTAGTAGTGGCAGCTGGGAGGCACTGGAGGAGACTGGGGAAGACAGCAAAGCCCAGGGCCAGCTCTCCACCCTAACGGGCGCTGGCAATATGGAAACGAGGCCCATGGGGCTGATGCCCTTCCTGAGATACTACCATAGACAACCTAAGGGTGTACTAGTGATTCTGCACCTGACCCTCGAGAAGAACCATTGTCTGCTCTTCTCCTCTCCACTCAGTGCTTGGCAAGACTGATCTCCACGGGATGGGTCTCCTCTGGACTCCCTTGCTCTCTGGCTTCTGCTTGGGTCTGGTCAACAGCAGATACTGTCAGGAGAAGGTGGAAGAAAAGCAGGGTATGGTCCCATCCCTGCTTGCTGGGTCACCTTCCTCTTCCTCTTCCTCTCCCACAGCTCCTGTCAGGGAGTCTCTTCCCACAGCTTCATTCCCGGTACCTGTGCCCCGGTCTTGCCCCTTTAGACTGAGGGGTAGGAACTGCTCAGGACTGCTAACAATCCCTGGGGGCTTCATCATTCCTCGTTCAACCTATAACTGTCTATACCTCTGTAAATAGTCTTGCCACTCGATCTTTTCAATTACCCCCTTCCATAAAGCATCTGTTTCCTACAGGGACCCTGACTAATACACCACGGTGGGTGAACAAAAAGTCTCAAGAATGTTGTGGGTATTGGCAGAGAAACCCACAGCCTTCCAGGCACAAGAGGAGAAAGGAGAGAGGTTGAGGGAAGATCACAGATGAGGTGATGCTTCAGCCAAATAAGCAAGATGGAGGCAAGAGCCTTCCGGGCCAAAGGGCCCCATCAACAAAGGCACAGAAGCATCGCACCGAAGGGACCAGGGAACGTGGAGCAGCTCCTCGTAGACCGGGTGTGGGGAAGCCAGGCGGTGATGCTTGGGAGGAGGAGGCCATGACAGCACGCCTTATTAGCAATGCAAAGGCATCTGGACTTCATCCCGAAGCAATGGGCGGTCTCCCATGCCAATCACATGGTGATGCCATCCAATACTCCATGTGTTTCCAGACACATCCTTCCTTGGACAAACTGAAAATTGGCATTCGCTTAGGACAAATAAACATAATCCCTAAAACGGCTATTTCAGAGCACTGTGTCTGGAATCTAAGGCAAAAAAATAAAAAATAAAAAAAAATAAAAGCCATCAGACCATGAAATATGGTTCACAGTAATATCCTTCTACGAACACGCACACACACCCACACCCGTGGCACTGTTAACAACGGGCTTTGGAGCATTTACAACCTCAGGTGAAAACACACCAGTCATTAACAACAGATTTTGAGAAGATTACAACCTAAATAACTATCATTGGAACACTAAGTTACTTAATATAAAGTGGTTCCATATGGTTCATTTATAATTCACGTGGCATCAGGCAGCAAGAATCCGTTCAGATGACAACTATTAGAGTCGCCAGATAGGCTTTTATTCCTCCAAAAGGGCAGTAAAGAAGGGCATATTCAAGAGATTTTCAGGTACTACCAGATTCAAGAATATTCTTGGATTCGAACATGATTTTCTTTGCCTCCCTCTCCTCTTTTGGATTTTGGATTTTTAGGGTGTGTGTGTGTGTGTGTGTGTACTTAAAATTGGCTTTAATTAGACCTCAGGTAGAGTCATTTTTTAAAGTCCACCTGCTTGGTAAGTTCACTGCGACCAGCATTTTCACTCTCCTCGTGGCTCCCGGACTGCAAGCACACAGCCGAGAACATAAGCACGCACGTACGCCGAACTGACTACTGTTGTTAAACTAATAAAAGGTAATCTTCTTGTCTCTTTAAGTATTTATGCCCCTGTCACTGGTTACATGGTACTTAGACACAAACGTACACCATTCATGCTTCCAAAGCAGGTTATTCAAACGCTTCGTTTTTCCTCTCCCACCTTCTCTCTTCTTCCCCCAGCAGACAGGATGGACTCGAAAGCTGAGAGCTTTCCCGTATTTCTTTAATCACTGTCAGGATCGCTCATAAATGTTAATTAAGAAGAAGATTTAAATGTTACTCCCCAACTGTGCCAAGTGGAGAACCTCTGAGTGTCTTCTGTTCTTCGGTGAGCTCTCCCTCTCCCGGTCTGCTCCTTTACCCCCTCCGACGGCCGGTGCGCGCACGCACGCCCACCAAGCACACACGCGTGTCCACGGGCACACACACGTGTCCCGGCCCAGCTGCGTCAAGAGCCAGCCAGTAGTGGCCACGGCGGGGAGAGGCTGGAAGGACGCGGCAGAGGCAGGGAAAGCCAGCAGCGGGAGGGGGTGCTCCGGAGACAAGCGCGCGGCCCCCCGCCGCTGAGACCTCTCCACGCAGGACCGAGGAAAGCGTGGCCCAGCCAGGAACCCGGATGGAGGGCCAGCCCGTGACTGCTCTGCCTTCAGAAACTTCGAGAAGGCTTCTCTGTACTCCCAGTAGCTCCTTAACCTGCTGGCCAGGACTCTAAGCCTCCGAACTAAAGACAATGCCTTTGGGTCCATAATTTGAGATAAAAGGCTTCCCTGGGAGAGCTAACGAGCCAGAAGATGAACACTATCAGAGTCTTCCAAACTGAGGTGTAGCGGGAAACCAAGAAGACAGAATACCCGAGCACGGGGTGTGGCTGGGGGAGAGAGGGACACCCACTTAAGAACGTTACCACTCCCCAACAGGTCACCTTTGCTGGGGACAAAAGCAACCCGAACGCTGAGCCATGGCCTGAAGTCTGATACGGCTCAGGCGTCCGTCCCCACCTGTGCATCTGCCCAGAGCTGCCATCCCAGCCCCCCTCACCCAACAGCCCTCACACTGGGCAGCACAGCCACTGCGAGAGGTCCTGCACGCCACCTGTGCTGCAAGGACGGAAAGAACTCAGCACGGAGGAAGGCTGAGTTTAGATTCTTCCTACAGCGTCTCCCTCTTCTACTACAATGTGAGCATCCGCGAACAGGACAGAAAGGGCCAGACGTGCAGCAAGCCCAGGGAACGGTGCCCACATCCTGCACATGACCCAGGAGCCCCCGGAAGGTGGAAACCAAGTGCGTTCATCTCACTCGCACTGAATCCTCCCAGCTGGCCCAGGGCCTGGCAGAGGGCACAGCCTGTGAGTGCGGCTTCAGGGAAGGAAGGAAGGAACAACCAGACACACGGAACCCCAAAGTCCTAAAGAAGACTGAAGGATCACAGAGACAATGCGAGGAGGAGAAACAGGGAACATTCATCCCAGCTAATTCCTTTGAAGCAGGTGATATGGGGAACCTAGACACAAACTTACTGTGGAGAGACCCAGGGACAAAATCCCCCTTCTCTGCTCACCTCACACCAGCGGGCGTGGGCTGTGCTCTGTAGAAATCCTGGGAGGTGACCTCACTGAACATCCCACTCACACTCATGAACACAGACCCACCCGCAATAAAAGAGCCATGGAGGGCGCCTGGGTGGCTCAGTGGGTTAAAGCCTCTGCTTTCGGCTCAGGTCATGATCTCAGGGTCCTGGGATCGAGGCCCGCATCGGGCTCTCTGCTCAGCAGGGAGCCTGCTTCCCGCCCCCCCTCTCTCTGCCTGCCTCTCTGCCTCCTTGTGATCTCTCTCCCTCTGTGAAATAAATAAATAAAATCTTTAAAAAATAATAAAAAATAAAAAAATAAAAAGAGCCATGGGGTGCAACCCACGAGATGCTAAGAGGGACGGTAGGGACAGAAGACCAGGCATCTCCACTACAGCGACGCCCACACAGATGGGCTTGTGCGCAGGGGACAGCCCTGGCAAGCTAGAAGAACGTGGAGAAGACGGTGCGTGAGCACTTGCTCTTCCTCCCCTTAGCACTGGAAAAGTGCTATTAAAATGCTGCATCCATTATTCAAAGATAAGAATGGTTAAGATCGTTTTTAAAGAGCTATTCTGGAACACAAGTCTCATGCTTCAAATCTAGATAACATGGCACACTGTAGCGTGCTCCATTAATTCCCACTTCCTTTCTAGAATGCAAGTGCAGAACACGTCCCATCACTATTATCTATGGCACCAGAAGAACAAGAAGGAAGGGCCAGAACTCTCATGACTCATTTCCAGGAACAACAGCGAAGAGGAGTATTGACTACTGGCTGGCTTAATTAAGAAATCTACTACTGTAAAATGCTGGCAAATTCTCTTGTGGGGCTCCCCGACAAAGACCAGAGCAGAACTGGTATGTATTTGACGGCTCTCTGGAAGGCACTATCGTAAAGATAACCAGAGTAAATTTAAAATGCACACACACACGTGCACAAACATATGTATACTGTGCACCACTCCCTACATTCTGTTCAGTTTTTTTATAAACGGGACACTGTGCAAAATGTTTAATTAATGGCTTCAACAACAAAAAAAGAAGGAATACTTAGTTTTAACGGCATTCAACTCATTCGTCTTGGACTACAGTCATTCATGTTTTCGTTTTATGCCCTGTAAGACACAGCTCTTTCTCAAATCCCAACAGGCCCAGCCACACTTTCTCACACATATTAGATCAGTGGGTCAGATCAATGAACTCAACAGGTTTGCATCTTCATTAAGAAAAAATTGGACAAAAAAAATGTTTATTATTATCTGTAGGCTTTGAGTCTTGCCAAGAATAAGCATTAGAAGGGGTTACTTCACTGGTTCTAAGCTTGTGAACTTCAAGAGGTTGCAATTTTTATGTAACTCTCAGGAGATACAAGTGGACAGTGGTTTCTCATTTGTGACAGTGACATCGAGTCTTCTTATAAAACGTCCTCTGGACGAAAATGAATCAATATAAAGAAAAGTATGACATAATAAGTAGTAATACATATAGCGTGAAGATATGGTAAAAATCACGAAGGTGATAACATTTGGGGCATACAGACCTAACATTTTTCATCTCTCATCTTGGACCTTCCTCTTTCTCCTCCATCCACCATCTAATCTATCTCGAAAAATACAATGCAACTGTCACAACCAAAGGGAACCTGGGAACCAGGCTACTGAATGTCATGTGGTATCCTGGATGGGGTCTTGGAACAGAAAAAGGACAGTAAAGAAAAACTGAGGAAATCGGGATAGAGTATGGACTTTAGTTAATTAGTAAAAATAATAAATGCCTTAGGGATGCCTGGGTGGCTCAGTCAGTTAAGCGTCTGCCTTCGGGTCAGGTCATAATCCCAAGGTCCTGGGATCGAGCCCCACGTTGGGCTCCTTGCTCAGGGAGCCTGCTTCTCCCTCTGCCTGCTGCTCCCCCTGCTTGTGTGCTCTCTCTGTCTCTCTCTGACAAATAAATACATAAAATCTTTTTTAAAAATAATTAATTTTTAAAAAATAAAAATAAGATGCCTTAAAGAATATATACTTTGCTAACTCTTGTATAAAAAGGGGATATAAAACATGCAAATATCTATTTATCTTTACAAAATAAATGCAAGAAAGACAAGGTGACTCCTTGCTACCCCTCAGGGGTAAGGAGATGGGGGCAGGATGGAGAGGATATGGGAGTAGCAGGTGTCTAAGTAAACTTCTAAATTATATGTTAATGTTCCATGTAGTAAATAAAATTCAATTAACAAAAATGGGAAGAGGAAAAAAATCATTAAAAAACAAAAAACAAAAGAAATAATAACTGCCTTGAAAGTAGGCAGCTGGCTGGGACAGCTATTCTAAGTATCTTAGGGACACAGGACCTGACAGTATACAAATCCTGAACTCTTCTTAGTAGAATTTGGTTTTTTTGTAAGTAGTGGAAGGGGTAAGCAATTCTGATTCTACCAGAGATGTACTTCAGGGCTGAGCAAAGCAGTCGCTGTGCTGATGTTGCAAGCCAGCATTTTCACTGAGGAAGAAGGGCACAGGAATATGGACTGGGGGAGTGAAGGGAGAAACCTACCCCAGAGGGACTGGAAGCAGATGTATGGCATGAACTCAAGATTTCAAAAACATGTATGTGTGGGGTATATGTCCACACGTGTGCATGCGTGCGTCAGTATGTTCACACTCCTCTATTTCCTCCATCTCCCCACAGACATGACCCGGAAGGAAAGACATCCAGTAACAATAAGCAAAGACATTCTAGGAGCAATAAACATACTTTGCACTCAGCCCATGCTCTCTAAATCCAGTCCCCAGTAAAAGAAACCATCTCTTTGCAGAAATGACTAACTCCAGGGCTGGGGCACAGTGGACACAAGATAAGCCTGAACATCTTGTTATGCCAGAAAGTAGTGTTCCAAAAAATGTTTGTGGGGCATGTTCTATGGCAGCAGATGAAAGGCTCTCCCACTGGCCAGATCTGAGACAATTTTAGCACCGAAGTAATTAAGCACAGTAATGAATTATAAAGCCATTGAAAAAAACAGGATTCCGTGAGCCCACACCTATGCAAGTAGATCAACAGATGAATGGAAGAAAAGGAAGGGCTCTTGCTTCCGGTAGAATGCCAAGGGCCAACTGATAAACATGGATGGGGTGTAGGAGTTGAAAAATCATTTGGCAGCCATTACAGTAAAGACTAGCTTGGGCAAAATTCATCAGTGAATGCTACTAAGTGGAAATTTTTATGGGTCTCCCCACGGGTGACATATGAGGGAAAACACAGTAACCATATAGGGGAGAAAACCAAAAACAACAGCTGGACAACAGTGATCAAAATTAACACCATTACGGAGGGGGCAATGGACATCAAGTGCCTGCAGATGTGATCCCCTCGGGAGGATGTAAAGACATTTGTGTAGCATCCTGGCCAGGAATGCATAACTTGAGTCTAATCATGAGGAAATATTAGGTAAGAATGTCCTCCTGGACAAAATGGGATTACAGTTGACCCGTGAGTCAACGTGGGAGTTAGGAGCACTGAACCCACGCACGTGAAGTTGAAATTCCACATACAACTTTTGACCCCCTCCCCAAAACTGAACTATTAATGACCTATTGTTGACCGGAAGCCTTAACTTATAACACAAACAGTGGATTAACACAACTTTTGTACCTTATATGTATCATATGCTATATTCTTACAATCAAGTATGCTAACAAAAAGAAAATATTAACAAAATCACGAAGGAGAGAACATACATTAACTGCACCGTACTGTACCTATCAAAAAAAAAAAATCCACATGGCCCGTACAGTTCAAATCTGTATCAAGGGCCAATTGTATATTGTTTATAAATGTCACAAGAGACCAGGAAAGTCTGCGGATATATTCCAGATTACAGCAGACTGAAGACACATTTAAAAACTAAATGTATTACCTGGTCCTGTGGATCATCCCGTGCCTGAAGGAAAAAGAATTCTAAAAGCAACAGATCGGGCCCACCAACAAAACTGGAGTAGGTACGCAGGTAGATAGGTAGGTAACTGGTAGGTAGATCACTGTAATGTTGAATTTCCTGAAGTGTAACTGGACTGGAGTTGTGTAAGGAAGTATCCCCATTCTTAGGAACACTGATGTATCTAGGCGTGAAGGGTCATGATGTACACATTTTTCCTAAAGGATTCGGGGAGTGGGGGGTAGATAGTTTCTATTAGACAAAAGAGCACTAACAGGGCACCCAGGTGGCTCAGTCGTTAAGCATCTGCCTTCGGCCCAGGTCATGATCCCAGGGTCCTGGGATCGAGCCCCGAATTGGGCTCCCTGCTCAGCGGGAAGCCTGCTTCTGCCTGTCGCTCCCCCTGCTTACCCAATCTCTCTCTCTCACAAAAAAATAAATAAAATCTTAAAATTAAAAAAAAAAAAAGCACCTAACAGAGCATGGGGGGAGGGGGGTGCAGGTAGGTCGCTAACAAAGGTATGAGTGGAGGATACATGGGTGTTCTTCCTACTTACTCTTTTAATTTTTTTTTTAATTTTAAGTTATTTGCTAATAAAAAGTAGGGGGCGAGGAGAAGAAGAAAGAGGGAGCAGGGAGGAGGAAGGGAGGGAGAAGGAAGAAGGAGACGGGGGGGGGGGGGGGGGGNGGGGGGGAGAGAAGGAAGGGAGGGACCCAGTGGCTAAGCCCAGGACTAGGACTAACTACTGGCTTAGCATCCCACCTATCACTCCCCTTCATCCATTTCCTCATCTGTAAAGTCAGGCAAGATGGCTTAACCCTTACCTACCTCACAGGCTCCACAGAAAGAAAAAATAATAATACACAAAGACAGCAATTATTTTAACCCTATTTTCTGAGGGAGAGCCCTACGACCTGCATCCTTCTTATTTGGCACCAGATTTTGCAAGATTCAATACTGAACTTTTGCAAATTTGGTTGACTTCAGAAAAGGAATTCCAGGTCACAGAACTCTTTCACGGGTATTATTAAATAAATATGTGCCTAACCACAATCCCCAAAGAAATCAACGCATCCTACGATCATCTCAAAAAGTGTGTGAGTGCACAGGAGGCTGTGGGAGTGTGTGCACACGTGCGCGTGTGTGTTAGTAAGAATTACGGGGGCAAAAGACTGAGTAACATGCTAAAATGTAAAAGTTGTTTAGAATGATTATATGATTATAGCTCACTCACCCCTCCTATTCTTCCAAGTTTATACAGTGTTATTTCACTTTTTTAATTTTTCAAGAGATTTTCGTGGCCACTGAAACATGACCAACCGTCTCCAAAAACACACCCCACTTTCACATAATTGTAGGGTACCACCGAAGCTGGTGAACTTCAAGGAGAGAGAGGACAAACCTATTTCTGCCTATGAAAGGAAGAATGGGCAATCTGGAGCTTTTCACCTGATTCGCTGCCAATTTCCCAGTCCAGACTTGGATCTTTTCTCTCTGACCAAGGGAAAAAGTCATCTTCCAACGCACATCCTCACCAAAATCCCACACATCTACCACTGGACAGTTCTTCGCTAGAAGTCAAGCATCAGCCAAGGAAGTGTCTACTGAACTCGGCCCCACAGGGCCCCCCCGGACGATTCTCAGAGGACAGAGGCCCAACCCAAAGGTCTGGAGAAAGATCTGAAGCTGGGCGGAGGCATTCCATTCAGAAGGTAAACTGAGTTTCAACGGCACCTCTCTCTTACCGACCAACCCTCCTGCTGATGCGGGGATAGGATGTCCATGTCCCAACGAGGTGTTTTGCCAACATCCCTCAGTCCACATCAAATACAATTTTCAAACCAATTAGCTCGAAAAGCCTCACAACCAAAGCAGTATCTCCCACATCCTCATTATGGGGCCGTCCTATTCAATTCCTAATGAGAGGAAAGACAAAGGCAATAGATGTGATAGGGTCTACTTCAAAAATTCTTTTTCTTTTAGAAAACAGATCCTCTTTTGTTCTGGTTAAACACCAATTACTCTGCTCTCTCTAACATGCAAATCAGCCGAAAATAGGGCAATATGGAGCTCCCTCTGGTTCCACCAGCAAGTCAGAATGAAGAGAGGCAGCAACAGAGAGTGGACGGGGAGGGACAGGGCAAGAAGAGAGAGGAGCCGGAGGACAGAAAGGGGAAGGAGAGAAGAGAGGAAAGAGGAGCAACTCAGGCCAATCCCTGGGGTCTTCAATTCCAAGTACTCTGCGCTCAGATAAAGCTCTTTTCAAAGGGCCTTCCTGTGTTTTCTGCGGCGGTGCCCGCAAGCGGTAATGTTGCCATTATCCAAGAAAAGCAGCAGCGCTTTAAGGTCTGCAGTATAAGCAAGAAAAGCAAAAGTGGCCAGCAAAGCAACTTACCCGCAGCTCCCACTGGCTGCAGGCACTTGCCCGTGAACCAGGGGAAGATAGCGGACCAAGCCGGGAAGGGACTCTGTCTTGACTCCGTCTCCGGCTCAGGCACGGGTGGGGCCTGGCTTCGTTTTGTGTTCCTTCACTCTAGTTAAGCTGAACTAATGCCAATCTTCTAAAAACATTATGACTTTTTAACTTTTGTTAATGCAGGCACAGGGGAGGGTATAACCTGAGTTCCCGACGGCTCCAAAGAAAGCCTCAGGCAGGGCTGCTCACGCCTTCCCCTCCCTGCGCAGTCCCCGGGGCCCCCAGGAGATGCAGACCCTGACGCCCAAGACTGGGGAGAGGGGCGCTCTGAGCTTCCGCACGTCTAACAGGCTCCCAGGTGAGGCTGGCACCCCACTGAGCCACAGTCACCTTCCCAGCTTCTCCCCCCTGGTTTTACTGTCCTTCCAGACTCTGTCCTGACTTGACCCCCTTCGCTGGCCCACTCAGCCCCGGTTCTGAGTGGGGAGTCCCCCTCCCTGCCCTCCCACAACGTCTGTGTTCTAGAAGAACAACAAAGAGGGCCGGGGAAAAGTCAAACCGCCTTCCCATGCCAGACCTGGAACAGTCCCAGCCCCAACCCCCAACCAGCAGCACCTGAACTTCTCTATGACGTACCACGGAACGGGATCTTGAGAGAGCAAGGCAGATCCAGGTTCAGAGGACAGCCTACTCCTGCTGAGGCTCCCTCCAGGCACCATGGCAGGGACAACTATGGGTGGCGGGGAGCAGCCCAAAATGTGACCAGAGACCAGCCTTCTGTGCTGAAGAGAGCATGGGGTACCCTGGAAATCCTGGGAGATGGGCACGTGCTCCATCTCCAGGGCCCAGTGCCAAGCCCCTCCACAGTCAGGACAAACACCCAATCTCCACCCAAGTCCCCGGTGTCTACCTGCCAACACTTCCTACTACACGTTCCTGCAGAAAGAAGTTTCTGAGGGCGCCTGGTTGGCTCCGCTGGTTAAGCATCTACCTCCAGCTCAGGTCATGATCTCAGGATCCTCGGATCAAGTTCCATGTCAGGCTCTCTGCGAAACAGGGAGCCTGCTTCACCCTCTGCCTGCTCGTTCTCTCCCTCTATCAAATAAATAAAATCTAGAAGGGAGGAAGGAGGGGAAGGATGGAGGGAGGGAGGGAGAGAGAAAGAAAAGTTCTGGC
Organism: Ailurus styani; assembly: GCA_002007465.1. NCBI lineage: Eukaryota > Metazoa > Chordata > Mammalia > Carnivora > Ailuridae > Ailurus > Ailurus styani. Next base: position 2,068,801 of record LNAC01000154.1, on the reverse strand, counting down.
TGGCCACTCCGCGCCCCAGAACACTGCAGACCAGGGCCGGGAAGACTTCCATGGTGAAATGATGACTGGCGCCATCATGGAGGTTTCCCACGCTCTCCCCTCTGGTCCTGCCTTCCTCCTAACAACCAAGGCCACCACGCGGGGCATGAATGTCCCTCCGTTTCCCGTGCCTCACCCCTCGTCCCAGGGGAACAAGAGAAAGGAATGAACATGTGCTGGGCTCCCCCTATGTGCCAAGGACTGAGCCATGACATTCCATCTCATTCCGTCCTCAGGAGAAGCCTGCACTGGACCCTGGGTATCCACCCCCAGACGGGGAAACAGAGGCTCTGAGAGGCGAACCTTCGTGGCGCGCGGTCACAGGGCCGTGGCTGTCCCGGTGCGGCACCTGGAGGCACACTCCATGAGGGGAGACAGCCGTCCACCCTCTGGCTCTGAGAATCTGGGCCTCGGTAAGCCAAAGAAAATGGGGAAAAGAACAAAACCCTCCTCATAGGCTTGTCGTGAGGACTAAAAGGGACATCATAAAGTGAAGGCGCGCTAGCCTATGGCACGTGATCAAAGAAACGTTCATTGTCACCCACGGTCTACCAGTGAGGCAGGGCTGGGTTCCGGCACGCCAGCGGTGCGTCATGTGACTACCGGGTTTCGGGCAGGCCCACGACGTGACAGCAGCAGACTCCGTTCCTGATTGAGGAAGGGCTCTTGGGGGACCAGCATACGGGGGTGGGGGTCCTTGGGGGGGCGCCTTTCAAGAGACAGTGAAACACACAGAGCACAGACAGTGGAAAGCTGGCACCGGCTCCAGGAGGGACAGGTCCGAACGTCCTCCCCGGCAATCGAGACCACCAGGGAACGAGCCGCCGCTCCAAGTAAGCACCGGGCAAGCCTCAGATGCTGGCTTACACGAAGGATCTTTCCTGGGAGGGAAAAAGGGAGCACACCAGATCTGCCCGCCCCGCCCCATCCTCCCCGCACGAGTGGACGCAGACACGGAGGGCTCGTCACTGCGGACCCAACACGAGGAAACAGAAAGAGTTTTTGTGTTCCTAAGTGCCCGTGTAAGACGAAACGCTTGGAAAACGGGTTGGCTTTGAAGACACTCCTGAATCAATCCACGAGACGATGCCCCAAATACGCGGACCCCCCTGGAGGCCGCCCCACAGCAAAGCCACCAGGCCACCGGAGCGGCTGTGCCTGCCTGCCTTTCCCCGGAGCGCGCGGGTGATGGACAGTTCTAAGGAATACCCTATAATCTGCATTTATGCCATTTGTCTCTTTGATACAGAAAATACAGATATTTGCATCATTTATTTTAACATGCATGATTTTCTTCTGAAAGCCACAAAGAGAAAGAAAGTCTGATCCCCGGCCCCCACCCCCACCTCCTGCCATTTCCCCTCTTCTTTAGAAGACTCAAAACTTAAGCCTGGCACTCCTGCCAAGCCAAATTGATCTGGAAAGGATCTTCACAGGCCAGGTGCATTAAAAGAACAAATAAAGGACTCTCCCTGCAAAGGCGACAAGGAAGACAAAGGCAAGCACGTCTCCTTCCCCGCTGCTGGCCTCCTAGAGGTGATGGCAGGGGGGTCTGAGGGAGGGCCCGAAGCCACCACGTGAACTGTTCATCCCACATTATCGGCCTCTGTGGCAGAACTCAATGGTGCACCCTAAAACCGCAGCCTTGAACAAAAAGCCATACCAGGGGCCGAAATAAGGAAGAGAAGTTTCCTCACCACTAGGAGGGACAGGCCTGCAGGCTGGGGTGTCTAACCCTGGGTCAGGGATTGAACAAGGCAGCGGCCGGGCTCCAAGTTACACAGCCGGCAGGGTTCCCGGGAACTGGGACGCAGCAAGGGTCCCAAGGACCTGCCACGCTACTTGGTCTTCATTTTCGCTCTCACGGACACCCAAACACAAATGTGGGCATGGAATGGCCACGCGCCCCGTGTTCCATCGCCAATGAACTCCAGAGGCACCAGCGTGGCTGCGTGGCTGGCACATCGTCTCTGCCTTGCCCGCGGGCCTCCTGTTTGCCCAGTGATACGGGCTCCCATGATTCCTTGGGGACAGAATGCAGCACATAGGTTCTCGCCACCCCCCACCCCCTGCAGGTGGGCTTATCATCCCCACTCATCGGAGGAGCAGCCTGAGCCCAGGGCTACGGCCCACGATCCCGCCTTCCTCCCACCACGGTCCCACAACCCTGCCCCGGGTCTGTACTCTAAACCTTCTTTGCTACACACTTCGATTGCCTCTGGTTGGGCTGGTCACCTTTTTCTCTGGATGTTTTCCTGTCCTCAGCCACTCATCCGGCATTCATTGGTTGAGCACCTGTTCTATGGAGAACAGCGTTCTAGGCACTGAAAATGCAGGGCATTCAAGATAGGCGGGGGCTTCCCTCCCACGAAACCCATCTTCAACGTAGAGAGGGGCAAAAGGATCAAAATAAACCCAATCGGCCCAGCATCGCCATGCGTGAGTCCATGAATGCCGACTTGTGCTCTGCCATTGGCTCCAGGGAGCCTACGCAGGCTCTAATTTCCCCTTCCTTTCTCTTAACTCCAGTCCCATCTATGCCTGACCCCTGCCACTGTCCCTTCTAGAGAAGCCCCACACACTACGCCAGTGATGAACAGTTACAGGCCGCTCCGTGCTGTGGGAAACACCCCACACACACGACCACCAGCTGGGGGACCTGCCATCCTGCCAGGAAAGGGCTCTCTCTGGTTCCCTCCCCCACTCCCACCAGAGGCACATCCAGAAAGATGATTCTCCCATTTGTCTATCTGACTCAAAACAGTGTCGGGGCGCCTGGTGGCTCAGTCGGTTAAGCCTCTGCCTTCAGCTCAGGTCGTGATCCCAGGGTCCTGGGACTGAGCCCCACATTGGGCTACAGGCTCAGCGGGGAGCCTGCCTTCTGCTGTTCCCCCTGCTTATGCTCTTTCTCTCTCTGTCAAATATATAAATAAATCTAGAAAGAAAGAAAGAAAGAAAGGAAGGAAGGAAGGAAGGAAGGAAGGAAGGAAGGAAGGAAGGAAGGAAGGAAGAGGGAGAGAGGGAGGGAGGAAGGAAGGAAGAAAGAAAGAGTGCTGACCCCCATATCAAACAAACCCCAAACCACAGTCAGGGTCAAGCTCAGTCTGGACACCTCTTGCACCCCCAGCCCCAGTGGGTGACTCCCTGCACCTGCCCTAAGCCCCCCTCTGTCGTCAAAACCAAGCACTAACTGCTCACCCAAGGGGTGTCATCTAATCTAATAAGGCATCTCCCCAACCACCCCTCCGTAACTTAAACATAACCCCCTGTAATGGGTCTTTTGAAAACCACACCCAGAGCAAACATTCAAAAGCCTTGACTCCAAAGGTGTGAGTGGGAGGCATCCAGGTGACTGGCATGGAAGAAATGGAACCAGGGTCTTGAACAAAAATAACACAACTTATAGTTTATGGACGACTGGTACAGGCAACAGCTCATTTACTCCATACACTATAACGTACATAATATTATCCGTGTGTGACAGATAAAACTCAGAATTTACCCCTTATTTATTAAATAAGGAGGTTCACAACTGAAATAATTTGTCAAAGTGGCAAAATTGGGACTCAGGTCCAGGACCTCCAACTTCCAAGCTACATCATCTTTCTCCTCTATCCTGTGCCACACCGTGTGGTAGGAAAATAAATCCATACACATTTTGTCCTTGGCAGTGAGGCGCATTTAAAAGATACCTGTGTTTTTCATCGAGAGGACGCAGTGGTATGCCGCAATTAAAACTGTGGTTTTACAACCAACTAACAACATGCAAAAATTATTATAAAGTGCTATTAAATGAGAAAAGCTGAACCCACACACATACCATGGTATGATTCCAATGCTGGCTTTTTTCCAATTCTATTTTTAAATAGACATGTACACATAAAAATGATAATACACCAAAACATTAAATTGTTGTTATCTCTAAGTAGTGGGATTATGAACGTTTTTCTTTATGCTTTTCTATAATGCAGTACATCTTCCATAAGGAGCAGGCATTCATTCTCTCATTTGGAAAAACACATTAATAACTATTACTCCTGGAAAGACAGAAGCCACAGTTTTGGCCTGGCAGCAGGCCAACCCATGATGTGAAGTTGGACCCCCTACCCAAGTCACCACCCCACTGAGGACTCAGCAGTGGTGCCAACACCAGCCGCTTGGGGCCAAAGGGGCCCCACCATGGAACAGTCACCAGGGAGTCTCGTCACACCTGTGCACCATGGCTAGCCAGTGAAACGGGCAAGTGCCTTCCCAGAACCCAGCCTCTGGGACACCCCAGCCACAAGCGCTGGAGACTGAGGAAAGAAAGTGAAGACTATGGGGCGGGGGCTGAAGACAAAATGACCCTCAAAGACAACAAGACGATTTCGAAGCTGTGCCTATTAGCATGGACCACACCAATGCCACCAAACAGCGCCAGCGAAACGTGACCCCAAAGGGGTTCCTGGTGTCAATCCTAGATCACTGCACTAGAAGAACATGAGCAACACCGTGGGGCCTTAGAAAAGAAAATGAGGCCCCTTTTAGCAAGGCTGGTGTCCCGGTCTAATTAGCAGGCTTCTGTGTGGCCAATGTCCCCAAGTCTCAGTTTGCTCAACTGGAAACCTAAGCTAAAGAGCTGAACTGAGAAGATAATTTAAGAGCTAGAGGAAATGGTGGTAGTGAAGCTCCAGGAGAAGCCAGCAGAAGTGCTGTCCGGACTCTCAGGCCTCCAGCCAAAAACCCTGTCTGCGCACTTGGAAGCAGACCCTCCAGCCCCAGTCAAGCCTCCAGATGACTGCAGCTCTGAACCACCGCGGACTGCAACCTTCTGAGTGACCCTGAACCAGAACCACCCTGACCTGAGTGACCTTGAGCCAGAACCACCCAGAACCCATTCCAGACTCCTGGCCCTCAGGTGCTCTGTGAGAGAACACATGCTTACTACTTAAAGCTGCTAAATTCTGGGGTAATTTGTTACAGAGCAATATGTAACTAATTCAGATTTTGGTTCCAGCACAGAATAGCTCAACAGACTCTTGGTTTCAGCTCAGGTCATGATCTCAGGGTTGTGAGATCAAGCCCTGTGTCAGGCTCCATGCTCAACGTGGAGTCTGCTTGGGTTCCTCTCTCCTTCTCCCTCTGTCTCCCCCACCCCCAAAATATATAAGTAAAAAACAAAAACAAAAACAAAACCACAAAAAACAAAACAAAACAAGAAGAGCTCAATAGACAGTTCCTACAACATCTCTTCAATCCCTGTATGTCAAAACAACCATAATATGCAACGTTGATTACTAACAGCTTTTTAAAAAAAAAAAAAAAGTCACTGTATTAATTGCAAGATGCACCCAAAGTGGAAAGGTTTTCAAATGCAGAGTTTCACCTCCACAGCTGTTCCCACCAGTCTTCCCCATCACTGGGACAGGCCTCGAGAGCTGCTCAGGTCAAAACCCTTGGCCTTACTCTAGATTCTCCTTTTCCCACACTTACCACATCCCAGTCTCCAAAGAATCCTCTAGGCTCTACCTTCAAGACATATCCAGAATCAAACTACTTCTCACCAGCTCCCACCACCACCACTCTGTCCCTGGACAACTACAGTGGCCTCGGAGCTGGCCTGTTGCTTCCACCTTTGCCCCTCTGCAGTTCACGTGCCACACAGCAGCTGGCGGTCCTTCTAAGGTAAGAGCCGTCTCTTGTCAATCCTCTGCTCAGATCCTACTGTGGCTTCCCGCTTGTAAGCAAAATGAATGCCCACCTCCTTACCAGGGTTTTAGTGATCTGGTCTTCCTCCCTGTCCAAGCTCAGCTCCTTCCATGAGCCCCTAACCAAGGCCACACAGCCCTTCCTGCCATTCGTCACACAAGCAAGCCTCTGCTGCCAGGACCTGGAGCACTGTCCCCAAAGAGCACTCACAAGGGTTTCCATACAAACAGCACCTCCCAATAAAGATCTTGCCTGGTGATCCTCCCTAAAACAACACTCTCCTCCCCATCTCAGTCTCTATGCCCTTACTCCGCTTTATTTTTTCATAATTGACATATTCTATTCATTTCTCTTAATGTTACATTGTCAAGATGTTGTGAAGTTCACTGCAGCATCACCAGTGCATGAAATCCCTTACAACCTCTGCTGCAACTACCCAACTCTGCTGCTGGAGCACGAAATCAGCAGCAGAGGATCCATAAACAAATGAGTGTGGACGAGTTCCAATAAAACTTTATTGAGGAAAACAAGTGGTGGGCCACATGTGACCCACCACAGTATAGACCTCAGGCTATACTGTGCCAACCCTGACGTACCTCGTTCATTCATTCATTCATTCAACATATACTTGCCTCTCAAACATGACTGTTTTCCATCTTCAAGCTGGATAACAAGGGAAGGACGGATGGAAAACACATCTTAGGGCTCTGGGCAGAATTCAAAAAGAGCTCTCTCACAGTGAAATGCTTAATAAAAACCCAAATGGATAACAGGCTGTCTCATCATTTTCTGGGGTCTTTGAGCACAGACAGAGTAGATGCCCTCATCCAGTTCAGGAGGCGGCTGATCCACAGGCAGGGCGGTGGGCCAGCTCACTTCCTTCATAGTCTCTTGAGGACTGGAAGGCAGGGCAGTTCTAAGGTCTAAGTTCTAGCATGGCCCCCCTCTGCTCAAACCACGTCAACCAGTTATTACATTATCCGCTTCGGGAGAAAATCCACGATTCATGCTTGCTAACTTCTCAAGGATGGAATCAGGGGGAGCTGGGGGGTTTAGGAGGACATCAACACAGCCAAAATACATCCAGAGGAAAATACCCTGGCCACCAATGGGTTCCCATGCAACATCAAAGAACAAGCGTGAAAATAAACATGCAACCTGGCAGCCAGGCTACTCGACAAAGATTATGCTTATGTTAAATTCACCACTAAGAACAAAGGTGGGGACCTACAGGGCACTGCTTAAAAGAAAAAAAAATACATATGCTCAAGTCTTTCTGCTTTGATTGTCGCTAAATTCATAGTTCAGTGTCTCCTACTAGCCTGAGCTTGTTTCTCTTCCCAAGCCCTTATGCTCCAGCTCAATCCATTGGAGGAAACACTTTAATGAGATCTTGGGGAGTGCTGCTTTCAAAGGTGCTCCCCAGCCGCCCTACCAGTCCTCAGGCAGCCCCGAAAGTTGAGCCCCAGTGCACATTCACCTTCGATGGCCGCCCAGACAGCCCCCCCGGGGAAGCTGTGAGGCTTGCCATTTTTAATCACCACCTACCCAGATGGCAGGGGACCCTGATGGGCTGTTTCATTTCATCCCACTCTCAGATTTTATCAGCATTTTGCCACTGTCAAAGAGCAGGGAAGAAATAGGAATCAAAAGCGCTTTCATTCAAGGGTACTTCTGACTTTCTAAAGCCACTCTCAACTTTGGTTATCTTATTTCAAACTCAGGAGAAACTCACAAGGCAGCAGAGCAAAGGCCTAAATCTCCACGCAGCCATGTGTTCTGCAAATATCTACTGCATGGAAACTGAGGATGTGTAGGGTTGAGGGAGGATAATCCTTGCCTCCCGGGAGGTAACGGGGTGGGGGGGAGAGTTTGGGGGGGTCGGGGTGGAACAGATCTCCAGGGTACCATAACAAAACTACAGCACAGAGAGGAGCGATGTGACCTTCCAAGGTCATGTTGCCAGTGAGAGTGAACCCCTCACCACCAAGCCAAACAGATAAATGGGGGCCAGGCCAGACACACGGTAGCTGAAAATAAGAGAAAGTACTTTATCATTTCCTCGATCTTCTGGAGAAGTATGTCAAACCTAGAAGACAAATCTTTTTTTTTTTCCTTACTTAAAAAAAAAAATTGTTTTTAAGGTACAACCACACCTTGGCTAATTATACCAGGATGGGCTTGGTAGATCAAGAATTAGTCTAAGAAAAATCAGAGTTGAAGGACAAGGAGAAAAGGGATCAGATGCCGTTATGAAATTTCCAAGGAAATGGAAAAACTAATGCCAGAGAGGGGCGCCTGGGTGGCTCAGTCAGTTAAACATCTGCCTTCGGCTCAGGTCATGATCCCAGGGTTCTGGGATCGAGCCCTACATCAGGCTTTCTCCTCCCTCTGCCTGCCATTCCCCTGCTCATGCTCTCTCGCTCTCTGTCAAATAAATAAATAAAATCTTTTAAAAAAGAAAATTAATGTCAGAGAGTAGTAATTTACTAGTAATAGATGAAACGTTCAGGCTGTTCATATGTGCCAAGGCACAGTTGTTAGGGTCTTAGGTGTTACCTAATTGATTAATTCTCACTGTGATCCTCTGAGGAGAAATATTATCATCCCTATTTTGCAGATGAGAAAACTAGGGAATAGAGAAGTTAAATAATTTGCCCGGGGTCACAGAGCCAATAAAGTGATAGAGCCAGGATTTGAACCTTCACTGTCTGACTCCTAAATCCATACTCTTAAATATTCCACTAATCAGAATTAGCCTCGGTCTCTCTCAGAAAGTTTTTGCATTTATTTTCCAACAGCATGAAATCTTTGCAATCTCCTTTTCACTGTGTGTGTGTGTGTGTGTGTTTAAAGTATTTTTTTATCCCAACTCTTTTCACAAGGGCTCTGAGATGATGAAAGGAGACATAAATCCAACAATTAAATTAAATTTTTTTTAAAAATCATGCACATGCCAAGGTATATTATTAATACACCAATAATGAGGCTGATGACTGTTCACATCTGGTGCTAAGCTTCCTGGTAGCCCAGGTAAAAAGGGCAACATGTTCAGTTATAGAAATGTCTTTATCAAAAGGAGAAAAGCTTATCAGTTTCTCTAAGAGAACCAAACTTTTCTTATTATTAAATTTCCACAGAATTTCTCACTGACTAATATGAAAAGAATACAATGAGGTGGTAGACAAATGTCTTTGCTGACATTTTCTTTGGTCGGTTTTTAAAAACAAGGTTGTAACGCTAAAAGCAACTCAGGACAAGGCAATTCTATAAACAGCTGGGCTCATAGTGGGAGGATGTAGCTTTCTGGGGAGACAGCATCACCCTAGATGCTAGAGTGGCATAAAGTCAAAAAATCGAAAGAATTACAAAAAACTTTTCTCTATAAATAAGCAGATCCTTGGGAGGGGTTGATGTGCCTTCATTGCTCTAAGACAGGCCCTCGGGAACACAGGACAGGAAGGTAGGTGAATAGAAAGGAAGTTTACACACCAGGCAGCCCCGTGAAACAGGGCTTCAAGAATCAGCAGGGCGTCCACGCCCACATCCCTACAGCATGGCCGCATCTCCCCGGGTTTTCAGGTCGCGCTTGGGAGTTCGCAGAAGGAAAGCTACAGCCATCTGAATGACCGAGCCCCAACATGGCTTACCCACGGTAAGTGACAGTCTACTCATGCCTCATATTCCCTTCTACAACATCTCAACTCTCCCACTGAAGAAGCTACTGGAAACCCAAGTTCCTAACCCCTCAGGCTGGCCCCTTCCCTGGCTCAGAGGACTGAAGAAACAAAGCGTCTGCATTTGGTTCAGGGTTCATCAAGAAACCCCTTGGAAACACAGATGAGAAGACTAGCCAGTGTGTCCTGGGTCAGTACTTCCAGAAGTTTCATTATTTGGTTTCAAGTGCTTTGAGACACAAAGACACAGAACCTCTTTGAGTTAGGAACAGAATGTGATTCGATCCTCCATTTCACCAAGAAAAGACATCAAAGTCTTATCTGAGGTCACATGCACTAGAAACTTGAACTTCAGGGTCCCCACCCCTGGCCGGTGCTCCTTCTACCACATTATGATGCTGCTTTGAAATGTGAAACATGAAACCCAAGTGTGTTTGAAACTCCCTATCCTCTTCAATACTCTATTAAGACAGAGACCAAGGACTCAGAGGAACACCTGAGACAAAAGTCTTACCAGGCTCTGAATCATGCAGGGGTCCTTTACCTGTTTAGAAGGCAGAAATGCATGAGGCTTTTGAGAGCACAGGTGGGGAGTAGAGAGCCATCAAGAGGCAGAGACACGCTGTGTGCAACACACACTCGGCCCAGAGCGGCGGGAAACCACAGCGGAGCTGAACGCGCAAGCCCACAGCTTTCCCTGCACTGGACGCCTTCTGTCCAGTTTGCTGACTGAAAGAAGTTGGAAACTCTACCATCCACCCTCCCGAGTCATTATTCAACAACAAACAGGAGCTATTTTTAGAACTTTTTCCATGAAGGCGCCATAGGCAAAGGCCACCAACCTCTGAGACGCAGGAAGGTTAAACAAGGCTATCGGACCAGAAAAAAAAAAAATTAATAGGCAAGTTCCATTTCATATTCCTCTGCTCAACACAGCTTCTGATTTTATAAATGGACCTTAAAATTAACAGGAGGACAGGCTGCTTTTCCCAGGAGCCTCTGTGTCCGTTCTGCAAAATTACATAACTCAGAAACGAAGACTCTGATTTGATTATGCTTTCAGCAGCCTGCTGGCTGAGCCGAATCCACTGTGCACGTCGTCGGCTCCCCGAAAAGGACTCAAGCGCAGAGAGGCCAGGCAGGAGAGGGGGAAGCAGCACAAACCCTTTTTCACTAACTCGTGTAAATACATCTTTGAGAAACCTCTTTTACACCTTCGGTGACCCCCTCTCCAAACACCAGTAGACTGACTCCCCAGTAACACCCCCCCATGCATTTCTGGCCCACCCACACTGGGTGAGAAATGGCACATTTTGGAGCTGGGGTCCATCGTGCTGTCCACCCCAATGGAGGTTTATACGTGCCTCCCACATAGGGGCATCGTTAGAAGGAATCAAATAATTGACTGTTGAACACTCTGAGGTTAAGGGACAGAACATGCTCTTGGGAATGCAAAATATTACCATTTACCTTTTTTTAAAAAAAGTTTATTTACTTGTCTTCTACAACCAAGCCAAAGGAAATACAGCTTTTTCCAAATGTAGCTGGAGGTGCTGAAAACCTCTTTAATAATCCCATTTCTACAAAATGTAGAGCTGCTTTGCAGGAAGAAATTCAAATAAGCCCCTGGAGTCGTTTCCGTCTGCAGGTGAGGTAACTCGTGTTCCTGGCATCCTCCAGGTATCTCTCATTGGGGGTGGGGCGTGTACCACCCACGGCACAATTTCTGGGCACGCACTCGCTGCTGTCTCCCCTCCCCTCCTGCCCGTGACAGGTCTCCTCTCTTAATCATTCACAAATATTGAAATGAGCTTAGATTCCTAGCAGAGGGCCCCGAAGCCAAATGAGTAAGGAACTGCCAGCAAGATAACCAAATTCACTCACGTCATTTGGCAGAATATATCAAAAACCCTCGCTCCCCCCCAAAACACACAAACTTTGACCCAGCCGTTCCACACAGAGGAATGTCTCCTCAGGCAATAATCAAACAAGTGGGTTTTCAATAAAAAAGAGGGGGGGAGGCTATTCAAGGAGCATCACTGTCACACTGCTTATCCAGGCAAAGCTGAGCCACCCAGCTGTCCAACCGCAGAGGATTAGTTAAATGAGGTTATACCCATACAATGGAGCATTCTGTAGCCACTGAAAACCCTGACGGTGAGGTGTATACACGGGGTGAAACGGCAGGCAGAGCAAGTTAGAAACTGTGTATAATGGGATCTAATTTTTTTAAGAAAACTAGAGGCACATTCATGAGTCCAGAGAAGCCAGTGTGAGAACTGCTACCTCCTGCATGATTCCAACGAGATGACACGATGGAAAAGGTAAAATTAGCGAGACGATAAAAAGATAAGTAGTTGCCAGGGAGGGCATGAGGATGAATTTTTACAGCAGTGAAAACACTGTATGATATCTTAATGATGGCTACATATGTCATTTTACATTTGTCCAAACCCACGGAATGTACACCACCGAGAGTGAACCCTAAGGTGACCTATACACGCTGGGCGACTGCGATGTGTCAGTGTGAGTTTGTCAACTGTAACAACCGTCCCACTCTGGCGGAGGATATGGATGCTGGGGGAGATGTATGCACGTGTGGGGGCAGGGGGAACAGACAGGAAATCTCTGAATCTTCCTCTCAATTTTACTGTAAACCTAATAGCACTCTAAAAAATTAAGTCTTGGGGCGCCCGGGTGGCTCAGTTGGTTAAGCGTCTGCCTTCAACTCAGGTCATGATCCCACCATCCTGGGATCAAGCCCCACAGCGGGCTCCCTGCTCAGTGGGGAGTCTGCTTCTCTCTCTCTCCCTCTGCCCCTCCCCGCCATTGCTCATGCTCTGTCTCTAAAAAAATCTTTTTTAAAAATTAAAATATTAAAAATTAAGTCTTAATTTCTTTTAATTTTTAAAGAAGAGAAGTATATACAAATTCGTATCTCTATTTACATTGGAGCGCCTAGAAGGAGAGAAATATAGAAGACAGCTAGCCAGATGCATGGACTACAGAGATACGTAAGAGTGAATATGGTATTTGGGGAGATTCTAACAACAAGTCTTTTTATGCTACGTTACTTTTGAGCCCAGTGTATTTTTTTAGAGCATGAACTTTGCTGAGGACAACGGGCAGTAAAAAATATTAATAAAGATGGGGTCCCTGGTTGGCTCAGTTGGTGGAGCACATGACTCTTGATCTCAGGGTTGTTAGTTTGAGCCCCACGCTGGGTGCAGAGACTACTTAAAAGTAAAATCTTTGAAAAAATATATTAATAAAGAAAATGAGAAGAAAAAAGAATCTGTGCCCTCCCCCACCCCCACTAACAACAAAGCCTCTGCCTACCAAACTCTAAGGGTAGGGGGGAGGCAAGTTGTCACCCATTGCCGGAAAAGACAGTTGGTCTCTCCCTGCACGGAGACTGAAAGAACTACCTATTTGCAGTCAAGGGCAAATTTCTGGTCCTGAACAGAATGAGGAGCGTGTGCCACAGGTCCCTCTTAGCTGGCTCGACTCACAAACTAGGGCCTTCCCAGCACAACCCAATCAGCCAGTGACCTCGAGGGCACCGCAGAGAGGCTCGGGTTTGGTGACACGATTATAAAAGCAGCTGCCACTGCAACTGTTGGAATAGACACAATCAATCCTCAGTGTTGTCTGCACTAAGCTCAGAGAATAGATCCCCCCCTCATACACACACACCGCACACTCCTCCTTGATGCTGCAGAGAAGGCAATGCCGAGTGTGGAACATTTCTTGTGTTCTCAAACCCTTTCTGATTCCTATTCACAAGTAAGGTGATCAGTCACCAAACAAACCAACCACAGCAGCATTTCCACAGTCAGGGCTGAAAACCACACAGCCTAGCCCTCATCCCCAGGGACTGTCCTTGGGCAAGAGAAAAGGCACCCACTCACTGAGTGGGGCATCAGAGCTGGGTCCCTGCAATGCACACTGGCTGTGCAACCTCAGGCAAGTCACTCTACCTCTCTGGGTCTCAGGTTTGTCATCTTTCTAGATGCTGGACAAGGTGATCGCAAAGATAGTTGTTCCTCTAGATGATCTGTTTCTATAAGTCCATTTCATACTCAGGAAAACACTCAATGACCACTGAGATTTTTTTTTTAATTCCTACATCCAATCACTTTACTAGCCTATCAAAAATGCTCCAGGGATGAAGCATACTCTTCCAACTCTGTGACAACAAGAAACCATAAACCACCACAGTTGCGACAAGGCAGAGAGTCCTTCCCAATGCTTCCACGTTCTCCTACAACTTCACCCGAGCTGCGAAGCACAACGCCCCAACCCTCCATGGAGGCAGAAGAGCCCAATGGTTAAAAATCCGGCTGCCTGACTTTGGCAAACAGTATGGAGGTTTCTCAAAAAGTTGAAAATAGAGCTACCCTACGACCCAGCAATTGCACTACTGGGTTTTTACTCCAAAGATACAAACGTAGTGATCCGAAGGGGCACATGCACCTGAATGTTTATAGAAGCGATGTCCACAATAGCCAAACTATGGAAAGAGCCCAGATGTCCATCAACGGATGAATGGATAAAGAAGATGTGGTATATAATACATATACACAATGGAAGATTATGCAGCTATCAAAAAAACCCATGAAATCTTGCCATTTGTGATGATGTGGATGGAACTAGAGGGTATTATGCTAAGTGAAATAAGTCAATCAGAAAAACAAAATTATATGAGCTCACTGATATGAGGAATTTGAGAAACAGGCAGAGGATCATAGGGGAAGGAGGGAAAAATGAAACAAGATGGGACTGGGGAGGGAGACAAACCATAAAAGACTTTTAATCTCAGGAAACAAAGTGAGGGTTGCTGGAGGGGAGAGGGGTGGCAGGGATAGGGTGGCTGGGTGATGGACATTGGGGAGAGTATGTGCTATGGTAAGTGCTGTGAATTGTGTGATCACAGACCTACACCCCTGAAACAAATAATACATTATATGCCAATAATTAAAAAAAAAATCTGGCTGCCTGAATTTAAATCCCACCTCTTCACTTCCTGGTCATGCGATCCTGGGCAAGCTACCTAAACAGCAGCTGCCTCAATTTCCCCATCTATAAAACAGGGATAAAATAAGTACCTTCTTATCAGACCATTGTGAAGATCAAATGAGCGGAAATAAGCAGGCATTTAGCACGAAACCTGGCACACAGTGAGCACTTAATAAATGTTAATAAATGCTAGTTATTATCCATTCATCCAATGGACTCTCACTGCGTATTTATTCTAACAGTGCCAGTTACTGCTGAAGACTCTAAGGGAACACAAAAATGCTGAACAGGACCCAGTCCAAGACCTTTAGTGTCTAGTGGGAAAAAGCCAACTTGAACCAGTAAACACAGGTCCATGTTCCCTTATCCAAAGCCCTTGGCCAGATAGGTTCGGGTTGAGACGTTTCTGTTCAGTCAGGTAACAGGTGTACGCGCCATCTATCTCATGGATTACATGGCCCCCAGCACCCCTCTCCTCTTCACCCGCCCCACCTCCGGGGCTTGGAGCAGCACGTGTGATCAAACATGCTGGGATTTCGTCAGCAAAACACTTGTACAGACACACTAAGCAGGGACCGAGAAATACTAGGAAGAGTCACAAGACAGTTCAAGTCAGATTTCATAGCTAAATGAGTTGCCAAAATAGTTCTGGTTTTTAGAACTTTCTGGATATCTGGGCGCCTGGATGGCTCAGTTGTTAAGTGTCTGCCTTCGGCTCAGCTCATGATCTCAGGGACCTGAGACCGAGTCCCGCACTGGGTCCCTGCTCAGCGGGGAGCCTGCCTTCCTCCTCTCCCTCTGCCTGCGCTCGCGCTCTCTGTCAAATAAATAAAAATCTTCAAAAAAAAAAAACTTTCTGGATCAGACTTGCAAATAAGAGTCTGCAGAATGTATGTCATTAGTCACAAGGTATTGGGGGTCCTCAAATAAAGCAACAGCAAACCACCAAATGGGGGCGACAGAAAAGACTTCACCAAAAAGGCACCGTTTGAGATGAAAAACTTGAATGGGAAATAGGAGCCCCAGTGAACTAGGTGGGTGAATATTTCTGGCCATGGAGCCAGCAGATGCGAAAGCGGGGAAGTCAGAGCCAGCAGAGAACGTTCAGAACGGTCAAGAGATTGAAGGGTGCAACCTTAGATGTGTGTGTGGGAGGGGCAAGAGGAAAAGCAGGAAAGGAGGACACAGGCAGATCCTGAATGGCCTGGGAGCCCTGAAGAACCCTCATCAGTGCCCTCGGGCCACCAGGAGAGCAGTTTCAGAATCTGAAGAAGGGAGAACAGGATTAGATTTGCATTTTTGTGACATCCCCCTGGGTGGCCGCCCAGGAAAAAGACAGGAAGAGGAAGAGAGGGAGGAGACGCCTGGTCTCCTGACCAGGAGACAGTGCCAGTGGTCAAGGAAGAGACAATGCTGCCAATGCAGGCCACACAGGGGTTGAAGGAAAGGGAGAGGGAGTGCGTGCGAGCCTGCGAGGTGCACACACTCACCTCCAACTGTGCTGAGGAGGGTAATTAGTGCCAGACGGCCCAAGCAAGGTCACAGGCAAGGTCTCACCAAGGCCCTCTTTCCAGAGGCCACGTTCTGATGTACCAAGTGACAAAGTGACAATTTTAACAGCACCAGATGTGAGCTGCAGCAGCCCGAATCCTCACTCCCCTTCCCCTCCCTCCTCCAGGTTACAGCTGGTTGGCAAAGTACACTGGTCAGGTGCACGTGACCCGAGTCAGTCCCGGCGCCTGCAGCTCAGAAGTCTAAGACCCAGCAGAGGGTCACAGAGGTGGGGACAGCATCTGCCACCCATCCTTCTGAGCCACGGGGCTGACACTACATTTGCCAAGCAGGGCGACCAGGAGATACCAGAGGTGAAGGTCGAGGTCGGGATGGAGTTGGCCATCCACTCGGACGTGGTCACTATCCTCCTCTAATGAAAAGCAAAACCAACTAAAACAGAACATAGCTGAAGCCAGGGAAAAAGAGGAGTTACGTCAGGGCGACAGGAGAGCTCTGAGCAGCATTTTGGAGACTGCAGCACCAGCTCCTCCCCGCTCCAGCCCTGCAACTTACCTGCCAATTCCTCCAGGTACTGAAAAGCCGAGGGCTGAAAAGAAGGGTCCGCCATCAGAGGACGGAGAGGACGTGATGGACTTGGGCCAAGGAGCGCTCAGAGGAAACCACTTAGTGACTCAAAAGCCCCCCCCCACCGCCCCTG
>LNAC01000154.1:1991619-2048184 GCA_002007465.1 Ailurus styani | reverse complement strand
CCCCCCCGCCCCGCCCCGGGTCAGAAATGGGCATCAAAAACGCCTACTCAACAGGACTCGGTTTTGTTGAGGACAGAATCGAGCAGACAGATGCGTCCAAAGCACCGTGCCCAACACCCGTCATAAAGCAAGCTCTTGATAAAACCATCTGGTTGAGTCAAAGGCCCCCTGGATTGCCAGATTCACCATCCTGACCCAGTGCCTCCTGATTCTCTAATGCAAATGAAAATGCCTCGAACTGAAGTGGTATGGGGTTTTCAGCGGGAATCTGGGTGTTCAAGTTCTTGTCCTGGCCGTGCCACCAAACCGCCTGTGTGAGCTTGAGAAGGTCACTTCGCCTTCAGTCAGTTTCCCTGGTCTGAGCTGAAAGAATAACCATTTAAAAATTCTAGGGGCACCCGGCTGGCTTGGACAGTGGAGCGTGTGACTCTTGATCTCAGGGTTGTGAGTTCAAGGCCCCACGTTGGGCACAGAGCTTACTTAAAATAAATAACTTTTTTAAAATAATAAAAATTCTAACAAGGATTCCCAGTCACCACTTACAGCACAGGCTTTGCATGTTTCGAAACACCTTCTTCACAACCATCTAAAGATGATCTCAGCCCACCCGGCCAGAAGGTGCTGCTCTGCATGACCACCCGCCGCCCGCTCACCAGCTTAGAAGGTGGCACCACCAAGGCCGTCACTCCCACGCTCTCTTGTCCTCTCAGGACCCACGCACCCCACTGTGGAGGGCCAAGCCTGGAGAAAGAGGGAGTGGTGGCCTTGCACTTGCCCTTCCTCAAGGCTGGCCCAGGAGCCGCAGGCACCACACGAAGCCTGGTGAAGAGAGCTGTTTCCCCAGCCAGCTTCCCTGTTTCTCTCCTCCACCGGCTCCATAACCTACATTAAGACATTTACATTTAACAAATCAGCCACAGAATCCTAAGGAGCACAGATGTTCCTGCTGTGCAGCATCTTCTTTGCACTTAAAAGGCAAAACAACACAAGAAAAACAAAAGGGGAAACTCAGACACTCCCTTTTCTCTAAGACCTGGATTCGGGGACAAGCTTTAAGTGCTTTGATATCTGGCTAACTTTTCTCCCCAAGACCCCCAACAGGCACCTTTTCCCACCGGGGGTTCAGACAGGAGGGCCCCACATGGTTTCTGCTCAAGCTACTCAAGGCCAGCACCCTCAAAGCCATCCACCCACCAAGGTCACCGGCCCCTCCGGGGCCCCATGACAAAGTGCAGGGGAAGAAAAGGACACTGCAGAAGCTCTCCGAGGCCAGAGCTGGGGGCTACCTCAGAAGTAAGGCAAGAGCCCCCAGACTGCCATTCAGAACGCTGCCTCATGAGGAAGACACAGACAAAACCAGTGAAGAGTCTAGAGCAGAAGAAAGGCTCAGAAGAACCCCCAGTGGGGAATGCCCACCTGCCAGCAAGTGAAAACCCTTGCTGGCCCTCCTTCCTCCCTTCCAGGGTCCTCCTAGCCCACCTCCAATCCTGCTTTAAACCCCAGCTCGGGGCACCTCTCTCAAGAGGCACGTCAGAGGCCATGGGGCACCAGAGCCCCACACACCCTGGGCTCCGTGGCTGCCAGCTGCGTGGCCTCAAGAACGAAGTGCCCATCTCAGCATCCCGACTCCTTTGTCTGTCATCTAAGTCCATTTCTGTCCTATCCACTCCGTGTGTCAAAACTACAAAATGTGATCCAGTCTTAGAGGGCAGTTATTACCAAATTATGCTAATAGTGCTAATTGAGATTGTCAAAATTCTTTTAGGCATTAAGGCCTCTTTGTGCATATATTCTGCCTCCCTGATGGGACTGTAATTTTCCCCAAGGGCAGAGGTTAGGTCTCCTTTTTTCGAAATGCCACACATCATAGTCTCAAGTGGTGAAGAGCTGGCAATGGAGGGCAACCCGCTGCCGCCCCACCCCCTGGCCTTGACAGGCATGACTAATCGAGCGCGTGCTCCTGATCGGCAGCACTCAGGCAGGCAAGCCACTTCCAATCCATCAGACGTGGCAGCAGGGAAGCAAAGGGAATCTAAACCCCTAGCCTAGAAGGCACCCGAGAACTCTGACATGCTCAAGTCCCAACTGTTGAAAGGCACTCCAAAAACACAGCCCACCTCCACAGATGGCCTCGGGGCACGCCTATGAACGGTGGAGACAAACAGTCTGATTCTACCTACCTTTCTTTTTTGCTGCCTCAAAGACTTTTGAGAAGATCAGCAGGATGCAAATTATTAAATTATGATGCCTGGTGTCATATCACTAACAAGCAGTCTATAATCTCTGACACAGGAGAAAGGGAACAAAGGACAGAATTTGTGATGAATCCGTAAAACTGGACCCCACGCTGTCACTCCGATCCTACAGCTGCCTCTCAAATATCCACACGGTCAGATAAAACCTCCCTCCCTTGCTTCACATCCGTCCAAAGACAAGAGGGGTCGGGGAGAGGCAAGCACAAGGAAAAGGAAGCAAAGCATATGCTCTTCCAAAGCCGAGAGCAGGAATGACCCCCGGCCTCATCCTCCTGGGCTTGTGAAGGAGAGAGTGGCAGAGATCTTGCTCGGAAGGTCCCGCTCAGTTCCAAGAGGTTGAAGGACGGTGCATTTATGACTCTGCACTATCACCAACTTTGTGCCTTCCAAACAGATCTCTCTCGTTGTCACCGTTGCAACCTTGGGCCGACAAGACAACAGGACATCGGCTGTCTTCCGAGAGTCATGTAACAAGGCCACGGTATAGTCACAGGCTGCCCTTCTCTGCAGAACACCTCCATGCCCTCAGTGGGCCCTCAGAAACTCCATAATAATGATGATGATGACAAATGGCGATTTCAAAGCCCTCTCCTGTTTACTGTCTGGAGGCCTCTCAATACCCCTGTGTGAGTCTATATTCACATATCCCGTGTACACCCTCCACCATGGCAAAGACCTAATTTAGACGGAGGCAAATTAGCTCCGTGGGGTGAAATGCATTAACCAAGTCTCCCAAACAGCACAAATCTAATTAACTGAAAATCAAAATTGCAAAGCTGCCGAAAAAGATTTCCACGGAAGAAGTCTCCTAAGGATTGAAGAAAAGTTGTGGGCCATGTGACCTGCCTAATCCAAGTCTCACTGCTAAACCGGGATAAACGCTGTTTGGGTGTTTGGGTCTGTTTGCTTTTTCACTCATGTTTGTTTTCTCTAGATCACCTTTATCACCAGTGGGCTTTAGAGAGCTTATCTGGTGCACGCAACAGCCATAAAAAGCATCCTTTCCGAGGAGTGGGCTCAGCCTTCAAGAACCTTCGGTGCTATGGGAAATAAGAATACCATTTCCAGAAAACCGGGCTGGGAATTCCTCTTCTAGCCACGCACATCTGCCCCACCTCCCCCATTAGAGGCTCACCTCCACAGGACCTCTGGGACCCTCAAGTGCTGGCAGCAGTGGACTCCAACACCACGCCCCCTCGGGGGTCCCAGAGATCCCTGAGCCAAGTTCAAGTCAGCCCCGCCCCTCCCCTCCCCCCACCCCCCACACAGGCAGGTGAGCAGGGCCTAGGGTCTGCCCTTCACTCTTCCGACCTGCCCCAGGCAAAAGACTGCAGGACAGTCACTGGGGTAGGATGGGGCTCTTTTTCCCTCCAAAGCCTATGAGTTCCTGCTCGCAGGGAAAGAGAGGACAGGAGCAGTTTCTGTGCCTTCTACCCCCACACCACACCCTGCCATGACTCCCCACTGCCCGAAACAGTGCTTCTCAATCCTGGCAGCAACCAGAAAAAAACTGGGGAGATTCAAAAAGAAAACAAACACAAACACAAACACACAAGAACATAAAACAAAGCCCAGGCCACACCCCAAGCCAAGTAAATCAGAATACTGGGAGGGGGAAACTCCACTCCTATTCCCGCCCGAGTTTGAAAAGCCCGGGTCTAGGGCAGTGGTTCTCAGTCTTAGACTGAGAACCACTGCCCTAGACCCGGGCTTCTCAAACTTGAATGTGCACCTGAATTTCTCGGAGATCCTAATGAAACACAGATGCTGCCTGAGCAGGTCGGGTGGGGCCTGAGATTCTGCATCACACAGGGGCCTCCTGCTGCTGTTGCCGGTTCAGAGACCATTCTCTGAGCTGCAGGGCTCTAGAATCAAAGTCTAAACTCTTTGGCTCAAGACACCTACGATCCGACTTCTCTATTTTGCCTTTTTCATCTCTTGCCCCTGCCCAACTCATTTACCCCAAAATGCATGCAGCTCCCAAAATACACGGTGCTATTTCTCTCCTTGGTAGCTGTGCACCTGCTACTCTCTTTAGTGGGAAAACCCTTCTTCCCACAACTACTCCATCTCCTAGAAACTCTTACCATCTGTTAGAGGCCGAATTGTGTCCCCATCCCCAAAATTCCTAGGTTGAAATCCTAGCCCCGAAGCACTGCAAAATGAAACTGTTTAGAGGGAGAGAATCTTTAGAGAGGTAATTAAGCTAAAATGGGGTCTTTCGGGTGGTCCCTAATCAAGATGACTGGTGTCCTTACAAGAGGAAATGCGGACACAGACACACACATACGTGTGCACTTACAGAGGGAGGACCCGGGGAGGACGGGAGGAGAGGACTGCCACCCTCAAGCCAAAGAGAGAGGCCTGAATGGATCCCTCCCTCCCCACCCTCAGGAGGAAATGACTCTACCTACCACACCTTGACCTCGGGCTCCTGGCCTCCAGAAGTATGAGGCTACATACTTTCTGTTGTGTAAACCACCCGGCAAGCCCTACTTTGTTACAAGAGCCCTAGGAAACCAACCCACCTTCCTTTGAGAGGTGGCCCTGACCCGCCCCAGCAGGCCTATCACCGTGGCCACCCTTTGTTCCTCCAGGCACAGCTGCCTGTCCAGCCATCGCCTGCTCCTCAGACTCCCCACTCCAGGTGAGCTGCCCAGGGGCTGAGACCTCACCCGCTGACCACCCCACTCCTCACCCCCGCTCGCCGCATCCGGGGCTCAGGCACCTCGCACCGCGCAGGGCACAGGGAAGGGGCCCACAGAGGTGAACCGGACAGAACCGCACGACAGCGCCCCTCACCTTGCAAGCTGTCTCCTCCCGCCAGGCTCGCGGCCCGCCCGCATGGGGGTGGGGGCGCTCTGCAGCCTCCCCTGTTCTGGTTTCCCGGTAGGCAGCCAAGAAGGATCACTGTTTGGAGCTGGGTTTTGTTTTTATTGTGTGTGGTTTTTAAGCTACCATATTGAAATGCAAACTGCCAGGTGTTAAAAATGCTGCCCCCAGCCATGAGGGGCAGCTGGTTTCTACAGACTAGCATTTATCACATTTGCAGTAAATACACAAAAGGTCCTGATTCAAAACCAGGAAGAGAAAGTAATTCCTTTGTCAAAAGGCAGTGGTAACTGAACGCTGGGCAGGGAGGGATCTGGGCTTCCCGTCCCTCAGTTTTGCAGAGAGAAGAGAGCAAAGAAAACTAGATAGACATATTTTAACCACGTGCTCTAAGAACGAGCCTTTGCCTGACTGACCCCACTGCATTTAAACTTGGCCCCAGTCCGCGAGCAGGGCTGGCATGCCACGAAAGGAACGTCCACCTTTTGCAAAAGGGAAATCTTACCCTTTCTTCACAACTAAGACGGTAGCCCGGAAACCTGTGCTCTAAAGCAGGATCCAAAACAGGTCCATTAATTCATAGGAATATAAAACACCGAAACCCTTCCTGTTCAAAGAGCAGAGAGGAGAGGAGAGTTAAAAGTTACAGTGCCCTCCACACTGGTAAGGAACAGCCCAAGCACCTTCACAGAATTTGTGTTTTTCCTTTTCACACAGTACCTGAAATATGAAAGGGTCACTTTTTATTCGGGGTCGATTTATACTCTGAAGACTGCAGGGTTTGCTCTTTTGAAGGTTATGAGGCTGGCCAGCCTTGAAACTTAGCACAGCGTTTCATCCCTGGGCTGGCGCCTCCCTGGGGAAGCTTTCCAAACTAGGCCCCCCAGGGGAGTCTGTGGCCTTGAATCCAGAGGTCTGTGCCCACCCGGAGCCCCCCAGACTCTATCAGAGCAGGTTTCCTCCACTAGCACGTCTGAGAGCAAGAGATTTGGGCAGAGGGTGTAAAGGGTAGGCAGGAAATGCTACCCAAACCGACACAGGCTTCACACTTAAGGCACTTTCCTTCTTGTGAAGTTGCCTTCAGGCACCAATAAACCATAAATGAATGTAGATCAGTTCCCGACGTGGTACGACGCGGTGCTCTCCGTGGCTCTGAGGCAAAGCTGGGCCCCCAGCAGCACTCTCCCCAGCACGGCTGAGGGTGCAGCTGCTCCCACCGAGCTCTGCTCCCACCTGAACTCAACAGTTCCCCTTCCAGATGTGAGCATGGCAGCTTGTCTCTCGAGAAAGCAGATGTCAAAGATACTACTATGGCTCGAATTCTTTTTTTTTTTTTCTTAAAGATTTTATTTATCTGAGAAAGAGAGAGAGAGCACGCACAAGCAGAGGGAGCTGCAGGCAGAGGGAAAGGGAGAAGCAGGCTCGATCCCAGGACCCCAGGATCAGGACCTGAGCCAAACGCAGCCACTTAACTGAATAAGCCACCTGGACGTCCCTATGGCTTGAATTCTCTCCTCCAGCCTTCCCACCTCTCTTGAGCCAAGGGCGTCATACCACCAATCCTCAGCATGTCGGACCTCCTAGAACCCAAGTGCAGGGTCTCTTACTGCACATGGAACTGCCATAATGTCCCTCTTTTCTCTCTTTATCCTTTGCAAGATGGGATTTCAAAATCCAGGGAAACCTGCTGCTTAGCAAAGAAGCATGTCCATCCCTGCGCTATTCAAGCTACTCTCTAGCACCCCTTCATCATGTGCTAAGAAGGGACCACAGACACGATGCTTTATATGCACCCACAGCTGGTCTCAACGGCCAAAACTCTCCTGGCCTCAGTGGGCACCAGCCACCAGAGGAACAGGCCTGCAAGCCCGATTTTCCGCAGACCACACCACCCAGTACAACATAGCAGGAGTCCTAACATGGGTCACTCCTGACCAAGCATCGACTGTGTTCTGGGCACTGCAGGAATTTGACGTGTGTTACACAGAAACTCATGGAAACCTCATGGCATTGAGAGGCAGGCGTCACCATTCCACTCAATGAAACTAGCTATTGGTTTTATTTTTATTTTTTTATTTGTTTGTTTGTTTGTTTTTTGGTCTCATGTTATTCCTTTTATATTAAGAAGAAAGCTGAAATTAAGAAAGGACAAGCAACTTCTCCAGGGTCCCCAGAGAGTGAAAAAGCAGAAAAGGGATTTGAACTCGGCCCTGTCTGACGCCAAAGCTCCTCTCTTCAGCAGTGCCCCCCCCCCAAGCTTCTGGGCCTCTCCCTGTCCGCCCTTGATCTGCACAGGACTCGGGTGGGGGAGAGAGGCAGGCGGGGCACTCACCGATAGCCCCCCATTGCCCTGCTGGATAAACCGAGGCCTCACGAAGCAGCAGCATGCCCTCCCCTCGCTTGGAGTGAGAAGACCAGTCCCTTCCGGTGCCTCCAATCCAAGAGGCCAGGGTTTGCGGGGCCCACGCATCTCTGCTGAGCTCGGCTCTCGGGCCTGCGGTGGGCAGTCCCATCCAGGATAAGGAGCAGAGCGACCCCCGCCTGCCCACGCAGGAGGCAGCAGGTGATCAGTAGCCCACTCAGCCGAAGTGGGGTGCGGGTCCAGGCAGGCCTGCCCGGCCAGGAAGGAGGATGGAAACAGTTACACGGAGGGGCAGATGCGCCTTTTCCCACTGCGACTTCCAGGCCAGCGCTGGCTGCATGCGCACACGCGTGCGCACACACACACACACACACACACACACGTGCGCGCGCTAGCATGTTCCCTCGCTGAAGCCCACGGCGCCTCCCTCCTCCCGGTCCCCGCCACCACATGCGCCAGGACAGTGGCTGACGCCACCCGACAGAGACTGCCTGCCCACCTGTGTCTCCCAGCTGGCCCAGGCTCTTCCTGAGTCTATTGATTACGAAGAGCACTTTCCTCTGGCCTCAAGAACCCTTCTATCACCGAGTCGTGACTTCCCCCTCCTCCAGCCTGGCCGCCCTCCAGCGAGCCTCCCCAGGCAGGGCCTGCCCAGCCTCCCCTTCCCCAACGGCTCCTTCCCGAGCGGCTCGGATCGCAAGGAACCAGCACGTGACCATCTGGAGCGGACACCTGCTTTTCTAAGAAGGAATTCCCCTCCAGGATGAGCAAGTCACAGAGACTAAATCCACTTTTATTTGTGCAAATATTTCCGGATGCTTACAGCATACACCTTCTTTGCAATACCACATGTACGCACGCATGCACACACACTCACACATACTCACACACACGCACAGATTCACACTTTATCACACAGCTTTCCCCATGGTGGGGACCTACAACGAGTGGCCAAGAGAGGTTCGAAGCTACTTCTACGAGCCCGTCCCGGAAGCTGCCCGGCGGCAGAGCGGAAGGTAAGCTATCACAAGGCCCAAAGCAATTTCCGAATCAACTGGCACGAGGGGGGGTGTGATCCAAGTAACTGGAGGAGCCTGCTCTGAACACAGCTTCCAGCTCGTGGAAAAGAGAGAAGCACTGACAAGTTCCTTAGCCCCCAACCTGAGGCTAAAATTCCCTGTGACGATTAAGCCCAGGAGGACAGATGATCTATAGACTTGCTTATGTTCAAAGAGTCTCTGTGCAGTACATTTTAACTTATTAAAGAGCATTAATGTTTCTTTTCAAAGGCTTTCTCCAGTCCACAGACAAGATGGAGTAGCCTTCCCCAGAAGGATCACATAGGCTCCCAGAGAGGACACGTTCTCCCCACACTGTGACAAACATACAGCCCGCCCTCAGTATGGGAAACTTGCCAGGTGCTAGCAGGTGACCTTGGACAAGTCACTTACCCCAGCACTAGGCTTCAGGTTCTTCGTCATGAACAGGAGGCAATTAAAACTGCTTCCTCGGATTTAAACAGCAATTGATGAAAACATGCTTGTGAAAGAGCTTGGTACTTAGAAGGGAACCAGCACTTAGGAATCTCTATTGTGTGCTAGGAAGGTTATATTCACAATCTCATTCACATGAATCCTTGAAACGTCCTTGAAAATGATGGTGGGTGGTGGTGGTGGTAACAGGAGTAGCTATTACTGTTTGGTGTCTTCTGGCTTATAACGCCCATGTGGCAGACACATCATCTCATCTCATCTCGTCCTTAGAACCACATAGGGGACAGATTATTATTGCTCCTCTGCTAAAAATGAGGAACCGGGGAGCCACCAGCTAATACGTGGTAGAGCCAGGACTGTAACTCAGGTCTGTGTGACCACAAAGAGGCAAAACCCCACTGCCTCTCATGCATGCGGATGCCTTCACTTGCCCTTCACGTATCTACTAACCACCTTCCGTGGGTCAGGCTCCAGCTAAGGCACCTAAAGTAGCATAGTGAACAACACAGACACTGTTCCTGCTCTCACGTAACTTATGGTCCAACAGGGAAAAAAGACAATTAAACAAGCAATTCCTGGGGCAGGGGGTGGATTAGTCAGGGTTCTCCAGAGAAACACAGGCCAGAGGAGATTCGTATTGTGTTATATTATAGTATATATCTTATCATAGTATAAGAAGTAAATATTTATTTCAAGGAATTGGCTTACAGTATGGGAGTCAAGTCTGAAATTCATGAGAGGCCAGCAGGATGGAAAATTCACAGAGGGTTTTTCTAAGATGTCGTGTTAGATGATGAGAGATGACATGAGAAGATGAGGGGCAGAATTGCTTCTTCCTCCAGAAACCTGTCTTTGCTCTCAAGATCTTCAACTGATTAGATGAGGCCCACCCACATACTAGAGAGTAATCTGCTTTATTGAAAGTCAACTGATTAAAAACGTTAACCGCAATTTGGGGCGCCTGGGTTGCTCAGTCGGTTACAGGTCTGACTTCGGCTCAGGTCATGATCTCAGGGTCCTGGAATCAATCCTTCCATCAGAACCACACTCAGTGGGAAGTCAGCTTCTCCCTCTCCCTCTACCCCACCCCCTGCTCATGCTCATGCACGCGCGCGCTCTCTCTCAAATAAATAAAATCTTTCAAAGAAAATGTAATCACATCTACAAATGCCTTCAGAGCAGTATCTAGACCAGTGATTTGACCAAACAACTGGGCACCATGGCCACTCACCACCAAAGAGTATATGGAGTGTTAAGGAAACACAGAGAAGAAACCTGGAGATTTAGGGGAAAATACTGGAAAGCCTAAGGAATACAAAGGCATCAGAGCTCAAAATATTCCTCAAAACTCATGGAAATGTACTCATCAAAGAACAAGTCCTCATGTAATTGTATGAGGGACGCTCTGGCTACAAGAGCCCCAGCAAATCCTTCTGAGAACCAAAAAATTACTTAGTCCATCACTTTGCTTTTTAACATGATGGGGGGGGGGGACAAAGGACTCCACTCCAAAACTGCGAGCACTCATACAGGAATTCAGTAAAGTGTCAGGATATAAAATCAATGCACAAAAATCAGTTGCATTTCTATATAACAACAACAAAACAGAAGAAAGAGATATTAAAGAGTCAATCCCATTTACAATTGCACCCAAAACCATAAGATACCTAGGAATAAACCTAACCAAAGAGGCAAAGAATCTGTATTCAGAAAACTATAAAGTACTCATGAAAGAAATTGAGGAAGACACAAAGAAGTGGAAAAACATTCCATGCTCATGGATGGGTAGAATAAATATTGTGAAAATGTCTATGCTACCTAGAGCAATCTACACATTTAATGCAATCCCCATCAAAATACCAGCAATTTATTTCAAAGAAATGGAACAAATAATCCTAAAATTTATATGGAACCAGAAAAGACCCCGAATAGCCAAAGGAATGTTGAAAAAAAAAAGCAAAGTTGGCGGCATCACAATTCCAGATTTCAAGCTCTATTACAAAGCTGTCATCATCAAGACAGTATGGTACTGGCACAAAAACAGACACATAGACCAGTGGAACAGAATAGAGAACCCAAAAATGGACCCTCAACTCTATGGTCAACTAATCTTCGACAAAGCAGGAAAGAATGTCCAGTGGGAAAAAGACAGTCTCTTCAACAAATGGTGTTGGGAAAACTGGTCAGCCACATGCAGAAAAATGAAACTGGATCATTTCCTGACACCACACACAAAAATAGACTCAAAATGGATAAAAGACCTCAATGTGAGAAAGGAATCCATCAAAATCCTCGAGGAGAACACAGGCAGCAACCTCTTCGACCTCAACCGCAGCAACTTCTTCCTAGGAACCTCACCAAAGGCAAGGGAAGCAAGGGCAAAAATGAACTATTGGGACTTCATCAAGATTAAAAGCTTTTGCACAGCAAAGGAAACAGTCAACAAAACCAAAAGACAACTGACAGAATGGGAGAAGATATTTGCAAATGACATATCAGATAAAGGGCTAGTATCCAAAATCTATAAAGAGCTTCTCAAACTCAACACCCATAAAACAAATAACCCAGTCAAGAAATGGGCAGAAGACATGAACAGACATTTCTCCAAAGAAGACATCCAAATGGCCAACAGACACATGAGAAAGTGCTCAACATCACTCGGCATCAGAGAAATACAAATTAAAACCACAGCGAGATACCACCTTACACCAGTCAGAATGGCTAAAATCAACAAGTCAGGAAATGACAGATGTTGGCGAGGTTGCGGAGAAAGGGGAACCCTCCTACACTGTTGGTGGGAATGCAAGCTGGTGCAGCCACTCTGGAAAACAGTATGGAGATTCCTCAAAAAGTTGAAAATGGAGCTACCCTACGACCCAGCAATCGCACTACTGGGTATTTATCCTAAAGACACAAAGGTAGTGATCCTCAGGGGCACGTGCACCCGAATGTTTATAGCAGCAATGTCCACAATAGCCAAACTATGGAAAGAACCTAGATGTCCATCAACAGATGAATGGATAAAGAAGATGTGGTATATATATACAATGGAATACTATGCAGCTATCAAAAGAAACGAAATCTTGCCGTTTGCAACGACATGGATGGAACTGGAGGGTATTATGCTGAGCGAAATAAGTCAATCAGAGAAAGACAATTATCATATGATCTCTCTGATATGAGGAACTTGAGAGGCAGGGTGGGGGGTCGTGGGGGGTAGGGAGGGAAAAATAATGAAACAAGATGGGATGGGGAAGGAGACAAACCATAAGAGACTCCTAATCTCACAAAACAAACTGAGGGTTACTGGGGGGTGGGAGGGTAGGGATAGGGTGGATGGGTTATGGACATTGGGGAGGTTTTGTGCTTTGGTGAATGCTGTGAAAGATGTAAGCCTGATGATTCACAGACCTGTACCCCTTGGGCAAAGAATAAAAATAAAATTTAAAAAAAAGAGAAAAAAAAAAAAAACAAAAAAAACCATGATGGCGGGGGAGTACACCATATTCTCACCATAAGTCATGGTTGTGTCCACCCAGGAATTTGGAGGCTGGCAGCAGAGCATGTGCACAGTGACAAGCAAAAGAAGATGGGGCATGCATGTGTCCCTATCACCAGGCGCCCCCAGTTCCTAGGGCTGGGAGGGCTCAACAGACTCCCTGCTGCCCATCCCTTAGGACAAACAGCAGCATCCCGCTTGACCCTTCCAACCTCACCCTCATCTGAGCAGCCGCAGACCCTCGCCCCAACTTCAGGATCCACCGCTGAGGAGTGGGAGCACAACAGGGAGGGGGAGGATGTCCCCAAAGGGGACACAAAGAAGCGGACGAGACCCCATCTGGTTACTCAGTCACGGTAAGGTCATCCGTTCAGTGAAACTGCAGATGCGTCTAACTTTTTAACAAGCAGATCTCAGTGGGACTCCCTCTCTCTCTCATTAGCAGGCAGGAAAGGTCCTTCGCTACAGGCAGCCATGAACTCCAAGCCCCAGAAGGCCTGCGGGCAGTAAGGGACAGCAGACTCAAACAGGAGAGGCAGCCCGATCGCCACATAAGCTCGTCCTTGTCCTGCGGAGGAATGGGGGGGCGTCTGCCCCAGGCTCCCTGGCGTCTCCCCACCCCAGAAGGCGGGCACCGGGCCTCTCTCTACTCCACGGGGCTGGAGAGGGGGCAAGGCCCACCAGGGTGGGCTCGTTGTTGGTGTCCCTCGGACGGCCAACATTCGGGAACTATCTGTCGGACAAAGGAGTGTATCCAGACCTTACCACAGCATTGGTATCGCATCCTCTCCACAGAGAGAGCGGACGCTTGGACGTGCCTTTCCAGTTGGAAGAGGCCGTTCACGCAGATCCTCTCACGCTACCGTGTGGGTCGGGCCCCCCGTTTACACAGAGTTAGAAGGAGGGGATCCAGGGAAGGCCAACCAAATGGCGGAAAAGAAACAGGACACACAACCCCAGCCTCCAGGGAGCCACGGCTCTGACTTCTTAGCAAGTGAGTCTTAACCCGCGCATCAGATTCCGCCTCCGGAAAATGGGACCGTCGCCGCACACGGCTGCCGCGACAGCCCGCTGAGCCCGGCCGAGCCGCAGACTCACACTGAGGAGGGCCTGACGGCCGCCCAGCTGCCCCCAGCCTCACCGGCGACGACTCACCGTGACTGACGAGTGTCTGACGACAGGAGCCAAGTGCCCGGCTGGGGCTGCTGAGGCAGATTCTGTTCCCAGAAGATTAATTTATGAATTCTTCCGGAAAGCTGTTTGTTTGGGAGAAGAATGGGCCACCGGCTCCAGGTGAGCGAGTGTTGCTAAGGAAAAAAAAGCCCAGAAAACAACGCTCCTACCCTCATCCTCGAAGCCGCAGGCCCAAGAGGCACCTGCTCTCTCCACGCCCCCGGAGGAAGGGCTCGCCCTCCCACACGCTGAGCCACAACAAGGTTCGCCAGACACACCCCAGGACCCTCTGGGGATCCCCTGTGGGATTCTGCACCCCCAAACCCCACCCACCCCAGCCCTGAATCCTGAGGGCACCTTCCCCAGAGGCAGAGGCAACCTATGACCCTTCTCGGGCATTCGGTTTGCCCCCTAAGAACACGGTCCTGGCTGGAATCGCCTCCCCACAGGGTCCGTCCTTCCCCATCAGACCGGAAGCTCCCCCAAAGGGCAAAGACCTGGCCTGTCTAGTTCCGCTGCACACCCCAAGCCCGACAAAACCTCGGGCTCACAGTAGGTGGTCAATAATGTTTGTTACACTGAATTGGGCTCCCCAAGGATGGGAGTCTGCTCTGTAGGCAAAGCCCACTGTGTGCGGGCCTCTTGTGGTTCTTGGTGCTGCCATTTTCTTAGGAGAGGGCCCAAAGGTTTCACCAGAGGCTCACAGACCACCTACCCAAAAAGAGCCTAAGACTGCTGACAAAGGCTGAGCTCCAGGGCAGGAGCTGTGGGTGAACTCCTATCTGTTTTCCCCTTTGTCCTAGCCGTCAAGGAGTCAAGGAGTCCTTCGTGCCTCTTCCCTTCGTGTGAAGCTCCGCTCCCCTCCTGACGACCTTGCCTCCTCCACGTAACTCAGATACTCAGGAGCCCCCGGGGCTCCCTGGAGACCATCTCCTCCAAGAGGTCCTCCCAAAAGCCCCCAACGAGAGCCTGCACTCTTGTCCCTTGATTCACAGTGACCCACGCGCCATCTTGCATGACACGGATGACCCTACTGGGAAACCAGCACTTACATCCTTGGTATTTACGTCCCAGGATCCCACAACTATGGATAAACTTCTTCAAGACAGGATCTTCCTCCTCCAAGCACCCATCACACCAGGAACTCAATAACTCTGCAGGCCAACAGGCATTCTGAGTGGTGTCCTAAAGAACAAGCTGTTGGTCCAGGTTCATTTTAGCTAAGTCTTGCTCTTACACAATAATAATGCAAGAGCTTCTACCACATTCACTATCCCTCACACAAGATCCACTGACGTGATTTTCCCAGTCCCCTCTCAGACCTTGTCCACAGCACAGGTAAGATTTATAAACATAGCTGTGCTCATAATATAAACACAATGTTAGCCTCTGAAAGTCCCCCCTTAACACCAGGTATCTCAACAGGCTTTCACTTGGGACTGGAAGCCTATATTTTGTCCTGCGATTCTCCTCATGGGGTTACTAGAACAACCAGCCCAGCATATGTCGAGTCGTGCAATTCCGTTCTTTCATAACAGAACTTTTTTTTTCCATAGGCAGCTTCTCTTCCCCAGGTGTTAAAGCAGATTTTCTTTCTCGTTTTCCAGAACATCAAAGGTCTATTTTCACATGAAAGTACTCATTTGAACATGTAGTAAAACTGACTGCCCTCCCCCAGAAGCCTCACCCATGGCAAGATACTCTCTGGCCACCAGGTCCCTGGTGCCCATTTGGGAACCACCCCATGAAGCCCCAACTCCTGTACCCCAACAATCCTGCCCAACCCTTCATGGACCTCTGACCCTCCCCCTCACCTCCCCCATCCCCCAGGGCAGTCTGGTCCCTTTCTTCTCTTCTATCCACACGCAAGTGCGTGACTTCTCCCTCTCTCATCTCCCTCACCTGAGAGCAAGCCAGTCACCGCCACTGTCCCTGATGTTTGCCTGGGACTATCCCCCGGGGCTTCCTGAAAGCCACTCCCTTGCCCAGGATCTGCTGCCACCAAACACCCCAGGGATTCTGCCCCGACTCTCCTTTATTTGCCAATTTACATGAAAAGGAACAACAGGCTCCCATCAAACAAGGAAAAGCCTGCCTTGCTGTCATCGGGAGCTTTTCATAAAAAGGGTCAGCAAGACCGGGCATCTGCTGAGTTCCCCAAACACACTTCACAGAACCCAAGAAAGGCGTCACGAGCTAACAGATGCTCCCCAAGTTCTCCCACTAAATGAAACGAATCCATCTGATTCTGTCCCAAGGCAGGAAAACAGCATTCGGGAAGATGAGTGCTACCAAAACAGCGAGTTTTGTAGCGCTGAATAAGAAGTACGTTTCAGTGTCCCCATTCCTTTCCCTAAGAAAACAAGCATGCCGCTAGACCTCATTATTGATTGGGGAAATGCAAATTAAAACCACAACGAGATACCACAAGATTGGCAAAAGTTTAGAAGTCTGAGAATACCAACTGTTGGTGAGAATAGGGAGCAATGGCAATGATGCAATGCCAAAGGAGGAGGGCGAGGCGCCTGGTTGGCTCAGTCGGTTCAGCGTCTGCCTTCAGCTCAGGTCATGACCCCAGGGTCCTAGGATCGAGCCCCACATCGGGTTCCACACTCAGCGGGGAGTCTGCTTCTCCCTCTCCCTCTGCCTCCTCCACCGCTCATGCTCACGCGCTCTCAAATAAATAAATAAAATCTTAAAAACAAAACAGTGCTGCCAAAGGGGGTCTGCAGAACATGATTTCTAGTAAACTAAAGTCATACATACCCCAACTCAGCAGCCCCCCTCCCACCTGTGTCTTCGGGGAACTGTGGAACACATACACAAGGAGATGTGGACACGCATATGCACGGCGACACCGAGTAAACAAAAAACCCCACCAAGGACTCAAACATCCATTCAAAAGGGAAAAGAATGATGACCCGTGGCTGCAAGGAACCCTACCCAGCAGCAAACGCAAATGGACCACAGCAGCATGCATCAACAGGAATGAAGGCACAGACATTCCTCTGAATAAAACAAAGTGTTCTTATAAAGGCGGAAAGCAGGCACACTTACCGACAGTGAGTGGCGGTGGGGGGGAGCGGTGTGTTCACACAGGAGGGGCGTGAACGCCTGGCAATATTCCACCCCTCCCCCCAGCCATGTGGTAAGCATGCAGGTATCTACTGTTGATCATACTTCAAGCGTGCATTTCACGCGTGTGTATATAAGCAACGTTTTCTATGTGGGGGAGAAGAAAAACCAACTACACTCAGGTTCAACGCCTCTCCCTCTCCCTACCACCATTCCCCCTCTGGGACCTCTCGTTCTCTCTAAAGGAATTTACTTGTTAAGGGCTCTCAGTACCTACTACCACCCTTTTCCCCCGAGTCAAGTCAAAATTCTATCAAGGAGATGCAAAACCAAAAGGGAAATGAATCTATTCAAACCGCAAAGCAAAATCTACTCTAGAAAAATCTCTGCATCCACAGCGCATTGCTCACAGGGGTCCTATGAGCATGGACAGTGCTTCTGCGATCTCTTCTCATGGGGATTCCCACCCCGGGGCGCTCCAGGCTGCCATGCCTCTTGCAGAGAAGAGCCAGGACTTTGCAAGACTTCTTGGGACGCAGCAGGTCAGAGACAGACTCCGTCCCCCGCTCCACGAGCAGGGCACCTCGCAGGCAGCTCCTACCGCTTCCTTCAGCAAGCATCTCTCATGGACCACTGCCAGTGGAAATGGGCTCCCTCACCAAGAAACTCCTCATAGGGCTCACCCTCTTAACACCAACAAATTCCTAGTCATTTTCTGCTCATTCGCCCTTCAATCTGGCAAAACCTTCTTTGTATCACTGTAGTCCCCTCTGCTCCTGGACGCCCCAAAAGCTACTGGTGGCCAAATACTTGTACCTCTAGTCATCTTCTCGAACTGCCAAGAATCAACCCCTACTCTGCCACCCACGGCGCAAGCGATCTGGGATTTGGTGTGCCCTTTTCCTCTTCCCAAATCACCCTCCCACCACCGGTCACAATTCTAGCTCTTGAAATTCTAAGGCTGTACCTCTTCCAGGAAGCTGATCCCAGGCACTGAGCAGATAAGTAAGCCTCTCTCCCAGTGAAAACAAGACTGTATCATAAACCACTCCCACATCTACCTGCAACTTCTCATCCGAGCACACACCTACTATGTGTCCTCGATCAAGTCACAGAGTAACAATAACAATAATAATACATACCTGTTGCATGTTCACAGTGAGCCTAGCAATGGCGCTCTTCAAAATGGCGGTACACCAAAAAGGGGGAAACGGGGCCCAAATGCACAGCCATACAAAGGGATTCTGTTAACTGGAAAAAGCAGGCTGCAAAGTGATAGGTATCACAGGATCGCATATTTGGAAACCATAACACATATTCGTAGTTTACACAGGAAAAAAATTTATGAAAGAATGTATTCTAATTCACTAACGGTGGTAGAGAGGGGAGGGAGCCCCGTGGGAAACTTTTACTTTGGATGCTATAAATTCTCTAATGTTTAATTTTTTATTATGAAGATGCATTATTTATGTAATGGAGAAACTTTTATAAATAAATTTTAAAAGAAAGAGAGCAAGACAGAAGTCCAACTCTCAGGAAGCTTCCAACCTGGCTTCGAAAGTCAAAGTTAACACATGTGGGGGAAAAAGGGAACAAGACAACATAAACAACCCAATCACAAGCTCCTTCCAGGAGAAGGACAGATAATCACAGAATAACAGCTGTCCATGTCAGGCGATGAATGCCAGTGGAATGAGAAGGACAGGTCAGCTGGCCACGAGTTTTCAGAAGGGTACGCAGGCAGGGAGGGATCTGCCATGGGGTCTGACGGAGAAAGGCAGGGACGAATGGCATGGAAAGGGGGACAAGCCAGGAGTGAGGGGCTCCCTCGGTACCTTCAGCTCTTTCTAAAACAGTAATGGAATAACTTGCTCTCCCTCCAGGGAGACAACATTTGCATGCCTGCGAGAAGAGTATAATCTCAACCAAGCCAAAAGCAATACCCCCAATAACACCTTCTCTTTAGAACTTATTATTCTGAAATAATTCTAGAGGGACAGAAGAAATGCAAAGATAGACTGCTCCCCCACACCCTTCCCCCAGCTCCTCCTAACATTACTATCTTACATTAACCATGATACCTCTATCAAACTAAGAAATTAACTTTGATTCAGTACTATTGACTACAGACGTTTTTTGGATTTCACCAGTTTTTCCACTGATACCCTTTTTCTGGTCCAGGATCCAATCTAGGATACCATGCTGCATTTAATATGACTCGTTTTCAAACAAGCAAACATCTTTAGATTATGTATTCTCTCTTGGTAAGAAAATGTCCTGACGCTCAGGGCAAAGAGTTAGTAGCCCTTCTCCTCACCATCAAAGAAAGCAATCTTTGACACAATCTGCCAGCCTCCAAAGGGAACAGAATTTGATCTACAGTGAGATTAAAACCCAGACAATGACCAAACCTCTTAACCCTCCAATAAGCAGCCACAACCCTGCCTCTCTCCACGGCAACTAACTGGTATTTAAAAGTAATTTATGTTAATTGCAATCGGGCATATATGAACATTACAAAGCAAGCTGGCTTCAAACAAAAGGGCTCAAGAGAGGAGCCTAACAAAAAATTAATTTTGTAAAAGACCTATTTCTTATTCCAACTTGTTTTTAAATATATGTTCTGAGTCACACACCATTAACCGTCTCAATTTATTAATAATCTCAGGGCAACCGACTATCTCAGATCATGCAAAGATGAAATCTTGCATAAAAAAGAAAATGAAATATCTACACACAAACATTAAGCAGGTAGTCAGCTGTGATGACCAGAGAGGATGATTTTTTTTTTTTAACCAGAATTTGCGGTAGGGCAAAAAGAGGAAGGCACACGAACCAGTAACTCAAACTTTGAAAATTTTTCTCCTCTGAGCAGGAGGTTATTTTAGAAACAACCGGTTCAAAGAAAGTTCTTTGGAATTCCGTCTTCCTCTGCCCATAAGAGAGGTTTGTGATGGGAAAAGGCCCCCATATTCTCAAAGACCCTTCTTTTAGTTGAGGAAATGACAGTGCTGTTTTGGCATTTTAAAGCAAGAACAAATGCTTTAGCTATAAAATCCACTTCGTAGATTGAATCAGCAAGACAGCTGTTTACACAGAAACCCTTTCCTCTCTCCCTCCGAGCCCCTCAGTGATTCCTATCAGTAATAAAACACTGGCTGGAACAAAGAAAAACAGAGTCTGAAAAGGAGAGAGAGGCACCCCAGCATCAGAATACCAACTTAGCCCCTTTCCCTCTGAAAGATGCCTTCACGACCTACCCCACTTGTAAAACAGACAAACAAACAGAATCTCCCCAAAGCAGACCAACTTTTTGTTGCAGAGCCAGAAACCGGGTTCTTATTTGTGTAAAACGCCCAGTGGGTGTGACACAATTCATCTTTGATATGCCTCGGGCTTTGAAGTCTGCTCTCTTTCTAGCCACGGGGAACCTGGATGAGTCATCGGCACCCTTCTCTCTCCCTTCCTCTCTCACCAGGAGCAGGACCACCAGATTAATTCTCCCCCCCACCCCCCCGAGTGACACAGGCTCCAGGAGGGAAGGAGGACAGGAAGGCACATGACCATCCATCATGGGAAACAAAACCCCAAGAACCCTGTTTGCCCTGGAGGGTGAGCACTTTCCCCCACTGTAATTCTTTCCTGTTCCCTCCCCAAGGCCAAGTCAAACGTCACTTCCTCTGTGAAGCCTTCCCCCACTCTCCCCAACACGCCCCCCCCCCCCGCCCTGGAACACCTATAGCATCTTCGGCTGTTGATTCAGCACCGACGCCTGTCGGTGACCCGTCTTCCGGAACAGACTGCACCCTCCAGAGCGGAGGAGGCCCCTTCCCCATCTCTGCAACCCTCGCACCATGCCCTGCACCCAGCCCAGAGCAGGGGATCAACAAATGTTTGTTCAATGAATGAACACAACTCAACTACCCCCAGAAACCACATTACTCAATGCTAATCACCACTCGCTGCATGAATAATGAATGAAGAAATGAACCAACAAGTATCTCCTTGTTAGCCAAGTTGCCAAGTCCTCTGGCAGCACAAAGAACGGATCCACTGGCTTGTGGCTGTGATCCGAAGGTTCAAAGACAAGACAACTCCGTCTTGAAGGGATGGGGGAGAGGCAGGGGGCAGGGGAGCCACCCCTCCCCCATCCCCCGCCTGCAGCTGGCAGTGCTCTGAGACTTTACCAGTCAAGTTCACTGCCCCGCGGCGAGGAGCCCCCTGGGGCTGGGCTTTGTGTGGCGCGCTCCAGAGAACCAAGTCACCCAAAGACAAACTCAACTCGGTCGTCTCCCACGACACCCACCCCGACGGGGCCACGCCTCTTGACTCGCTCATCCGCCAGGGCCCTCCTGCACCTGCCGGTTCTTAAACCCCCAAGCCAGATGCTCAAACAGCACCCAACTGGAGTGCTATATCAGAGCAAACAGCCAGGCAAGATTTATGATAATGGGAGCACCGGATCTCTTCCCACTCACTGGAATAAAAAGGTCAGACGAATATTCGATTTGGTGCTGGTCGGAGCTGGATGCTCCCAAGGCTGGGATTCATTCTACCCCTCAAAAATAAACAAGCCCGCCTGAGGGGTGGGGGGAAGCCCTCATCTGGGTCATGTGTAGGACCTGATTCCTAATCCCACACCCCTGGGGAGAGGCTGAACCAGAGATGCACAAACACACTTGAGAAAGACACAGGAACTTTGTTCAATTTCTCTGAACGATCCTCAAAAGAGGTCAGTATGGATCACCTATCCATCTACAACATCTAACATCCCGAATTCCTTTAAAAAAAATAAATAACAGAAGCACTAATTATATATTCACAGGATGTGTTATGTACCCAAGAAAAAAATTATGGTCAGATATTTAAAACTTTTCTAATTCTGCAAATAATCAAGTAATGGAAAGGTAGAGCCCAGCACAGTCCTGGCCTCAGGAGTTGGGGGGGCAGGGGCAGGAGGGCTAGAGGTGGGAGGGAGGGATTCACAGTCACAAGGTCATAGCAGCCCTTCAGGGCAAGGAGCCCTGAACTCTGCATGTACCTCACCTCTTGGTTCCATACTCCATCCCAGAAGCGGGACATGTCGCCTGAAGGTCCCTGCAGCACTAAGGGCCCCGATCTCTCTCCCCATCCTCAGCTGCGCCCCAGGCTCCAGAGCGAACACCACTCCAGATTCACCCCAGAGCGGCCAGGAAAACCACTGGCACTCAAGACCGCTGACCACGTAGATGGGCTTTTTTTTTTTTTTAAAGCCTCGTTGAGCATAAGCAGTAAATTGCTCCAACGTCTTCAGTTTTGCAATAGAGGCCCTCCACAGAGAAAACAAAATCTCATGTTTTGGTTTGAAAGATCGGCTCATTGCTCAAAAGGGTCTTCTTCCAAAACCTCTGGTGCCAGGAATAATGATATCTCCTTCACTTCACTTGTTCTGGAAGTCAAGGTTTTTCTATCATGGGTTTTCTTAAAAGCGGGCACACCAGTGAGAGGGAAGGCCTTTCTCTGAGGTTCGGGGTGCACGGGCCCTTCCTCCAGCTCCCGAACATCTAAAGCCCCTAGGACAATTCACAGAAAGGTTGTAGGAACTCCTCCATCCTTCCTGGCCCCAAACACTCTTTGCGGAAGAACCCATTTGATCCCAAGGGACCCTTGGAGCCGCCTCTCCAGGTGGCATCTCCGGGGGCCCTGGTTACGGTCCCAGACACCAGGGACCTCAGCAGCTGAAGATCCCGGGGGAGGGCCCCCCACCTCTGGTTCTAACGAGCTCCCAGGAGAAGTTCTTACAGCAGTGCTGGCCCAGCACCGTCCCCTCCCCTCGCCGGGTGCTCCCCCCCCTCCACGCACCTGCAGTCAGCAGGCCTCGGGCACGTGGGGGATCTTGGCCTCGGCCCCTGTTTTCATACTCACTGGCTCCAGCTCTCGGGCAGGCCCTGCCCTCTCAGCTAACTGGTCTCCCCCGATCCCCAGAATGCTGCCAAGAACTTCCTTTCTTTTTAAAGATTTTATTTATTTATTTGACAGAGAGAGACACACAGTGAGAGGGGGAACACAAGCAGGGGGAGTGGGAGAGGGAGAAGCAAGCTCCCTGCTGAGCAGGGAGCCCAATGTGGGGCTTGATCCCAGGACCTTGGGACCATGACCTGAGTCGAAGGACTGAGCCATCCAGGCACCCAAGAACTTCCTTTCTAAGACGTGAATTTGGTCTTGCTGGTGCTCACAAACGGTAATTCCAGAACTGCCTTCAGGTACAGGCTCTGTATCTTGGCTTGAAACACAAAAACTTTCCTGCTCTTGCCCCTAGACCACTGTCTAGCCTCCTCTCCCGCCCAAACCCTGACCCCACCAACCTCCAGCCCCCTTCCCCCAGGGCTGCTATCCCGCTTCTCTGGCCTGCACTCATGGTACCCCCAAAGGTCTTCGCAGCCACCAATCGTTCCCCACAAACGCACCTTCCCCAGGACGTCATCCCCTCCCCTATTCTCCTGCCTCTACATTGATGACAGCATTCTCCAGGCCTGAGGAAGGGGGCTGTTTTGCCTCTGTTCGTGGTCTCCCCATCTCTAGCACAATGCTCAGCCCACGGTGGGGGGGAGGAAGGGTCAGTGGGTCAATTCACCCACCCTCTCTTGTCAGTCAGTTCGAATGGGATGCTAATGAGGCCATGGACATGAGTTCCACACCTCGGCAGCCTTGCCCTTCACTTGCAAAAAGCCTGCTCCATGGCTCACCACCTGACCGCTGGTCCCAAGAGGGGCGAGGCCAGAGTGCACACACAGCTCCGCACGACCCTGCCGAGTGCAGGGGAAACAACTCCAGTGCACGCCCTGCTGATAACGGGTCAGGCGTGTCACCTCCATGCACAAAAAAGCAGCAAAGAGAACCCATCTTTCAACAGCCTGTGATGGTACTAAGCAGCATGTTTAGCTGTTATTTCAATAAGCCTTATTAAGACCCAATTTTCTTGGGTCTTCTTTCACATTCTGCGGCATTAAAAGGCTCAGTGCTTAATTACATTAGGAGCACCTGTATATATTATGTGCAATAAATCAACTTTAATTTACCACCACACAAGGCTATTCATCTTCTCTGGGTTATTTATTGCTCAGTATTATCGGTGCTGAATTGTATCCTCACCACTCTAAGAAAGAACAGTTGGGGTAAGAAAAGCCAAAGCTGTATTTCAGAATGCTCCGGGATTCTGATCACACATGTACCCAGCAAAAAGGAAAGAAAGAAACATATAAGCGAGTCTTGGCAATCTGCTCCTTGCTATTTTCCTAAAACACTCCCCAAACATTTTGATGTTTTCTTTTATACGCGTGCACACACACACACATACCAGCGCCCCACTGAAACAACACAGCCTGCAATACGGGCCCGCTGCTCTCGCCGGCAAAGTGGGGTGTGGGACGCTAGCCTCGCCAGAACTGGGGACGTGCTGTGGGCCAGGGCGGTGGGTCCTCCCCTGCCCCACCGCTGCCGAGGCCGGCCCAGCACTCAGATGGCGCAGGTGGGACTGGCCAGGGCAGAAGCAGGCGGCTTGCAACCGTCCACACCCATCGTGCCCAATAGGGCCCAGATCCCGCAGCCTGTGTCCAGACCCTCTGAGATGAAGAAGGACACCATGATGACATGGGGGAGCCTCATTCCCTGAGGATCTGCGAAATGCTGCCCTTCTAGAGTCACCAAGTTCTCTGCAGAGCCTCACCTCAGCACCCCCTGAGACGTTAAAGTGCAGATTCCTGGGCCCCTCTGTTGAGACCTCGATTTGCACACGTCCAGGGAAGGGCCCATGTGATTTTTCTGCAGAGTGCCAGGTAAGAACCACTGTCATAGAACCAGGGAAGCAAAGCTAACGGTCCATTCCAGAATAATAGAACTACTAAGGACGTAACAAAGAGTGACTTCCTTACTCCCCACCAGGCTCTAGGTTCAGCCCTTTACTTCTGTTAATTCTTCACAACCTCCCCTCCAAGGTTGGTACTATGACCCTCACCCCATTTGACAGAGGCGGAAACTGAGGCACAGAGGTATTAAATAATGTGCCCAGCGTCCCGTCTTTCTACCTGGCTGGGCAGTCTAGTCCCTGTACGTGTGCCCTCAGCCGCTAGGCTATCCGGCCTCTCCAAGCCCAAGCGTCTTTGGTTCTAAATAAATGGGAGGAAAAGTCACTGAGACATCATGGGCCCCACCTCCAACCCATAAAGACATCTGGTTCCCCCAAGTTTAAGATCTAAAGCTACTGCTTGGCAACTTGCTGGCAACACCTCGGTCCTGGCTCTAAGCTCCCCACCGACCAGATGACGCACGCCTCTCCCTCACTCGCTCACCAGAACTAGAAAACAAGATCCCCGTACGCTGTGCCGACGGGCCGCCCCCTTCCAGCAGGGAGCCAAACCACTGGAAACTAAACTAACATCACTATTTCCCAGCCCTCTTCCCTCTCACCGAGGGAGCCGTGATGGGTTTTACGGCACACAACTGACGTTTTTTATGAGCACACCAACCACATGCAACTTCCATCAGATAATTTGCCTTTAAATCAGGGTCTAGGAAAACCCCTGGCCCACCAATCTCACCAGACAGCATCTTCTAGGCTCGTCTTAACAAAAAACAGAGAAGGAAGAAAGGGGGAGAGAGGACAGAGAAGTCCTGGCCAGGGAAATTTTTTCCCCCCAACTGAATTCATTTCGAATACAACTCTGTTTTGTGCGCACAGAGGAACCCGTTCTGAGCTCCTCCGAACCCGTGTGCGCAGGGGAGAAAGGGCAGTGCAGACTCGGAAGCCCACGGCCCCTCTCCCTACTACAGGCGGGAAACACGGGAATGCCAAGAGCCCCAGAACAGGACCAAGCTGCCCCCGCGACAGACTGGCCCAGAGAAACGTCCCTCTCCCTGCCCTTTCCCTTGGCCACGGAGAGGGATGTTGGGGGCCGGGCCCAGCCCGGGTGACTTCTCTGGGTGCCTTCCAGCTCTTGAAATCCATGAATATTTCATGGTGCGGGTTCCAACCCACGCCGAACAGAACCTCAGCACCCACGCCAGCCCTCCCCCTCCCCCTCCCCCTGTACGGAAGCCACCTGCGAGGCTGCGCCCATGACCCTCACCCAGAGGTGACCGTGCACCCCAGGAGGCATCTGTAATTGTCACAGCTGGGGAGGAGTGTCCCTGGCACCGCTGGGTAGAAGCCAGGCAATGCCGCGAAGCACCCTCCCATACACACAACACCCCCCCCCACCGCTCCCCTCTCCCCAACCCCAGCAACAGAGAATTCTCCAGCTCAAAATGTCAACAGTGCCAAGGTCCAGGAACCCAGGGCTAATTACTGACGGTAAGGAAATGTTCACACTCACGCGATCTTCCCACGGCCTCTGCCCCTTGCACCACCCCCGTCTCCACCACCCGACTAAATCAAGCAGGAGTCAGACCCCAGCCCGGAGCGACCTGTGACCTGCGTGCCAAGCCCTAGCCTC
Source organism: Ailurus styani (assembly GCA_002007465.1). Classification (NCBI taxonomy): domain Eukaryota; kingdom Metazoa; phylum Chordata; class Mammalia; order Carnivora; family Ailuridae; genus Ailurus; species Ailurus styani. The sequence continues at coordinate 2,022,025 of LNAC01000154.1, read as the reverse complement.
CTCAGCGCTGGAACAAGGGGAGGAAAGGAGGGCGGCCCAGAAGCTGAGACTGTCTTGGATTGACTGGGAGGTGAACCCTCATTTCAGCAGACCCCGAGGGGATGGGGGCGCAGGGAGACTGCAGAGAAGAGAGGACCGAACAACTAACCTTCTAGGGCATGGAAGCCTCAACAGTGTGCTGTGGCCTCTCAGTCCAAGTCAGCAGGATGAACCGACTATGTGTGACTCCCGCACAACCTCCTGCTTTTCCCAGCAACGGCTGGATCCAGCCCAGTTGAACAACTGGCAGTAAGTAAGCACCAACTGAATCCCGGGCATTGTACCAGGTGCTCTACTGAAGGTGTACCTGCCCCACAGCCACCAAGCAAGTCTTAATATCCTCATTTTACACATGACACACATGTGGCTCAGAGACATGATGTAACTTGGCTGGGTCACACCGCCAGGACCCCACCCCAAGGGCCTTCAAGAACAGGCCCTAGCCACCACACCACTTCGCCTCTCTTCTCCCAAACATCCCACCACAGAGGGATGGAGAAATAGAGAAAGAGGATGGCCCAAATCCCCCGGGCTGGGCTCCTCAGCTGCTCCTGGTACACCCCAGGCCTGCTCTCCCACAACCAGCCCTGTGGCTGCTGCCAGAAGGGCAGAGTCTGACCGCCTCCATCTCAATGGCAGGGTCCCTTTAGGAAGATGGCCCAGTGTGACCCTCCAGTCCTTTGACACAAGGCACAGTGAGCAGGGGCTCCCTGGCCAGACCAGGCATGAGTGCAGGACTGGTTTTACTCGTAGCCCACTAAAACCGACATCCTGCCTCTCCGAGGCCGGGCCGCAGAGCAAACCCATTTGACTGCTTGTAACTCACAAAAGGGGCGGGGGGGTAGGAACTCGGGCTGGCCACGAGTACGACTGGGCGGTTTCAGTGAGGCACAGAGAGGGCCTGCTAACGTCCCAGGTAGGAACAGAAAGGTCTCAGGAGCCCGGTGAGCCTCTTCCTGGGTGTCCAGGAATCTGAACACCCAAAGCAAAGCAGAACATCAAACACCAGACCCAAAGCGACCGCTACGGAATAGAAGCGTTCGGCCAACCAAGTCACGGGAGAATCAGCACTCGAGGCGCAAGGACTCAGGATCCAAATTCAGACTGGCCCCTGTCTGCTGATGGTCTTCCATCTGAAAACCCCTCCGACATGCTCTCCTTCCTCACTACACTTCCGCAGGGCTGGCCGCGAAGGACTTGTGGGAGAGATGAAAAGTCAACAAATCATACGGTACCCAAACTCAGACACAAGGGGTTCCAAACTCACTAGCTTCCAAGACACTCCAGTGAGCTGGGTGTTCAAGGAAGGAAGCAGTGTCCACTTCCTTTTCTCTGGGCCGCAAGGACTTCCCACATTCACACTGCAAGGAGCTACTCTTGGGCTCCCCAGAACACCCTAGGGTGTGTTCTTATTATGATAGTTAAGCCAAGGAAAAAAAAAAAAAAAAAAGACAAGGAAAAAGAAAGCTTTCTGAGACCACTAATTTGCAGAGTATCATAGAGACCATGAATACGGAGCAAATAGGGTTGCTTTTCTTTCTTTTTTTTTTTTTTTTAATTCCCAATGCCAAGAGAAACGTTGCTTCAAAAATCCCTGCACTGGTTCTCTGCAGGACGGCCCTCTCTTGGCCTCCCTTTTGTCCCCGGGCCTCTCGTTCTAACACGCAGGCCCCTGCACTTCCCATCCGCCTAACCCTACCTTGGCATTTTAATGAGCGGCTACTGGTTTTTCCTCCCAAAGCTGCCTGCTTTCTACTAGAACACACCTTTCCTCATTTTGTTTGTTCACTTAAAAACAAAAAACAAAAAAAGGCAGGTTTACTGCGAGGTCGTTTTGCCCTAGGAAAGGAACAAATTAAGTTGAGGCCACAAGTGGGCTGAGGAATCCACTCTCCCTCAGACAAGCGACCTTGGGAAAGGTCACTGGCAGCCCCTTGTTCCTGGCCCCCGGTGACCAGTGGTGTGGTCACCTCTGACAGCACAGCTAGCAACACGGGCCCGCCAAGCTCTTTTATGGGGTACCTCTTAAACACTCCAGAAATCCGTCCAGTTCCCCCTGAGAACTCGGAAAACAAAAGTGCTCTCAGCAGGAGGGGGAAGCCAGGACTCGATTATGAGCAATTAGTGAGTCAATGATTCTCAGAGACACTGATTTAGGCCAGCAGTTCTTATTAGTGACCCTCGAGGAACACACAAGGGCACACAGCTTGGGGGGGGGGGGCAGAAAATCGCCGAGGCCCACCTTCGGAGTTTTCTCCCTCAGACCCTTAAAGCCTGTGCTCAGCCTTTAAAGAAAAAGCTTTGGTAATTTGTTTCCTTAATGCCAAAAAAACAAGTGAAATTACAGCCACCAGTGCTGTTGGCCAACATGAAATCATTCTCTCAAAATTCTGGACACGGGACAAGGAGTTAGGTATCGGTCAAAAAGAGAGAAAGAAAGAAAAGAAAAGGGAGGGAGGGAGGGGTGGAGGGAGGGAAGTTCGCTGGCTCCGAGGAGCAGCGTGACCCTCTTCTTGCCCTCATCAGGGAGGCAGGGACGGAAAACAGATGGGGTCCCCACTCCCACTGCATCCATGGAGGATGGAAAGGTATGGATTCCTGAGACAAAAGTATCCTGCAGCACTTTTTTCTTTCATATCACCCCTCACCCATCCACACACCTGTTGAGGAAGTCAGAACAACACGGCCGAGCGTGCTCAGAGCCTTGCTAACTGACGGGGCAACGAAAAAGAAAACATTTCTAAAAATATAATGATGCTTGCTGGGAAAATAGGGTTCCGTGTACACAGAAATTCGCGGGGATACCTCTTTGGGGAGATGTCCCTGTAACTGTTTCTAAACATTCAGTTCTATACCACAGAATTCAAAATCAGCCCTGAGGGCACAGCAGCTTCCCAAACACAACTGGGGGTGCACCCCTGTCGTCCACAGTCAACTCCCCTTGAAGGTGGCTAAGCTCCGCAGAGCCCCCACCACCACCTAGGCCTGCGTCCCGAACCGCGTGGGGCCCGCTCTTCTCTTTCCTGATTTGCGAGTGCTAGAGCGAAGCATGCCGGTCAAGGGGTGACTTTGTAAAGACACAAACCAGCCCCCTATACAGAGCACACTGCAAACTTCTTTTTCCTTCGGTTTCGGCCCATTCGCTAATCTATTTACTCTAGCAGTTGGAAGAAGACAGCAAACGAAAACAAAACCAAGCTTTCTTCCTCGGAGGGGGAAAACCCGTCTCCTTGAACCCAAAGAACTCTCTCTGGCTGGTGCTCGCCTCCCCTGCAAGTCTGTGGCTCCCTAACCTTGAAAAGAGAGCGTGTCTGCAGCCCTTGCGCTCGGCTCCAAAGGCCAAGTTGAGGAACCTTTATCTGAAAAGACAAGTTCCAGCTGAGAGATGCAAACCATTTTGTGAAAGTTGCAAAGAAGAAAGTTCTGAGAAACTGAAGCTAATCTGTGCACAGAACCCTCTCTTCCTTCTACGAGGCTTCTAGAAAGGTGAAGGCAAAGGCACATCCAGAAACTGACCACTCCTCAGCTAGGCGGCTTCCATAAACTGTTACCAATTTGCCTCCTCGAGGTAAAAAAGGCAGTTTTCACGCTGGTGAAGTGCACAGGGGCCAGAGCCAGCTGAAGCCCTCTTCTGTCCCCCACAGATGCCCCTGAGCTTAGCTCAGCTTCCCCCTCTCCCCACACCACAGGGGAAGAGGATGGCACCATGAAGCCCCACGCTTCTCATCTCCATAGCAACCGAAAACACGCCGACCACCCCTCAACCAGGATAAACAGGAATCCTGAACAAAAACTTTCTTCTCAATAACTGTCTTTTACAATATTCTAATTAAGTGCTTTCTTAAAAAGTTGGGGTCAGCGTGTTTGATGTGTGATTACAGTCAAAGCACACCGCCCCATCTCCCCCTCCTTCTAGTCTTACCCCCGTCACTTAAAGTAAAAAAAAAAAAAAAGAAAGAAAAAAAAAATTTTTTTTTCCAGATTTCAAAGCCAGCTGCGGCTGCACAGCTGTAGGGAACAAACCTGTCAAGAGCGCGCGCGCGCACACACACACACACACACCTCTAAGATACATACAGAGAGTACACAGAGTGGGTTTATTTTTTGTCTGGAGTGAGAGACACAGGACTAGCAGCTCTGGGCCAGCAGCTGGACTGCAAACATGGGCTGGGGGGGGGGGCCGGGGGGGGGGGGCCAGCACACACGAGGGCAAGCCTTAAGGNGACACCGAAATGAGGGCCACCTAGCAGTGTCCCGGCCAGGCATCACCAGGACAACCACGTCTGGGTGGAGGGCCCAGCAGGCCCCAACGGAGCACTTGCATTAAAGAGAAAAAAATTCGATGAGGATGAAAAGACACCAATACTCGGACATGGCTCAACTCCATGGGCCCCCTTTTAGAATTAAAAAGGAAAATAAAATCTGGGGCCGTGCTGATCCAGAACATCAGAGCAAGGGGCTTCCCTGGTGAGAGCCTCCCTGAACGCACTTTAATCTCCCGAAGTTGGCTATTTTGGTTGGCACTGGATCCCTTTAAAGATTGTTTACAAATACAGAGCAATCGATATTTCCTAACTCAAGGGTATCCTGAATAGAAACAGTCCTGCTGGGTACCAGGAGGGTGGGAGAATGCTCCCAGTGTGTCCCCACCAACCTGCCACCTCTGCTGGCAGCCTAGGGCACAGGGAGCCACCCCCAACTCTGGGAAAGCACCCCCCACCCCGAGACCACGTTTCTGGGTGGCCACGAGTGTCCTCCACCCTTTGCACATCGTTCACCAATTCTGCTGGCTCTGAAGCCAAATTTTTTGTTTTTAAATTTTATTCATTTTGAGGGAGGAGAGAGAGAGAGCATAAACAGGGAGAGAACCAGAGGGAGAGGGAGATGCAGACTCCCCACTGAGCGGGGAGCCCAACTCAGGACTCGATCCCAGGACCCCGGGATCAGGACCTGAGCTGAAGGCAGACGCTTAACCGACTGAGCCACCCAGGTGCCCCAGCCAAATTTTCTCTTCCTATGCTTTATTGAGGCCTGGATCGAGGCCATTTGTTGTTGCTATTATATACTGTCATCTCGGGATTTTTTTTTTTTTTTTTGGTTGGTTGGGTTCAGGAAGAGCCTCTTTCTTTCCTTTCTTCCTTTCCTTCTTTTGTCTAAATATATTTTCACATGCTCTTTACATGGCTTAAGGCTTGGCCTCCATCTCAAATACATCTATAATGGACCAGGAGCCAAAATCTGTTTCTGATTATCACAAACAAATCAAAGTCCCCTGAAGCTGGGGGGCAGACGCAGGCAGAACCAGATACGGGCCCCTTGAAAGACTCAGGAACACAAACTGACTTCTGGGCTCTACCCACAGAGGAAGCGCTTCAGCCCCAGGGGCTGACGTTACTGCCTGACCCCACTCGGCCTGTGCTTATAAACTTCCCAGCCACTCACTCTGCAGAGCGTACGGGTGGGGACTCCACACCTAGTGGAACAGTGCTTTCTAGAAACGCTGGTGACTTTGAAAGGGAAGAGGAGGGGAGTGGAGAGGGACACATGAGCTCCTTCTCTCCCCCCCCCCAAAATGGCAAGCCCCCACACAGAGAACACAGCTGCAGGAAGATGAAAAACATTTTATTGTTTAAAGAGTAGCAGAGGGTTTCTGGACATGGGCAATTTAAAATTAAATACCACTCTGTCACAGCCGTTAGCAGTTAAAGGTGAACGCGTTACTTTAAAAGCAAAATCATCCTGCCAGAAGGGCTGCCTTCCACGGAGAGACCCAGATGCCGCCTCCATTATTCAAGCTTTAATAGTCGGCCGCCCAACTGCCCCGGACGGCAAGCCTCTCCCCATACACATATTTTTCCAGGAAAAAAAAAAAAGTCTTGCTCTCTCCCTCCCTCCACAGAGCATGAAGTAAACGCTTTACAGAAAGTGAGTAATATCTTGCAGCTGAGGTAAAAGACTCAATTATAAAACCTTCAGAAGGATTCTCAAGGAACATCTACCTACTGTGACAGCATGTTATGCAAAACCCAAAGTGGAGCTCAAATATTTCCCCTCTACCCGCCCCCCGCCTCCTCCCACCCCTGCAGAACACACGGGACGAGGAGGAAGCAGGCAAATGGGGGAGATGCTGCCGTAACAAATGGATTCTGCAGCCTGGACGCTCATGCCCCAGTCCTGAAAGACAAGCCGGCCACACACGCTTCTTTATCACCTCAGCAAGAATTACGGCTCGGGAGGCCGGCACTAATTTTAGTATCAGATTTATTATGCAGCAGGGGGCAGGGACTCTTCAGGCCTGTCCCTTGTCTCCGTGCAGAACTAAATTGCCTCCGGACGGCTCCTCCGAGGAGCGGTGTGGCTAACGCACAGAAACTTCCAGACTCCTGAGATCCAGGAATCCTCGGGAAACGCGGGGCTGGCCCTCCAGGGTGCTTCCCGGTCCTCTCCGAGTCCTTCCTGGGCATTCCTAAGAGCTCCCTCTAACTACAAGACTGCAACACACCTCCTACTTTGTGTCTGAAACGAAGTCACCCCAAGCAAAGACATGAAACCCCAAGGTCACAAAGCAAGGGACACCAACATCGACTGAAACCGAGCCCGGGGCTGGCGACTCTGGTCTCCCGGCTTTGATCTCAAAGGAAATAAAGCCAGAGAAGTCAAAGCGGGGACAAATTGTCACTGTTGACGTCCTCGGTCGGCCACTTCAACCTGGCTCCGTGGAACGTCCAAACTGCAGACAGACTCTCGGGCCTGTTTTATCTCCATCGGGCTCTTCCACTTGGGGTGCTGGGCGGCCTTTGGTCTGCCGTCAGCCCCGGTTTCTCTCGGCGTTCCCCCACGGAGCGGGTCTGTCACTGGGTAGCTCTGGCGGTTGTCACTCATCCTGAGTGCTTTACTCCAGAAGGGCCTTTTCACACAAAAGGCCTCGCTGAGGCAGAACGGGCTCACCTTTGATTTGCTCACCTCTCACATGTAAAAACAGCTCAGAGGCCTCTGCTGAGCACGGCTGCGCTCGGGGAGAGACTGAAATTCAGTCTGTTGAGAAACAAGGGTTTTTTTTAAAGCACGCTCTGCAAGGTGAGATCCCTGCTCGGGTTCTGCTCGAAGGAAGAGCTAAATGGAGCGGGCTGGAACGGAATTAGCCTCCAAGAACCCAGCCATACCCTCCGAGTAGCAAGACCAATTTGCTGGAAGCGACTGGGAGAGGAAAGTCAGAGGTGCGTTTGAATTGCAAAGACAGAAATCATTCGCTCGGAATCGTTTTCGGCCTTTAGAGTTTGATAGGCAAGTACTATTATCAACCCAGCAGATGGAAGGAACGAGAGGCCCAGGAGGACCCAGAATTGGCCGGGGTCACCCGCAGGTAGCGCGAGTGCCAGGGCCAGAATCCACAGCCCTCACTTATGCCAAGCTCTCTCTGTAAGATCTGCTCTTCATGGCCAAGCGTGGCCTTGGCCGTCTATGCTGAATGGGACAGGTGACACCGGGTCCACATGGGAGTGTGCCTCGCCATCTAGAGAACAGGATGAGCCCACCCAGACTAGCAAAGGCCAAGCCCCAGGAGCCTGCCCTCCTGTGAAGCCACAGCTTCCTCTGGGGGATCTTACCGCGTGGTCTCGTGCCCGACTCAGCAGGCCACGCTCGATGACCAGACCATGTAGGTACCTCCCCACGGACCCCTGGCACGCACAGAACTCATCCAAGGGCCCTAGATTCCAGACTGCTCTTTCCCCAACACCCACCTGACCAGGACACCCCCACCCTAACTCCGTAATGGCTCTCCACGGCCTGAAGTTATGGTCCCCAAAGTAGAGTTTAGAGGGGAAGACGAACTTTCCTTTGTGTTTAGCTTTTTTTAAGATTTTATTTATTTGAGAGAATGTGAGAGCGTGTGCACAAGCAGGGGGAGGGGCAGAGGGAGAGGGAGAAGCAGGCTCCCCACTGAGCAAGGAGCCCAACATTGGGCTCGATCCCAGGACCCTGAGATCCCAACCTGAGCTGAAGGCAGACACTTAAGTGACTGAGCCACCCAAGTGCCCTGTGTTTAATTTTCTCATCCTTTTTCATTTTTAATTATTTGCCGATGACTTACAGGGTACGTAGACTTTTAACGCAATAGCATGTGTACATCGTCTATAAGTAAGTATACAAGCGTACACTCAAAAAAAGGTCTACCGGTAGGGGAACATCACCACGAGTGTGCACAATTCCCGCCAGAAGGTGACATTCAACCCTGAGTCAGGCCCATGTGTCCTGCCCATCTGCTGGGGGCACCAATGTTTCTGATCTCAGCAAGGGGGGGGCAGGGGGGCTCTGTCCACACGCACAAGCCGAACCCGCCTCCCCCCCTTTAGCATCGGCCATTCAGCTACCAAATCCCCCAGCTGCTGTGCTATTTCACAAACACACCTCGGGTGGCTCTGCCGGGCTCCACCTCCACCTCCAAGAACTCAGTCAGGCCACCTCCCCCCTCATGCAAGTCACACACCAGTTCCCCCACAAGCCCTCCTCCACACAGACGGCCACACAGATCTTTCCAAAACCCAAAACTGATCATTTCCCACCCCTTCCTAAGCCCTAAGTGGGCCCCCCCACAACCCCCTTGGGGTAAGAATAAAACCCAACCCCACACACATGACCCAGCCTCACTGTTCCACTCTCCGCTCCCTGCCCTCTGTCCTCAACACCTGAAATGCACCCCGACTGTCCCTCTTGAGGTCACACTTACATTCGGCCTGCAAGCTCAGCCTCTAGGTACTTCCCCGGGAAGCCTTCCCGAAACCCTACGAGAGACCCGGTGTCTCCGTTACACCCCCTGAATCAGCCTACGGGTTTCTGTAGCACTCACTGTAACTGTATTCCAGTAATGGAGCCTGTGATAGGTTGTTTAACAAATGTGTCCCTGCCAGATGCAAATGCAGGGACGGGGTGAGCCTCCTCCCGGCTGGACCCCACTCCCCAGCTCCGGGCCTGGCTCAGGACGCGGCAGACATTTGCTGCGAGGTGGTGAATCGCTCCTTCAGCCCGCCCTCCTCTGCACAATATGCTCTGGCCCGTGAGGAGCAATCCGGCACACCCCCCCAAAGGCCAGGCTTCCCAACTGCTCCCACGGGTTCCTCGCCCGGAGGCTCTTCCCGCTCTCAAGGTTCAGCTCACAGGGAACTCCTCCGTGAGGCCTGCCCTGCCTGCTCCCTCCTCTGTGAGACACACACACGGCTGCTGTCCCCGCATGAGCACACGGCCTCGTTTCTACACCCGCCTCCCTGGAAGCCACCAGAGGGCAAGGCCAGCGTCTACTACGTCTAGGGCTCTGGCTCCTCAGGGCCTGAGGGCGCCCCCAAGCAGCTCTGTCTGGCCAATACCTGGCCTGCACTGTGGGCAAGCATATCCTTTGTCCTGAACCCACCAGATGCTCTCCAGCACAGCGCCTCTTTCCACCCTCCCTTCAAGGAAGTAATACTAATAGTCTAACGACACCTCCCAGGATTGCCCCATCTTCAACACCTACTCAGGCCTGCCCCCCGAAAAGGAGACAGACGAGCCGCTGAGGGGCCCGGCCGGCCCCAGCGAGCTGGGCTAGCACTGAAGTGGCCCGGACCTGCCCCCACGTCGGCACCCCTGCTGCACACACAGGCCTGAGAGGCAGGTGCAGCTGCCGACCTGCACCACCTCACCAAAGTGGGGGAGGACCGTGGGAGAGGAAGCCATCCAACACGGAACTCTGTCTGCCAAACACACTCAAGAACATTCTGAAATTGCAAACGGCCTTTGATCAGTCCTGCCTCTGTCACGCGAAGCTTCTGCATTTCAGACAGTACCAGACGTGGGTTTCCAAAAACGAACGTGGGTCTCCATGTCCCTCGGCGATTGGTTCCCCTCCACTTCTCCCCCTCCTCCTCCTCCTCCTGCCGCCGGGGCTATAAGATGTCGGGCGAGGGCAGCCCCGACCCCCCGGCGCGGTCTGGTGCCTCTAGCTGGGGACCGCGGGCTGGCCGACTCCAGACGTCCCTCCGCCCTGCTGGGCTTGGGGGCTGGTCACAGGCGCTCCAGGACCCAAGGCCCCAGACCAGACAGTTGGGGCGGGCCTTGCTTCTCTGAGCACAAAGCTGCCTCTGTGGGAAGCTCCATCCAGGTCAGAAAGCCAACCTTCACAGTCCAACTGTTTTCTTGCTGTGACCCCTTCTGCTCCACACCTTTGCGTCTCAGGAATCTTCGGCCAGACCCCTACGTAGCTGCAAGAGCAGCTCCCACAGAGAAAGCGCTAACCCGCTTTCAGACACGGTGCTAAGCGTTGTGCCAACGCTGTGGCATGCAGTCCTTGCAATGACCCTGTCAGGTAGATAGTAGTATCCTATTCTCCCCACTTGGCAGGTCGGAAAACTGAGGACTAGCAAAGTTAGGCGAACTTTCTGAGGTCACCCAGCTAAGAAATCATTAGACTAGAAACAAAACCTAACACTGTCTGCCTCCTGAACGTGTTCTCTTAAACCCTCAGCACTACTGATTCCCACCACACATTCCCTCATTCTCCTTCAGTCCATAGATGGGGAAACTGAGGCACAGAGCAGCAAGGCAACCGGTCCCAGGTCACATTCAGCTATTTGGCACAGAGCTGAGAACTAGAAGCCAGCTGTCTCCTACTACTGCTGGAACATTCACACCCACAGTCAGCCATCCTTCCTCCGGCCCCAAGCACTCCATCAAAGAGAGAACCAACCCAAACCCACAGGCCAAAGAAGAAGGATCCCTAACGTGATCCGACCTAAGGAGAGCAGGTCACTTCCTCTCTAGGTCTCCTGTCTCCTAACTGTACAGCAGAGCTTGCTGGCTCTCTTTGTCCTTGTCCTTTGCATCACCTGCCCTGAAAAGACCTAGTCAGCACTGGGAAAGGTTGGGAAGCAGGAATCTCGAGCCTCCCTGTGACCTGGCACCGAACGGGGGACCGCTTTGGAGAAATCCGAGCATCATTCAATTTGGAAACTACAGACATGAGTCGTGCCTCTTTGTGGAAGCCAAAGAAACGCACCTGCGGGGAAGGAAACCGAGGCAGAGAGCAGTGACGGCCAGCCGGTCAAGGCCGCAGCTGCCTGCAAGAGGGAGTGGATGGATGGAGGCAGAACTTCCTCGGGCCCCAGACACCTCGACACGCCCATCCGGCTCCTCGCAGAAGGCCAAGGAGGGTCTCTCCCGGCTCCCCAGGGGCAGCCCCTCGTCGCCTTTGTCTGTATTTACCCCTTTGGCTTTTAAACCCAGAAACTTCCACAAGGAGCAGGCACACGCGGAAAGGAACCACTCTTGTCACCACGGCTGCAGCTCCCCTCATCAAGCAAGCGAGGTCTAAACTGGCTCCTAATTAATATTAACCCTCCAAATCAGAGTCATGCTCAGAAACTCTGGATGAAGAGACGCAGGGCGGGAGGGGAGTCTCCAATTTTCTTTTTACTTCATCTGGAAAATTAAGAGCACCGCTGATTTGAACAAGAAACCATCAAGGAAAGCAATCACAACTCCACACGGCCCGTAGCTCGATGGACTTGGACGTGTAACCTGCCGCTTTCATGAGCTGAAATTAAAACGGCTGTGGCAAGAATAGCAATGATGGCGCGGGTCTGTCCCTCCTCCTGCATGCTCCGAAAACACAAAAAACCCAGCAGAAGATTCTGCGGGAGATCAGGCAAGACATCCTCCTTATCTGACAAAATGAGGCAGCGGAAAACTGGTCCAAGTCTCCACCTTGGTCCTTCAGAGGAGGGTGTCCCCCAAGACTCTTCACCTCAAAGGATAATGAAGGGGGGCAGTGAACAGAGAGGAGCAGAGGGGGCAGGGGTGCCTGGAGACCCTCCGCTCCAAACTTAACACTTATTTGCTGTTTCTGCATTAATTACAATAAACTGCTTCATAGCCTAGCGATCACTTAATGGAGCAGCAAATACGGCTTTTTCCCTATAATTAGTCAATGTAATCTTCCACTCTTCCCCTCCTCCCGGCCACCCCCTTCCATCCTCCAAACACTCACATTCACACAGACCCCATCCCCTGCCCAGCATCCGCTCATAACCATCATCTTATTCTTCGTTCCCAGAAACATCTGGAAAATTCCACCTGATAGACACGTAGTGGAAGGGGCTAACGTGGACAACGGGCACAGAGATCTGGACACACAGACTGCAGATGCCCTAAGACCTCGAGGGGCTTTCCCAGCCCTGACAATTGGTCGGAGGGTTAGGGTCACCAGGCTAGTGGCCGGGCACTGGGGGCATTTCCCGAAGCTCCCGTGCTCAAAACCTACTACAGGTCTGTGTCCCCAAGAAAAGGGTTCTGTGAAAAGACGCCATCCCCCACCCCAACATCCTCCCTCCTTCCCACTGTCCTCAATCGCAGTCCGAAATCCAAGCAACCCCCACACCTCTTCCACCATGCAGCCCCGTCCTTCTGATTACCGCCAACCGTCAAAGGAACAAAGCCACCTTCAAAGGCTTGTGGACACCATCTAAGGTTCCTGACCAAACAAAATCATTCCCCCCCAACTGGAAAATGTGGGTTTTGTGAAACAAAGCCCCTAAGACAGCCCTTCTGCATGTAGATCAAGGATAAGAGCACCCCCTCTTAGGGTCAGCTTCTTCAGGACTCATGTGCTAACTCCGAGATCTCCAGGGAGAGCAAAGAGAGTAGTACTCTGTATCTTCCTCACTTTCCAAGATACCACAAAAACATAACAAAACAAAAAAACCAAGGAAAGAACCCCCTTCTTTGCGGGGGAAGGAGTTCACATATTCTAAGTGCCAACCACACACCGGTGCTTGATTTATAGTGTCTCATTTCATCCCACAACTCTGTTACCCGCAGCTTTCAGGTACAGAACTGAAGCCTGGGAAAGTTTAGACACCTTCCCAAAGTCACAGAGTTAGTGGCAGCACCAAATCCACTCCAGAGGCTTGAGCCCCGGGGCCATGCACCTACCAAACTACATGCCCCACTGGTGATGGCACAGAATGCCTCTGAATCTGAATGACCCTGTGATTCCACCTACTCACATATATTCATTCACACACACAAACACACACAGACACACACACACGCACCCTTTTGTATTCCTCAACTGCTGAAGGAAAAAATATATATAAGGCCAGAGACCACAGCACTGAACCATTCTCCAACTACCAAGCAAGGCAGACGGTCAGCATTTTGCCTGACTCTTCCTAACAATACCATCACTCACACACCCAAAGCGCCTACTATGTGCCACACACCAGCACTTTCTCTGTCAACTCATGGAACCCTCACAACCACCCCAGGAAGGAGATCCTATTCTTGCGTCCATTTCGCAGACAACAAAATTGAGGCCCAGAATATTTTGGTGACTTGCTCAAGGTCACACAACTGGGAAGTAACACAGCAAGGATTCAAACTCAGCCTGCTTCCAGAGTCCAGGCTCTTCAACACTGAGTGACACCACTGCAATGGAAAGGAGTAAGAATAATGAAGTGGCTGATTAAACGTGGGGTGGCAGATGGGGTAGGCTCAGGTCTACAGCTGGAGCTTTATTTTTCCCCTATTTTCAGGCCCCTACCTAGAGGACACCACCTCTCCAACAGCTGTTTCGGGATTTCTCTTCAGTGAACATTGTCCTGTTCAAGCTCTCCCGTGAAAATCTGAGACAAGAGCCGAGGAAGACCGAGGAGCCGGCCCCTAGGCAGCTTTTAAAGCCCTTGCACAGGGGGAGACGTTTGAGGATGCTTGAGTTCAAACCTATAAAGCATTTCCCCGACACATGGGGGTTTTGTCTGGATGGCCCTGAGAAACAGCCATTTCCCATTAACGCAGTCAGCCCTTTCCCTAGATGCCCAGGGGGTCTGGTCATCCCCTCTCCATCATCTCTTTGCAGCTTTTGGGGAAGAACTCAGGTGACTGTTTCCACGATGCCTTCTGCTCTAATCCACCGGGGTCCTGCTGGGGACGGGCAGCGAGGAGAGCTAAAATGCTATGAATGCACAGGCTCTGAGCAAACAGGGTGATGGGGGTGATAAAGGCAATCACAACATGCTAACGTGGCAGTGTGCCAAACACAAGCTGCCCAGGCAGGACTGTGGCTCAAAAGCACTTTAATTGAATTCTTTCAGCAAGTGCGGCAGAAAAATTCCTAATGAGGTACAACCCCCCAACTATGTCACTCAGTTCTCCACTTCTGTGGATCCACTGAAAAGTCACTTTTAACAAGGATATGGGAACGTGTGTGGACGTGAACTTGAACATCGTGTTCTGCAGGGAAAAACAATGATCCAATCCGTGGATTTTTATTTTCAAAGCGATTTAAGTGAGGCATTCTGCCATAATCAGCTTTACTACCCCTATTAGTATAGGAAAACAAGTTCTGAACCTAGCTCCCTAGTGGAAAACACAAAATTTGTATAATTAAAATTATACTTGTGAAATTCAAACACACTTTAATTTCCTAAGGGTCCCCTAATCAAGTCAGAAGTTCTTACTAAAACCAATTATCCGCTTTGAAAACAGAAGAGGAAACATACACACGTAACAGTCTTGTGGAGATTCACAGCCCGGTTTCTTCCTAGGCTCAAGCACCCCTAATTCGATCCTTTTTCCCTGAGTGGAAGAGAAGGTGAACCTACTGGCTGTTTTTTATTAAGTGTTATGTGTATAAGTTTAGACATTTTTTGTTTGTTTGTTTGCCCTTAACTACAAAAAGGACACACTTGAGAGATATCCCAGAGGGAACGGAATTGAAGGGATAAAAAAATAAACCGGGGAAGCATCAATAAATACACACGGTTTCCACACACCCCGCCCCACTCCAGGCTCCCTCGAGCTTTTTTGCTTAAGATCGCACAGCAGTTTTTCAAACCCTTGCCCAGGGCTGTTTGGGACACTCAGGATGCTCACTCCAAAGCCATGCCGAGGAGAGGACAGCAGGTTCTTTCCTGGAACGAGCGGACAACAGACCAAGAATCCCAAGGCCCTGTTGAATAAGGCAGCAACACCAGGTTTCTCACCTCCTGACCAGGTAATCTACCTGAAACGGGGCTGCTTTCTTAACTGGAAAGTCTTGCCCAAGAGTAACATGGAAATACAGAATACACTCCAAGGCACTAAAATATTTAAGAAGTAGTGGTTGCAATGTTCCACTCATACCACCAATATGAAATGTTACCAGGCTAGGGCTTTAAAAAGAGAAAAAGTTATGAGCGAACAGGTTTTCTCCTCCTGCCTCCCTGGAATCCATTTCCGGGGCGACGATACTAACTTTTCACCCTCTTGGCTTTGGTGTTCCCAACAGTTGGCCCAGCGCTGTGAGGACAGGCTCCCTGTCTGCCCACCAGGCTCCAGCAGGTACCAGGAAGGTAAAGCAAAATGCCTCCCAGGTTTAAAACTTTACTTTTCAGTAGGTGGAATCTGAGAATCTGCCACACATGGCCTCTCTAGGATGGAGAATATCGCAGCCAACAGGGCCGGGTCTGGTGTTCAAACTTTCATTGCAGGGCCCTGGGAAACAGAGCACGTGCGCGCGCGCACACATGCACACACCACACACACACACACACACACACACACAGAGGCGCCCACGCAAGCATGCAAAAGGAGACACACTCAGCAGAGAGCCAGTCATGGGAACTGCTGCTTTGCTGGTTCCTTGCCTCCCTCCCACCAGAGCGGTCATCTCATTAATGTCACTCAGCATCGGGTTTTGCTACACTAGGTCTTTCTGCGCGCTGTTCCCGCAGGCAGCCCAAAGCCGGCTTCCATTGTAAACTTCTGTTCCTTGGGAAACTATCGAAAGCTTTGACTGGAGAAGAGAAAAAAAACTTCCAGAGGGCCTCTCTGCTCGCTCCTCCAAGTTGTTTCTCTGTGGTTGCTTTATTCAAAATCACTACACACGCAAACCACGCTCTGAAAGTCATTTACAACATGGCAGCTAAAAAGAAAGAAAAGAAAAAGGGAAGAGAAAAGAGCTAGTGATCGCTGTGGCCCATCTACCTGCAACTGCCCAAAGAGAATAACTCATTTTGCTGGAGGATATGGATGAAGCCCTGAATACATTCCAACACCATTTTCTGCCCTTCAAAACAATAAAAATGTAAAAACCCCCCAACAAAAGAAGGCCTGAGGTGGAAGGAATAAGAATCTCTTGACCCCAAGGCATTTATTCTCCTGGATCTTCTAAAGCACTCTCTCCCCAGAATGCATCATCAAGACCATTTTATTAGATTTTTCTAAACCCTTGAAATTGTCACATAATTGAAACAGAAACAGCAATTTAGAGCTCCGAATGGATTTCTTAAAAGAAGATTCTGGGCTGGCCCCAACATCCCCTCCTTGGCCGCTCTCGCCCCTAACCTAAATTTAAGACCCTTGCACACAAAACCCTATTTATCTTTTAAATCCTCCCTTGCCATAAAAGTTACACATTCCCCTAATGCCTTAGATTTCAGGACATTTGGGAGAAACTCATCCCAGACAACAGGCTAAAAAAAGAATCCATTAGCATTAACTTGCCTGTCACAGTCAGTGACAAATAAATGAATGTGATGCTTTCAGATCAGTCATTGGTGGAACTACCCCCAGGCAGATAAAGACCGGGCCTGGGAGAGAGAAGGCTCATGGAGAGACCTCTCACACAGCAGTGTCTTAGCTGTCCCGCAGCCGCGCCCCAGGACTTCACTCTCAAAGGCAGCAAAAACACAGCCATCAGATACAGAAAAGGAAATGCATTCCCCCACGGACCCTGGGAGCAGACCCAGCCAAGGGACATGCCATTCCCACATCTCAACGTGCTAGTCTATACATGACCCCTAGGAAGGACAACAGTACCACCAGCCTCTAGGTAAGGTCCTGGTAGGATCTAGTCAGTGCCACCCTTGGGAACCGTAACAGATAACCAATGCTTACACTGGGTCACCCTAGGCCCTTCGTGTGCGCTAACCCATGTAATCTCCTGAACAAATCTAGGATGGAGGTACCGAAAACCCCCATTTCGCAGGTGAAGAAATAGAGGCACACCACCATTAAGTGACTCGTCCACAAACCTTTAGCGGGGAAGTGGCACTCAACTGTGCTGAAAAGGTTCTTACAAAGCAAGCAAGAGAAACTAACCTGATGCTTCCTGGCCCGACTATACCAAAACCTATTCTTATTCCTCGGCCTGAGCACTTTATGGCCATCGGGGTAAAGCTCACGAACCTAATCTACCCACTGACACTGGATGCAACGGGGCTTTGTGGCTAAGGGAGCAAGGACCTGGAATTCAGACAGACTTTCGTCCAAAGGCCAACATTGACCCTTCCTAGGAGTGCGGTCCCAGGAAAGCTGCTTACCCTCCCTGGACCTCAATTTACCAATCTGTGAGGCGGACAGAACACGAAGCACGGCAAAGGACTGGTGTCAGGATGAAATGAAAGGAGATGAAATGTACAGAGGCTTATTAGCACAGTGCCTCGAACATACTGACTCACGACAAGGGACAGCCATTATTTGGGGTTAGGATTCTTCTTCATCATTGAAGGTCTCAAAATAAAATAAAGAAGTATAGCAGGCAGACACACACCCTGAGAATAACTTTCCAGATCACTGGGCACTTGATGTTATCTACCCTTGAAAGAGGGAGAAAGAACAGAGGTATTTTGTTATATACGTGGGACCCAGTGGGACACCTGCCCCAGCAGGACCAAGCCCCCAGAGCCTGCTGCCCCTACCATATACCACGTGCTCTCAGTCCCAAGACCACACTTGCTCACACCTCTCATCACACGGCAGGCACAGGTCATGACTCCAAAAGCTCATGTTCCTCACACCAGGCAGCCACTCCAAGCGAAAGGTGACCCCAAGCAGACCTCGAAGGCACAGCTCAGGCCACTCTGAGCCATGGGGTACACACCCTGGTGGTACACAGACAATCTGTGATTTCCACACCAAGAAATGACATCTCACTGTCTATACACAGCAAGATCAAGGTCACGGCTTAGGCAAGGACAGAGTATGGAACTTTGGGATTTCGTCTCTATCATGGCCCCCAGTTAAGAAGGTAAAGAGGAGAGCAAGGGAGAGAACAGAAGAGAAGGACAGAGCTCTCTGCGGTTGCCACACACCCCGAAGAGCAGGGGCGCTATCTGCCAAGGACGTCACTCCTAGGGAAGGGTCTCCAGCCAGAGAGAACACAGCATGAATGAATGATGCTGAAGGCACAGGTCCAGGGTGGAAGGGTCTCCAGGAAGCCACATCAGCCACAGTCCTATCCGTGACCCCGGCTTCTAGATTGATCCAAAAGAGCTCAGAACATTGTACAGGGCATCTCCGTGATGGTGCACACACAAAACAGGTTCCCCAGCACATGCCAAACAAAGCCCAGACTCGTCCACTTTGCCTGGCATTCAAGGCAACACAACCTGGCCCCAGCCTGCTCTCCACGCCTCCGCCCCGAGCGCCGTGCAACACACACCCTTCGCTGCCCTGGCCCGCTGACCTCTCCTAGCCCCTCGCATTCCTGCCATTCTTCCCTCCTTCCTGTTCCTCAGGATCCGGGTCAAAGACCACCTCCTCCGAGAAGCTATCTTAGCTCTTCCTTCCCCTGAAGACCATTCCTGCTGCTCTGCTGTGTTTTTCACATCCTCTCCTATACCACAGGTAGCACCCTTCCTCCCAACCGGAAGCTAAGACCCTTGAAGACAAGAACCGTGTCACCTTTGCCATTTTGCATTCATTCCACCTGCATGGAGACGGATGGTACTCAAGAGAGCAGCAGAAAAAGCTACAGTTTGTTTTTGTGCAATTAATAAAACATGTTTGTGTCCTTAGAATTCAGTGTCCAGTAGAGGCAGTAAGGCATGAACCTAAATAACCATAAAACTCAGAACAAAGTGCCTAGCACAGTTCCTGGTGCTAAGCAGAAACTTAGTAAATAATTGCCAAGGACCGAGAAAGGCAACCAAATGCCCTAAAGATAGAGCCTCTGCCTCCCCACCCTCTTCTCGCTCTCACCCTACTGTGGCTGCACACCTGTCGCATGTTAGGTACTCGGGCACTTGCTCATTACTTATGCGCCCCACCCCCAGAGTGAAAGCCCCACGAGGGCAGGGACTTTCTGGTCTTATTCTCCACACTGTCCCCAGAACCTCGCACAGCAAGGTGAGAGGGTGGCACACAGTAGGTGCTCAATAACGTTTGGTGAATAAATGAATGCATCCGTGCCCAGCAAAATGCCTAATGAGTGCATCAAAAACTTTTTGCAAATGTATTATTTTTTATTATTTGCTAACTTAGTATTACTGTTACTATGATTATAGTTTGCCATAACCGAAGAAGAGGGAAACCACTAAGGAAATCCAAAGAAAGAAGTACCATACCAAAGAGAGAGCAGAAACACCTCTATGGAAAAGGTTACCCAAGTCAGGCTTTGAAAGAGTGCTGTCCTTTGAGAAGAAAGGACGGCCCAGGTAGGGACACCCAAAAGGGTAGCTCCTCAGAGGAGGAGGAAACGTGCAGTTTCAAGGCAGCAAAAGGCAGAAGAGTCGAGAAGTAAGCTGGAAGAAGAGACTCCTTGTCCAGATCTTGAAGGACCCTAACTAGCTGGCTAAGAAGTTCGGACTTTGTTTGCTGGGCTTGGAGGGGTTCCTGAATCTCCCCAAAACTGGGTCCATAGAGTCAGCAATTAAAAACAATTAAACAAGCTCTTATTCAATGAAGACACCAGATCAAACAAGAGAACAGAGATGATGAACTACATCTTCCTTTTGGGTTCCTAGGACTTTCGGCCAGAGAACGTTCAGGTTTTAAAAATACGAAAGGACAGGAAGAACGGATGCCGCCTCAAGGGGCACCCAAGAGGGTCAGCTGGTTCCTCAGAGTGCGCCTCCCGCCTCCTCTCTTCTCCGAGGGGCAGAGGGGTCTCACCCGCCTGCCAGAAACGTCTGGCAAGGAACATAGGCGCTCCGGCTTCTCGGCAGACTGACCTTCACGCTGAAAGAAAAGCATGCAAGGAAAGGCAAAAATCTCGGGAAAGGACATTTGTAGGACGAGGTGTCCCTCCTCCTGAGCTAACACCTGCTGCTGACCGGGACGCAGGACGGAGCCGCGCGCCCCGACAAGCAAGCAGCTAAGCGCCTCATCCCCCAGGGTCCTCGCGGCTCTGGACGAGGCTGCAGACACACCACCACGTCCCCGCAGGGACCCACCGGCAGGCCGGTGCACGGTGGCCGGCGAGGTGACAGCTGCAGAACACCCAAGATGGCACGACGCTAGAGTGACCCGACCCACAGCAGCAGGGGAAGGCCAGATGCTGAAAACTCACTCCTCGCCCGCCCTTGAGAAGCTGCCAAGAAACCACTCCCCCGGAACAGGAGGCGGGTGTACAACGCTCGTGCTGTGCTGCACCCATCTAGACGGATGCATGCGTAACAGAGAACCTTCCAGGCCCCGGAGCCTCCTCAGTGGATGAGACAGGAGCAGGAAAACCTGGCCCTCGCTCAGCCTTGCCACAACTTAGCTGTGTGATCTGCAGCTCCACACCTCACTTCCCCACGTGTCAGCTGCTTCCACCCTGAAAAAGGCGGACTGGATTCATCTGGAGCACCGAAATCAGCATCCGGTGATGTTGGCCATCAACAGCCCCCTGCCCGCAGGGCACTTACACTCCAATCGGGATTCTTCTTGGGTCATTTTCCACTGAAACTTCTCTTATTTGATAAAGATAATTCCATACGGGGGGGTCTGGCTGGCTCCGTCGCTAGAGCCCATGACTCTTGACCCTGGGGTTGTAGGTTCGGGCCCCACGTTGGGCGCAGAGAGGACTTAAAAACTACAGCAATGATAGATAATTCTATCCTAATGATACCAGCGGACACCTGCTGGCACCCCCTTGTGTCAGGCTCCCAGCAAAGAGCTCTGCATTCACGCTGAAAACCACCCATCAGGCACTACGCCCCTGTTTTGAAGAGGAAGAAGCGGAGGCATAGAGGGGCTCACATGGGGTGCCCACGGTCACCCAGCAGCCGCTGAAGGCAACTGGAAATAGGCTGAAGAAATGAGATCTCCGTCGATCGACAGATAAGGTTCTGGCCTCTAACACATAAGGAGGAAAATGGCAAGCCGGGGAGCAGAGAAGGCTTTGTTACACATGAGGATAATCAGGGCAGACGGGGAGTTACACCCACACTTGCCCGTGCCCTGAGAGGTTCCGCAGCCTCTTGGTTTTTCTGCACGAGGAAAAGAACCCACAAGCTTGAGCAAAACTCTCGCAGGCAGCCAACGCTTCTGCCCAAAGGGACTGACAAAATATGACATGATTGATCCCAATCGTGCCCGTTCCTCCGACGGCTTCAAATTAAGTCGTCTTTTTTAGAATAGCACAACCACTTTAATTTTGTAAAAGACAGAGGGGAGGAAACTCTTACATATTTAACAAAATGAAATAATCATCCGGCGAAATAGGAAGACAGAGAATGGACCCATCGTCTTCTGATCAAAATGTACTTCGCTAATGAACGGCCACTAGTCTCCAAAGAGTCGCCCCTCGACTAGTTAATAAAGCCCCATTATCCTTCACTTGAGATGTGAACATTTACATGGCAAAGGCGGATGAATGAACTGCAGGATTCAAAACCCTTCCTTCGGTCGCTCATTAAAATTCTGGTCAAAACGGATTTTTATTTATATGATATATTAAAGAATATTATGACAGTACTAATGTGAACTCTGCTCCTCAGGGCCACGGCTTTGCTTTCGTATTAAGTTACAGTTTCTTTCCACTAGTCTTGTTTTAACACCTCCACGAATACTTCTCTGGCGAGTGCGAGCAAAAGAGGGACAGCCAGAAAGCAGAGAAACGCATTTTAACCGAAGCCCACGCTGACGTATCATTTACAAGCTCCGCACCCAGCCCCCGACGAGGGGCACAGTTCACCTCGCACCGGGACCCCAACACAGCCACACACACACGTCTTACTGAAGGGAGGTAAACAAAAAATAAATAAGGCTTGACTTAAACTCTGAGACTCCCCGCCAGCCAGGGTTTGGCCTCCAACACCAACTTCAGTCTGAAATCCCCACGGCCGGGCTCAAATTCTATCGGAAAATAACTGTTGACAAGAAAGGCACTTTCTCCCCACCCTGCCCCAACTCCCAACCAGCACACACCTCGCCAATTCCCCAGCCACTTCCCTGGAGCTGAGCAAGCCCAGAACCCTGTGAAAGGGTGCCCCTCCACCCAGCCAGCCCGAGTCACCCCATGGGATGACATCACGGGGGCTGGGCGAATCCCCCAACCGGGGACCTCCGAAGTCTGCACACGCTGGCTGCGGTTCTGCTCCTCCAAGCCTGACCACCACCCTGAGCTGCATCCTCTGCCTGGCCAGGGGACACAGGACACAGGACAGCACACTGCACAGGGGCCCAGTTCTGGAGCTAGGCTGCCCATACCCCACTTCTCAGCCCATGTGTACTTCGGTTTTCTCATCTATAGATTGGACGTAATCCTAGTGCCCACTACTCAGAACACAGGGGAAGACTGGATGAGTTGATGTACGTAAAGACTACAACAGTGCCTGGCACATAAATTCAATTAACGCCATTATGATCACTAGACCTCTCTAGGCGATTGGTATGAGAGCCTGACAAAATTAACAGTAAAAACAGCAGGTAAGGGCGCCTGGGTGGCTCAGTGGGTAAAAGCCTCTGCTTTCGGCTCAGGTCATGATCTCAGCGTCCTGGGATCGAGGCCTGCATCGGGCTCTCTGCTCAGCAGGGAGCCTGCTTCCTTCTCTCCCTGTCTCTCTGCCTGCCTCTCTGCCTACTTGTAATCTCTCTCTGTGTCAAATAAATAAATAAAATCTTTAAAAAAAAAACAGCAGGTAATACATATGGTACTACCACGCACCAGGTTTTTTTTTTAAGCACTTTTCCTTTATTAATTTATTTAATCTGCACAAAAACTCGGTAAGATGGGGTATATGAGATTCCAAGAAACCAAACGATCTGCCCACATCCACACAGCGAATGAGGGGCAGAGCCGGGATCCAAACCCAAGCTGCTGTGCTTGAAAACAATAAGATGAGTAAAACGGAGAAAATAACGGTAGCAGCTACTATGAGGAGGGATGAGGCCCTCACCCTGTGCCGGGCTCTTGCACTCTCCAGAGCAACCTTGTGAGGGAGCTACTCCCATCACTCACTCGCATTCTGCCGAGAAGCAAAGAGGCCAGGCGAGGCGGTTTGCTCAGTGTCTTGGGACCTGAGATGCAGATGGAGATAACAGATAGGAAAGTCCTTGGGAAAGGGTGCCATAAAAAGCAAGGCATTGTTACGCAATCTCTAGAACTCGACGGAAAGATGTCTTCCCCCAGTTGGTATAATATTTGCTCACGTCTAAAAGTCTGACAATCCACCTAAAACATCCCAGACTCTGGGGTGGGGGTGGGAGTGGGGGGAGATGCACATTTCGACAACTTCAAGAAATAGTCTGTCTCGTTTTCAAGTTGAATGCATCACTGAGAAACCAAATGCCAGAGTATGTTAAAATGAAATATAGCCTTCCTGGTTTAAAAAAAAAAAAAAGTGGTGGGGAGTGAGGGGTGGGTAACAAGAGGGAAGAGAAAACAGGTCAAACCCCAAACCCCTGGTTTGACCAAGTCAGGGATTTTTCCAGTTTCCCTCTGGAGGAATCTGATCTTAGTTCTGGGCGATCAAATGACTAACCTGGAAATTTGAAGATTCACACTTATGGAAGAAACAGCAATTCTTCCAAACCCAGGAAATACTGCTAATTCTGGAAAGCCTCTGAAATGTCAAGGATCATACACAGTTTGAAAAGCAACCTTTACGCAGTTAACAGTCCCAAAGTTTGTGCTCAGTACAGAAATAATCTAACCTCTTTGGTTCATTGATTCTTATTATTTGCTTAATCATAAGAAAAAATGCCTTAAGAAAGTATTTTTGCTCTATTTACTTAAGAGATTTGTGTTTCCTTCGAAAGAAAAGAAAGGAAAAGAAAAATTACATGGGGGGGGGGGGAAGGAAGGCTCACATGGCAGGCTCCAGACCTGAAACTCTCAAAATGTCATCCACAAGTGCCAACTTTTTCTTCATTAAAGTGCCTCATGCCTCCCTTTACACAATTAAAAGGTTCCACCTGTGGGAGACTATGCTTGAAGAAGTACATGGACTTTGCAAATGCAACAGCGCTTTCCCTTTATGACCTGTTATCGGAAGCTTCACCTTTTCCCCCCTTCCCTAAAAGAAAGCCAAGGCCACAGGCTACAGAAAAAGTCTACCTCTCAATGTTATACAGGGAAGAAAAAAGTATAATTAAAACGTGCGATTTTAATATGTCAAGCCCATAAATTTCACCTTCAGTTTCAGGTAGCTCTGTTCTCATACCCATAGCTGGCAAGCTCAGCGAAAACTGTGTTAGCCACACACTTGTGAAAAAGTGAAGGCCGATCTCAATCCTCTAGGCAAATCTCCTCCAAGGCTATGACAGACTCAGAACTTCTCTCCCAGGCCCCAGCACTTGCATAGAGGCAGCTTGGTCCATCTCAAACGTGGCCTGATCGACCCCACCAACCTGAAACCAAGACGTCCGCTGCCTCCTCTGTCCGATTCTGGGCTTCATGGGCCTACGAAGTCGTTTTTTCCAAGAAAAGACAAACTGTTTACTCAAATCCTACTCTTCTCCATAAACTCCAAGTTGTAAGGGCCTCAAAAGAGAACCCTCCAAAAGACAGTCACAAGGAAAATAATTAGGGTCCAAGTTCTCCCAATAGGATCTTGGCAATACTTAAAAAATAAGTAGAACACTTGCATAAATATTGCAACAGACGGAGATCTGTCCTGCCACAAAGGATCAGGCTTGCCCCTGCCCCCTGTTGGAGGCTCAGAACCCACCTCGGGATGGTTAAATTGCAGACACACGCGGTTATCTCACGGAGCGCCTGGCCTGGACTCTCACAGCCACGTGCTGATGCCGTGGAGGAACCGAAGGCACCTGAAGGCACCAGGTTTCAACACTTCATTGCCAGTACTTTGTTTGAAATTCGAAATCCTTGGCAACCATCTCTGAGTGCTAAAATCCTATTACTGATTCTCTTACTTACCTTGGGTTGGGCCCGACGAGGAAATGCAACTTTAGGGTCAATCTGGGGGGGAAATGGGAAAAGAAGAGTCAACGCCAGTATTTGGAGGAGGAGGAGAAAAAATTATGATTAATCACCTAATTATTAATCACTCATTTCTCAGGCTTATAACCCAGCTTTTAGTAACTTCTCAGGCAACTCCAAAGTTCCTTAAACTTTGATCCAAACTTTACTCAGCCCTCCCACAATGTAACAAATAAAGCTAGCCTCTAAAACGTCATGCCATGTATCTCAATGTGTGACAGTCTTAATAAATCAGATCTCACATGTTCTTATCTAAGCAAGGGCTTCTCTTCTACAGATAATGGACATTGAATGGTACCCGCATCTAATTTGCAATGCATGACTAGGAGAAAAGATGGGAACATCATCCCTGAAAAAAAATCATAACCTGAAAAATTAAACAGAAGAATTTTTTTCAGCAGTTGGTAACTGGATAGGATAACTATTTAGTTCTATTTAGTTCCGATGGTAACTAAACAAGGCAGGTGGAAAAGGGGATTCCAAAGATTTTTTAAATCATCAACATCCAAAAACTCCCCATAGACATCCAACACGATGCTCGGCTTGAGTTCATTCATTCGTGTTGGCAAAAGTACAGTTACCTGAGTTAGCCAAAAAGACAATTCATTCTGTAGTGAGACCGCAAGAGGAAGCAGGTGTCAAAAGCTACAGAGCCTAACCCAGTTTTTAAAAATAATAATAATAATACACTAAAACAAAAGGAAACACATTAGCTAAAACCACCGGGATTTTAAAAATCACAGGGAGTAGAATTCTATGAGCAACCTAAACCCAAATTACAAAAGTAAGACCATCATGGGGAGAGGGTTAAAAAAAAAAAAATTACTGAAAAAAAGAAGTCAGAATCTACTGTAACAATTAGGGTATTCTTTCTACCCCAACCCCAATCAGAATGGAAAAACATCCTCCATCCCAGATCAGACACTCGGCAGAACACATGATTCTCAAAAGGGGAATGGCTTTAAAACTCAAAACAATTCCCACGGAAGCATTTGAATCTAATAGGCTGATCCGAGGTGGGAGAAGTTGTCAGACAGAAAATATGGGGAGGGAAAGAATTTTAAAAATCCCCATTATTGGTTTTCATTAGACTTCTAAATGTCACAAATCTTTGGGTAAAACTCAACACAGAATATTGCTACAAGTTATTTATTTAGAGGCTCTGGCTTTCAGAGTACAATTTTCCCCCTTCTAAAATGTAAACCTGAACCTTGTTTTCAGTTCTGCTGTGGGGCAGCAAAAAGAGTAAGGCTGTGGGATGAAGCACAGAGCAGGACAAGGCACACCAGAGAGTTCGTGGGCCCAGACCTACATCCCTTAGGACACCCCAGCTGGTAAAACAAACAAAGATTTACCACTTTTACTAAGGTGGTTTAAAGACCTAATAGAAGTCCACAGCATGGTTTTTTTGCTTTTTGTCTTTTTTTTTTTTTAACCTTCAAACATCACCTGAGAAATGAGGGATTACTTTTCAAAAACTAAAATAGACAAAAATCTCCGATCTAGGAAACTAACCTCTCCACATGATTAACATTACCGCATCTACAAGTGTATTCAGCACTGACTAGAGCTGTCTACAAGAGAGATACAACAGGTGTGGATTTTCCATTCTGGTGACCAAACGTAAGACAGGTGTGTCTTGTTATAAACACGCCCCCAGACCTCGGCTTTTGAGCTGACCAGCACACAATTGCGGTAAAAAAGTCACCTTGTTTGTGGAGTAAAAGGTGAAGGACACATCGGGAGAGAGACCAGGAGCTGGGGGGAGGGATAGAGAGCCCTGAAGACGGTGGGGCACTCAAAAAATATCTAAAATTACGAAACTCAAAGCCAATTCAGAATTCCTGGATAGTGGGTTTGTGATAACAGCGTGTCAGACCACCAGGAGCGTTTTTTGGAGCGCAAAGTTCACTCGCTGCCATCTCTAAAGGAGAGGACAGGTCAAGGTAAGTAAGTATGGCAAATCCCAACCTTTTGCACATCCCTGTCAACTTTAAAAAAAAAAAAAGAACAAAAAAGAAAACTACCAAAAATTAAAACATTAGTTAGTTAGGTACAGCTCTACTTACTGTAGCTACAAATCCTCTAGGAAAAGACTAGGGTACTATTTTGGATGTGAATGGCCGTTACCTAAACAAAGCTTTTAAGGTAACGGTAAACAAGATCCTCGTTTCCATGTCAATAAACCAACCGCGTCTGCCTCCTGCACTGAACGTTGAAACAAAGTCAAAATCTAGGTTATACTAAATAATAGCGACCAAAACATATCCACAAACAATTAGAGAGGGGAAAACCGCACGTTTTGCACCTGACACTGAGGCCTCTGACCCACCAGGCACCATAGAAACCACATACTATTTCTCCTACCCAGGGTCGGGAGGCGGAGTGAATAATAAATTCCTGAATTTGCCTTGAAATATTTTCCTCTTTAATGCTGCTAGCTTTTTGAAACGTCTGACCAAGAAGTCAAGGGAAAGACAAAATTCTTCAGGCATCCATTATCACCCTACAAATGACTGTTCCTAAAATTAAATAATCTAAAAGCGCAAAAAGCTGGGCTGCCAGCTATGACAAGTCCAGCACAATTCATAAAGCAACCTAAAGTGTCTAGGGTCCTCTCTTGGAGGCCAGGGAACATGCACCTGACCTCTGAACAGAGAAAGAGGTTAATTTACAAAATACATTCACGTGCACCAAAGGTGGCCAGGTTTCTTTCCCTTTTTCTCCTTCCCCTCAATGTTAAAGCCAAAGGGGGCTTGGAAGATCACCCTGTTCCACTCCTGTATTTTACAGAAAAGGAAACTGAAGGCCCGAGGCAGGGAACAATTTGCCCAAGTTCATAAAGGGCAGCTGGGACTAGAACCTGATCCTCTGCCTTGCCCCAACACCTACCACAGTCCCAAGCAGCCCAGCACTGCATCCCAATGTCACCTCGGGGCCCCTACTTTGGGGGATGTATAAAACCTGTGGGGGAGATTCTCACAGGCAGAAAGGAAGGGGGAGAGCCACAAAGCCAACAGGGGTCCAAATAAAACACTACGAGCCGTCTGCCCCTCCCAAGATTGTACTAATATCTATCTTTCTTCCCTTCTTCTCTAAGCTCTACCTAGAGACTTTTTCCCCTCCCCACGCGGGTCTCTGAAACCTTCTAATCCTATAAAAGTACCCACACTCAAAATAAAGGATCTGGGGGAAAAAAGCAAAACCAGATCACTTGGAAACCCAAGGCCTTATCAGTGTTAGATTTCACTCCATCTGGAGTCACCCCGCTGGACCCCCAGCTTGGCTTTGGGAGGTCTCCCCTTCTCAAACTGCATTCCGAGAACCAGGTGCCCCAGGAGGGACCTGTTGCCTGGGCCTGTGATTAGCGCCCCCTCGCCTTCCTCCCGTCCCCTGTCCCTCTCGGCTGGCCACGAAGAGGGCTGTGCCTTGTAAAAGCCAGTGCCCACAGCCACAGTTGGTAACGTGTGCTGTGCTTGGCTGACAAAGAAAAGTTGCCTTGGCTCTGTGGTGCAGTTTCTTTGCATGGTCCCTGGGCCCGGGAGACAGCCTCTCCCAGAGCCGACCCCTCCCCCAGGCCTGCGCTTGGCAGCATCTGGAGCTGCAGTGGACAGGCTCTACACAGAAAACCCCAACCCCAGCCATGGCAGCAAACTTTAGAGCCAACTCTCGAGCCCTGCTCATCCCTACCCAGTTCTCAGCACAGAAGCAAAAGAAAGCACGGTCCCTTTAAATGGGGCTGTCAATGCCCAGATGGGTCCTGAACAGGGACGAACAACAACAACGAAGGAAAGCAACCTACCGTCTTGGAATCTAACTCATGGTGGGGCTGACCTAATACTTTATCTACACTTGCTGGGTCTGCGAACGTGACGAAACCGAAGCCTCTGAAATGAGACAAAGAGGGAGAAAAACAAACAAGAAAATGTGACACCATTGCAAGCAACAAGGAGTGAGCCCTCCTGCAGAATGGAGAGCCAAAGTTGCCCCCTCGCACCCGCTGCCCTCAGCCCTCCCCCCAAGCCCCCTCCGCCTCGCAAGAAAACACATCAAGGTTAACGGGGGAAGTGGAACGGGGGCAGGGCGGGTGGAGGTAACTTGGAAAATGCTGGTGTCTCCACTCTTTCGCCCCCTCAGTCTCCTCTCCTCCTCCCCTTCCCTTTCTTAACGCTTTGTTTTATTCCGAAGAAACCCGGCGCTCAGAGAAGATTCAGCTTTCAGCTTTCTAAAAGGGGCTGAAGAGTTTAGGGAGCTGGGAGTGTGGGGAAAGCATACATTAAAGAAAAAAAAAACTGTAGAAAGTGAATGAAGCTGAATGTCATTTTAAACAGGAGAAAAAGAAGCGACGGGAAAAGGACTTAAAGGAGAGAGATGGGCATCTCTGTATCCAGAGTTCACCCCAATTAACAATAACCTTTCGGGTTATGGGGGCGGGGGTGGGGGGTGGAATAGAGCGACGTTCGAAACCAGCCACATGCCTGAGCCCCATTCTAAATCCGCTTAGCTACTTCCGAAGACACCTCCAAAAATAACACTTAAACTTTGTTCTAAAATAAAGACGAAATCCAAAAGGGAATGGTTTACCTGGAGCGTTTCGTAGTGGGATCTCTCATGACCATACATTCTCTAATTTCTCCAAATTTGCTAAAATAGTCTCTAAGGCTATCTGTAGAGAGAGAAAGAGAGAGATGGGGGGGGAGAGAAGGTGTGGAAAAAAAAAAGCAATGCAAATTTTGATCAAGGACAAAAACCAAAAGTAGTTTTCTGTTGTTATTCTGTTTTGGTTTTGCATTTTATGCACACGCGGGGGAAATTCGGCAACAGAGGTCGCGTAGAGGGCTCGGAAAGGATTTGCTATTTAAAAAAATAACCTTGCACAGGAGAAGTGGGGAGCCAATGGCGGGGGGGGGCTCCTACACCGGGATAACAAAGAGCAATAAAGAAGCCAAGAAGGGGGGGACCCAGACGTCCCCCCCTCCCTCCCTTACCTGGTGAGGTCTGCCAGCTCAGTCCACCGATAAACATTTTACTAGAGGGAGAAAACATAACAGAAGTGAGCACCGATGTCAGATCGGCCATTTTGACGTGTAACTTACAAAAGCTAAAAGGAAAGCGGGGGGGAGCGAGCGAGCGAGAGCCGGGAGGTGGGGTGGGGGAGAAGGTGACGGCGAAATGCAATCCAAAGGTGTGTAACTTCCACGGGGGGGG
>LNAC01000154.1:1940008-1990989 GCA_002007465.1 Ailurus styani | reverse complement strand
AGGGGGAGCGCACCCCGACTTCCCTGGATCACATGGGCTGCGGGGGGCGGGTGGATCGGGGGAGGGGGAGGTGCGGGGAGCTCGCCGCCGCTCCTCGCTCGGGCAGGGGAGAAGACGCCCCCCACCCGGTCTTGTTCGGCCTCTCCATTCAAGTTCGCAGGCCCCGGCCGCCGGGATCCGGGGATGGCACCAGCCGCCCGCCCAGCTCTGCGCCCTTTTTCCAGCCACCGCGCAGAAATTTAGGTCAAGGACGTCGGGATCAAACCCAGACCCGGGCGCTCCGCGGCGGGCCCCGAGACCCCCCAGGATCGGGGAGCTTCAGGATTGCGGAGACCCTCCCGCACAAACAGCAGCCACAAGTTTTATTTTCCTTTGGCGCTGGAAGTTCTCTCTGGCTCTCGCTCCACACCGGCACGTCTTGCGCCGCTCCCCGCCCTTCCCCGGCAGAGGTACGAATCCGTGCCGGGGAAAGGTTATTTTGGAACTTTGAGAAACTGACGCGATTCCAGGGGTGAGAAAGTGCCGAAGAAAGGGTTTCCGCGTTAATCGTACAGAGTTTAAAAAATATAATAAAATAGGTTTATAGGGGTCAAGGTCAAATGATTGAGGTTCAAAGTAAATTTTCGTATATAGTGAGAAATAGTTTTGAAGCATCTCTGGGATGGCTGGGAAGGGTGGTTGTTTTCGGGAAACCGTCTCCAACGAGTTCGTTATATATGTTTATTATTTTTATGCCGAGATAGTAAAATGCATGAGGTTGAAATAGCCTAGGACCTCCCACCCCCATCTCGGAGGTGGCTGAGGGTTGCAGAAGGCTTCAGACACACTCACCCCCTACCACCTTGGTAGCAGTGTGGTGCTGCACAGGTCCTGACACACAGTAGGTGCTTAATAAATACTGGTTTCATCCCTCCCCACCCTGAAAACCCCAAAAAGACGACGCTGGGAGCTTCCCAAAGTCATCGCACGCTTCTCCAACAGATTCCACGCTGGCCAGATATAGACTGGATTCAATTTATGGGGTATTGAAAACAATAAGGATACAATTATCCATATTGTTTTAAATTATTACAATAAAATGAGTTAATATGGCATGGGGGCAACATAAAGTCGTGGTTCATCAAATATTCAGATTAATGTTAAGTATGAATTGATGCCCAATTAACACTTTCCCATTAACTTTCATAGGCTTAGGACACAATGGAATACACTCACCACCAAAACTATACCAAAGCCACTGTGAGTCGTGGCAAAGTGGAATATTTGGAAAATCCCAACACTAGCCAAAGCCTTGGATGACCAGATTCTTAATCTTCCTGCCTCCTAAATTTGGGATAATTCCTCACTGACAGGATTGATGGGGTGAGAGGAGAGATTGAAGTAAGTAAATATTAAGTCTCTTTTGTATTGCAAACCTATGCGGGTTGTGCTTATTATCAATCATCACTTACTATGACTTTTTGGAAGACACTTTAGAGCTTCAAACCACAAACCCAAGCATTTTCCCGTCACTGCAAACTGCTTCCCAAATCATCTGGGGTCTCCCTGTGTTGAAGAGCCAGTTATTATGGTGATTGTTTATTATGACTATTCTCAATAACAAAATGCAGACAACAGAGCTAATTGGATTTTGTTGGGGATTTTTGCAGTAGAACCACAGACTGTCAGAGGTAGAAAGGCCTTTCCTGATCCAACCCTCTAGTTTTTTTCATCAGGGTCCCAAGAGGGGTCACCCTCACCAGGCTACATCCCTCCCCCACCAGTCAGTCAGCTCCTAAGAGGGGCTCGGGTCATGGTCATGACTCTGATGCCCTTTGGCTCTTTTACATGCATATTTATTTATTCTGTCCTTCACAAGGCAAGAGTGGGGTGTCCTTGTTCCCTGTTGTCGACCTACACAGGCTGATACTGAACTGAATTAAAACCCTGAGAGGGACTAACACTGCAATTATAAAGTCACTGGTGGAGAGAGAGCTTGATCTTATATTTCCATGACTACATTGTTTGTACTCATTGATTTTTCATTTATGTGGTGTAATACTTACTCTTCTTGGGCTGTAATTCTATGAGTTTTTGACAAATGCGTAGGATTGAGTTGTCTCCACGATAACCCATCTGAGATGCAGAAGAGTTTCATTGTCCCAAAAAATTCTCTCTTGCTGCCCTTTTGTACTGTGTTATTTGGAATAACTTATTATTTATTATGCATTTCTTCTCCAGCACACTCGCTTAATGCAGCCCCTGGGTCAGGAGAATTCCAGCAGCACGCGATGTCAGACCTCTTCCCTCTCTACTGCCCGTGACACTGTTAGACACTCCCTGCGTGTAACTCACTCTTCTCTCGGCATCCTTGATGCCCACATTCTTTTGCTTTTCCTCCTACCTCTCCAGCCATTCCTTCTCTGTCTCTTTACCCTGACTCCTCCTCTGCCTCTCCTTTAAATTCTGGTGTTCATTCTTTTCCCCAGCTACACACCCTCCCTGGATGAGCTCCTCTGAACCGAGGGTTTAAATACTACCTACTTGCCGACGCTACTCAAATTAAAATCTCCGGCCTGAGCTCTCCACAAAGCTCCAGGCTCTGGTTAATTAACTATTCACCGTCCCCACTTCACCTTCCTGGAGGTACCCCGATCTCAACATGCATGTCCAAAAACGCATGCATGCCTTTTCCCCTTGAACCTAAAACTCTTTTAAGTTTCACTATATGGGTCAGCAGAACCCCAGCCATCCTAGAGATAACGTTGGCCCTTCTCCAGGTTGACGTCTTCCCATGTGCAATCAGTCATGAAAGTGCGTGGGTTTCACTTCCTAAGTATCTCTCAAATTCATCTTTCCTGCTGCTGCATCCCACATTTCCCACTTGAGCCCCTGTGATAACCTTCTAAGCATTCTTCCCACACCATTTCTTACTCCATTAATGTACCTGGAAAGCATTCTCTGACCAGGTTAAATTCCCCTTGGAAGGCACTGTTATCTTACCAGAATGTCCTCTATGTACCTTACCCTGTGCAATCAGTTGCTTTGTTGCTCATCTCCTCCACCAAACCATAAGCTCTACACTCCACATATTAGCACAGTGCCTATTAGTGCATGGTTGACACTCAATCAGTAAATAGTTGTTGAACAAATGAAAGGGTGAATGAATGAATGAATAAAGGTCAACATCTAATTTAATTGTAGGATTTATTGTATTCGTGTCCATAAGTCAAATTGGTTGCAATTTTCCCTTTCTGTATTGCCTTTGTCTGGTTATACTGGCCTCATAAAATGAACTAGTAAATGTTCCTTCTTTTTTCATTTTCTGGAACAGTGTGTATAAAATTGGAATTGTGTGTTCCTTGAATGTTTGGTAGAACTTTCCGGGAAAATGTCTGGGTATGGGATAAACATTTCGTAGGTTGGTTTTTAACTACTGATTCCATCTCTTTAGTGGCTGTGGATCCCTTTATGTTTTATATTCTTCTTGAGTTAGTTCTTACACATTATAATTTTCAAGGGAATTACTCATACCAACTAGGTTTCCAAATGTATTAACAAAATGCTGTTGATAATTTCCTCTTAATATATTTTAATCTCTGGGCGCCTGGGTGGCTCAGTGGGTTAAGTCTCTGCCTTTGGCCCCCAGGTCATGATCTCAGGGTCCTGGGATCGAGTCCCCATCCTGCTTCCCCCTCTCTCTCTGCCTGCCTCTCTGCCCACTTGTGACCTCTCTCTCTGTCAGTTAAATAAATAAAATCTTTAATATATATATTTTTTTTAAATCTCTGCTGCATCTATCCATCATGTCCATTTTTTCATTCCTAGTATTATTGTACATGTGTCTTCTCTTTTCTGGATCAGTTGTGCCAGAAATCTCCCCTTATTTAACTAATATTTCTTCTTTCTACTAGTGTTTTCAAAGAATCAGCTTTTAGTTTGGCTCACCCTATTTTTTGGTTTTATTAATTTTTTATATATCTTATATTCTTGTATATAAGAATAAGAGCATATATACCATATAAATAAGAATATATACCACATGTAAGAATATAATACATATTGTGTACTATTAATATATATCTTGTATTATTTTCGTCTGCTCTCTTTGTGTTTATTCTCTTGCTTTTTAAACATTTTTCTTCATTGGTGGCTTAACTAATTTTCAGTCTTCTGTTTTCTGATTGTAACATAGAAGACTATGGATTTCAGTCTGAATACCACTCAAATGACATTCCACAAGATATAAAGAATTTTTATTATCATCCCAGGCAAAGAATAGATTTCAAATATGATTTCTTCTTTGGCTCAATACATGTGTATCTTTATATTTCTAAACACAAGTTTTTATGTTTTGATTTTTAGTTATTTATATCTAAGGTAATTGAATTAGGGTCAGAGAAGGTAGTCCAGATAAAACAGATTCTTGTTATTTGTTGAGACTTGCTTTGCCAAATGGTCAATTTTTATAAATATTCCATGTGGCTTTGAAAAGAATATTCCATATGGCTGGCTCTGTTGGTAGAGCATGCAACTGTTGATCAAGAGTTCAAGCCCCGTGTTGGGTATAGAGCTTACTTTAAAAAAAAAAAGAATGGGTATGCCTTAATTGTTAAGTGTAGCATACTATATAGACCTATTAAATCAAGCTTCTTAATTATGTTATCCAGATTTTCTGAAGCCTTACTAATGTTTTGTCTGTTTGATCTATCACTTTTTATTATAATATATCAAAATCTCCTTATATGATTGAATTTGCCAATTTCTCTTAAAAATCTCTCAAATTTTATTTTTTCTATATGTTAAAAGTATGTATAAGGCATGTCAAAAAGGGATGTTAATATCTCCTACTATGGCTGTGTATTTTTCTATTTTTTATATTTTATTTGTCTTAATTTTTGCTTTATGTATTTTGAAGCTATTATTAGGTACATGCAAGCTTAGATATACTGTTTTCCCAGTGATTAAAGAATATATTAAAGAAACAATATATACAGTTGACCCTTGACCAACACAGGTTTGAACTGTGTGGGTATTATATACAGGCTTTTTTCAATAAAGATGGTACAGTACTGTGAAATTACTGTACATTTTCTCTTCTTTATTATTATCTTAATAACATTTTCTTTTCTTTAACTTACTTTATTGTGTGATTACAGTATATAATACATATAACATACAAAGTATGTGTTAATCAACTTAATGTTTTCTATTGTAAAAATGCCATATATAATACATATAACATGCAGAAATCTATAATTGTTATTTATTGTGAGAATGGTATATAATACATATGTAAAGTATATATTAATTGACTGTTTATGTTTTCCAGTCACAATAGCCTATTGGTAGTTAAGTTTTTGGGGAGTTGAAAGTCATACGCAGATTTTCAGCTGCTCAGGGGGTCATCATTCCCTAATCCCTGCATAGTTCAAGGATCAACTATACACAAATGATCTTTAACCCTAGTACTTTTGGCTTTAAAGTCTCCTTTGCCTGTGAAAAATATAACTACTCCAACTTCTAATTAGCATTTGCTTGGCATATCTTTTTCCATCCTTTACTTTCAACCTTTCTATGTCTTTAAGTTTTAGGTGAGTCTCTTATAGAGCATATAGCTGAATCTCATTCAGTTATTTATTTGACTAGTAAGTTTTGTCCATTTACATTTAATGTGACATTTTTAATGAAACTTAGGGGTACAAAAATATATTAACCACAATCTCTGGGATTAACACACTGTCATCATTGGGTATATTCATGGCCTTATTTTATTTTTTTAATATTATTAACACCTATAAATTCAATTGGAGAACAAAAACAGTAACAATGACTTACAACTACCTATATGCTTCTCTCCTATCTTTTCTTCCATCTGAAGTAACCACTAATCTCAATCTTGGGTTTATTATCTTTTGCTTTTTAAAAAACTTTTATCACATATTTGTTTTAAGTTATTATGAAACATTTCTGAGGTTTATAATTTTTTACCCAACGTCATATTGTTAAGATTCTGCTAGAATATTACATCTGGCTGAAGTTCATTCTTTTTTTTTTTTTTTTAAGATTTTTTATTAGAGAGAGAGAGCATGCACACACAGAGGGCAAGAGAGAAGCAGATTCCCCACTGAGCAGGTAGCCTGATGCGGGACTCGATCCCAGGACCCTGAGATTATGAGCTGAGCCGAAGGCAGGTGCTTAACCGACTGAGCCACTCAGGCACTCTGGTTGTAGTTCATCCTTATTTCTGATTGTATAATACTCTATTGTGTGACGCTGCCACAGTTGATTTTGTCCATTCTTCTGTCACAGAACTTTGAGTTGTTTCCATTTTTTGCTGTTATGAGTAGCACTTTAGTGAACATTCCTGTCCTCTGGTGCATGTGGGAGAGAGTGATGACTGGGTAATAAGGTAGTGAATATAAAACTACAGGATAATGCTAAGCAGTTTTCCAAAGTGCTGTTTCAATTTGTGTTCCCACTAGCTACATGTAAGAGAACCTGCTGATCTACTGAAGACTGATGTTTTGGAATTTGTGCCTTCGGTCTCATTTGCACCTTTTGCTTATTTGCCTTCTCTTAAGTTTTTGTTTACTTCCTTTCTTCTTTTCTATTGAATTGATCGAGAATTCTTTTTTCCACTTTCCTCTTAATTTAGAAATTGTAAGTTCTACTTCTATTCTTTTAGTGGTTATTTTAGAAATTTTAACGTAGGCATTTGATCCAACCCCAACTACAACATGATAAGCCAAGAATGATTCCACTTCAACTATATCCTTCCTCATACGTGTTACTGTTGCTTGTTAATTTAGACCCTACCTGCTTTTAACACCCCTGAATTTAATCATTGTTGTCACTCTAGTTTTATGCAGTTCTTGTGTAGATTTGGCCATGTTTACCAATTTCCTCACCTTTGTTTCTGGCATACCATTCCTTTTTTCTAATTACTAGCCCTTTTCCTTGAAACATGCCCTTTAGTATTACTTTCAGGGAGGTTGTGTGAGTGACCTGCTTTCTCCATCAATATAAAATGGTTTGACTGCACTCTCGCCCTTGAATGATGATTTCTCTGGGGGGAGAAACTAGATGGAAAATGGTTTTACCCTCAAGACACATCTTGTTGTTTCTCTATCGTTGAGACGTTTGCTATCATTCCTGGCTTTTCTTTCTGGTTTCAAGATTTTGTCTTTGTCTTTGGCTCCCTGCAGTCTTACCATGCTGTGTGGAGATGTGAACTTCTTTTTGCTTACCTGGTTCAAGATTTATTGTATGTCCAGAATCTCAGGGTTCATGTTTTCTTATCAGATTTGCACATGGTCTTTGTCCGTATAAATCCTGTGTCCCCTACATTCTGTGTTCTCCTCCTGGTACCTGTAAAGGTGAACCTTTCTCTCAGACTTTCCTTCACTTTGTCTCTCTGCAATGCTTCCTGGGCAATTTCCTCAGTTTTTTTCTTCAGTGATGGCTAATCCACTGTGTAACTCACCCACTGAGCTTTTCATTTCAGTGACTATATATGTCATTTCCAAAGGTTCTTTACAGTTCTCTTTCAAATCTTCCTTTTAAAAATACTGTTATTTGCTCGTGGTCCAAATGTTCTTTTATGTCGTTCATAGTTTTAAACTTATGTACTTTATAAGTCTGTCCGGTAGTGCTGTTTCCTGAGGTTCTTGGAACACTTGGGTCTACTACATCTTGGTTATGGTGGATTACATCCATGTATGTTTTGTAGTTTGGAGTAGGGTCTGTATCTTTATCTTTGCTTTTCAGTTTTGGGGTTCCTGATTCCTGGAACCACAGGTAGGGTAAACTCCAGCCCCAAATTTACATGAAGGCTGGGCTATAATTCCAAATTCTCAGTGAAGACTTCTTCTCCACTTTCAAGTCATGCCAAGACAGTGAAATTTTCTTATCTCCCTGTGCCCCTAGGGAGATTTTTTCCCCCACTGAGTTCTTTCTAAAATGATTCATCCTTTTGAGGGTTCCAGCTTAATTTGGGGATCTCAGTACCATCTTCTCACTTTGAATGGCCCGGGCAACAGTCTCCCTTCCCTGTCCATTTGCCCAAGACCAGCTCCATCTCCACTTACTTGCTCACCCATACTAACTGCCATTTCCCTCTTGCTTCTGGCACCGGGGGCCTGTCCTTACTGTCTCAGGAACTCACTTCAGTGGGTGTTTATTGCATTTTGACCAGTGTTTGGAGGATGATTGAAATTATTTCATCTGCCATATTCCCAGAAATGGAACTCACTTCCATTTCAAATGTTTAATGTCTTCCATTGCTAATGCATCTTTTCTTAGAGTACTGTGGCTCCTAAGATTTCTGAATTATTTCTCCTCTGAATAATCTTTTTTTAATTTTTATTTTAAATTGAAGTATAGTTGAACTTGTGAATAATCTTTTATGGGTGAGATGGCCTTGGCATTATCTCAAATGAGGCAAACAGAGGTCAAGGCAGCTATCCATTCTAATCACCTGGGAACTTTAAAAAATAGGGATTCTTGGCTCCACCCAACAAGATTCTGATTTAATTGGTTGGGACACCACCTGGGCAGGGGGCTTTTTGAAACCTTCCCAAGTGATTCTAATGTGCAACCAAGGCTAAACACAATTATTTAAAACATACTGATGAAAACAAGCAAGCCATCATGATCCCTGGGCTCTATCCCAGAATGTCAGATTTATTTTGCCTGGGGAGGGGCCCCAGGCATCATATTTTTCTGACATTTCCCTGATGATTGCAGGCTTAAGTACCACTGATTTTCCTGGGCACGTGCAGTCCAAGGGAGGCATTCAAATAATGTTTGAGCTGGAAGCATGAGAAGTAATCTAGCTCAGCACATGCACATGCCTAATTGTCCATCTGACTCCCAAGGGCCTTTTAATTATAAAGATTCCTGGAGATTATTGGGGACCTGGGTGGCACTGTCGGTTAAACGTCCAGCTCTTGATTTTGGCTCAGACCATGATCTCAGGGTCATGAGATTGAGCCCTGCATTGGGCTCTGTGCTGGGCATGGAGCCTGCTTGAGATTCTCTGTCCCTCACCTCCGCCCCCCCTCCCCAAACAGGTGCACGCGCACATGTGCATGTGCGCTCTCTCTTGCTCTCTAAAAAAAAAAAAAAAAGAGTCCTGGAAGTTGTAAGGCCAGGGAGTCTTTCGTTCCCTCAAGGACTGGTGATGGGCAACCAAGTTTGGAAACCATTTAGTTAACCTATCTTATTTTACAAAAGAGGAAACCATTCCTGAGAGAAGTGTTTTCTTCACAAAGTCACAGAGCTGATTCAGAGGATAGACGGCTCCTACCTTCCAGTCTAATGTCCATTTCATCCTTTCCAAACATAAAGCCCACTACTGCTTTTAGATGATCTTGGCCATTTTAAAGAGACAAATTCTGAATTTGTGTGCAGTGATATCAGGAATGTGGGCTTTTCTGTTTTCCTTTGTGTGTGGATGGCACAGCGGAGGGAAAATAAAACAGCCTGCCACCTGGCACGTAGGGTCATACTAGTAGCTTGGTGATCTTGAGCCTATAAGCCACCATCCATCTCAACTGCCCCATCTGTAAATAGGGGGTCGTGATGATTTTAAAATATGACCACAACTTCTTTAATACTCCCCTAAGAAATGGAGCCTGGGGGATGCCTGGGTGGCTCAGTTGGTTAAGCATCTGCCTTCTGCTCAGGTCATGATTCCAGGGTCCTGGAATCAAACCCCACATTGGGCTCCTTGCTCAGTGGGGAGCCTGCTTCTCCCTCTACCTGCTGCTCCCCCTGCTTGTGTGCTTTCTCTCTCTCTGACAAATAAAGAAAATCTTTAAAAAAAAAAAAAGAAAGAAAAGAAAAGAAATGGAGCCTGGTTCCCTTCCTCCTGAGTGTCTGCTGTACTTAGTGACTGCTTTCTAATGAACAGCATGTGAGCGAAATGATGGGGGTGAATTCCAAGGCTAGGTCACACAAGGCATCCTGGCTTCCACCTTGCTCTCTCCCTTGGATCACTTGCTCTGGGGGAAGCCAGCCGCCCTATCATGAAGATGATCAAGTAGCCCAATGGAGAGGCCCATGTGGAGAAGAACTGATGTTTGCTGCCAGCAACGCAATCTTGCCAGGACTGTGAGCTGGACACATTAAAGGCAGATCTGCCAGCCCCGGTCAAGCCTTCAGATGACTGCTACCTTGGCCTATGTCTTGATTGCAACTTTGTGAGAGACCTTGAGCCAGAACCTCCCAACTAAGCCATTCCCAATTCCTGACCCTCAGATAGTGTGTGAGCTAGTCAAGACTTGTCTGAAGCTACTAAATTGGGATAATTTGTTATCCGGAATAGATAACGAATACAGAGATACTTCACAACGCACTAAAATAGAGCTGCTTACTTTATAGGCTTGCACCAGGATTCATATGCTAACATTTATAGAGCATTTTAGTTAGACTCTGGCCAAATGAACTGCATATTAGATATAAAGTAGCGATTGCATATTATTAATGTTATCAGATTTGCAACACATTTCATGTTCAATTACCTAAAATGCTCTTTCTGGAGCATCGCTTTGCTCATCATCTTATCCCCACTGCACACTTATAAAAGGTCACTGTCAAGATATAAAAGTATATATATGATTTAAATGTCTTGACTCAGTTGCTAACAACCGTGAGCATGTTTTCAAATTGGAAAAGCAAGATTAATTTAAACTTGCTCTTTTTCACACAATGTACTTTGTTTACTTTTCAGGATTGCATTTCACTGCCAAGCCAAGTGCGTCTCTGATTAAAGAGTATGTTCACTTCATCTCTCATAGTCTCTTACAAGCCTACCCGTCAGAGCAGACATGGCAGACTTTGCACCAAAAAAGCAAACCATATTTTTACCAGAAACTATTTAGTGAAATGAGTTTTTATTCATGAAAATTTCACTAAGTATAAATTTCATGTCTGAAAGTAATGGGCCCTTTGTATTCCCCTTCAATAAATAAATAGCTTCTTTCCTTAAGAATTACAACTTCTGAGCATGCTTTTAAATTCAAAGGCAGTTTGTTTTCTTCCAAGAAATGGAAAATATGCATGTGCATACAGACCCTCTGTTGGTTGGTCCTTCTTCTAGATCTGCGTAAAACGGGAAAGCCAAGATGGTATCTTTCTAACAGTCGTAACTGGAGGTATAAAATATCTGGGAAGAACATGAACAAAGGCAGAGGGTGTAAGGCTGAAAGCGAAACAATTTTTCAAACACTCTTTACTTATCTAACATATAAATATCTTTGTGTGTAATTTACTCCCAACATTGTCTGGTATACTTAGAGACATAAAAGTCTATTTAAACGATGGGCGAAATTTGCTTTGCTTTCTTATTTCTTTCCAAGACTGGGGAGGGAAGTGCAAAAAAAAAAAAAAAAAAACTCCCTAATGGAGGGAAGAGTGGGGGACACATATTTAGCCAAAAATTTTCCTTTTCTCCTTTCCATATTCCCACAGGACACAGCTAGGGATCTAGCGTGGTGGTTGAGACCTTCGCTCCTTTTTGTCCCCTCTGCCTTCCACGTTCCTCCTTCCCAACTCAAAATGATCACACCCAGCCAGGGCAAATGCTGCTTACAAGCTTAGCTGAGTGAGAAAAAGTCAGACTCCTAATAAATGTCAGCATCGTTTATGGAGTGACCGCAGCAAGGATCCTTCTAGGTGCGGGGGCAGACAGGGGCTCCGGACATCTTTATTCCTCAGGACTTGTAAGAGGTAGACAGTAGCTTGGGGTTGGGTGCAAGGCTGGCTCCAGCCCCTCTGGGTGGCAATCCCTGCAGGGGACACCCTGTGCCAGGCTGGTGAGCCCCCTCCCCGACCACGGCTCCCTCACCTGAGTGTGGGCATGGCGGGCACAGGAGAGAAGCCTCTGGAATCCAACAGAAAGTTCCCGTTTTCACCGACAATATCCCAGAGCTGCTCTCCCCTGCAGCTGAAAGCTGGTTAACTGCCGTTTGTCATTCAGTCATCATTATTCTTATACGTGTAGGTAAATATTTTATTAAGCGTCTCCACAGCTTGGCAGTTAGGGAGCCCTTTGCCTCTAGACCTGGCGGGCGCCCAGCCTGTCGGGGAGAGTGGGAGAACAGCGGGCTCCCTGAACCCTCCGTGGTGTTAATAGAGCGGTGGTCCTTTCCACCTGGAAACCATTTTCTCCTCTGGCCTCTCGGGCTTAATCTTCCATTTCTTTTTTTTTTTTTTAATCAATTACCAATTTGGTCTTGATGAAAGGTGCCGGGGCCTGTAGGAGAAAATGGCTATGCCTTTCAACTCCACCTGGAAATGGTTGACTTGGTGCCGCGGTCACCTTCCCTTACCTCTGCATCCATTGGGGCACTAGCCCCATCGCCACCGCGCTCTGCCTTGCCCAACAGAATGCTCGGTGTCACAGCTGGAAACGTGCACGGGCCCCTCCACCCAGGCCCCCTCACACACACCACAGTTATGTCTGGGACCTCCAGACATTCCCCTAGGCTTTCACCGTCCGGCCTCAGAGCCCAATCCACTTGCCAGGGCGCCGGCAACCAGCTCCTAGCTCAACCCACAAAACCACCCGTTAGTTTGGACCAATGTTGGGTCCACTTCTTCAGAATCTTTTGCTTTTTACCATTTACCTAGTATTAGAGGTGGCCAATAACAGCAATAGGAAGCATGGCTGTGGTGTCATCCCATCATATCTCTGGGTCTTCGGGAGGCCAACCCGACAGGATCTATTTCTGTGCTAGGACTTCCAGCTCTGGAGGACCGTGGGTATGACGCCCTCTTCTGGTGGATTCGGGGAACGCCTACTTGCGCCCATGTGTTTCAGTTCCCTCTGCTGGCGGAGGAGAGAGAAGCTGCCTCTCGCCTCCGGGGCCCCGATTCCAGAGCTGGGGGGCGGGGGAGCTGCCATCAAATTGTGAGACCCAAGTCCCACAGATCCTGAGGTTTCCTGAAGTTGAAACCCAGACCCACCACGATAGCCCGCACTGCAATTTCTACAGTTACCAATTCCAAGAGGCTGAAAAACAAATGAAGGGAAGGGTAGTTAAGGGTGAAAGCACCGCAACCACCACAGGGGGTTCAAATCGGCCGGAATTACATCTATTTAGTTACACGTGGTGTGGACACACAGAGACAGAGAGGGAAGAAAGGAATCAGAGAAAAGATCAGGAGTGAGGACAATAGAGGACAGACTTCACAGCAAATTGCTGAGTAAGACACTCGTGCTAAAAATAATACCGCTTGGAGAGGGCATAAGAAACAAAAGTGTGGCTGTGCCCATGGGTGAGAGGAACACGAGGCTCTGCATATAAACACCCAGAATTAGAACAAGATGAAGAAAGGACCATCACCCAAGAGGAGAAGGAGTGAACCTAAGAATAATTTGAAGCGAACCAGAAAATTAATTTTGTCACCATTCTCTTGCTTCTGTGGATCCGATGATGCTGGAGGCCCCCCAACAGTGGATGGCCACGCCCCTGGGTTCTGAGCAGGCCCCAAGACCCCATCACCCACTCAGCGGATGCCACACAAGAAAGGAGGGCAAG
The DNA here is from genome assembly GCA_002007465.1 of Ailurus styani. Lineage (NCBI taxonomy): Eukaryota > Metazoa > Chordata > Mammalia > Carnivora > Ailuridae > Ailurus > Ailurus styani. The sequence continues at coordinate 1,977,463 of LNAC01000154.1, read as the reverse complement.
CCCTGGCTTTGTATCTTCTAGCCTGGATCACAGATAATCATGAACATTCAAAAAATCAATTGCCCAAGTGGCTGATGGGGAGGTCTGGCTTGACAGAAGGCGTTCGTGAGGAAGACCCGGGGGGTTAGCTGATCACAAGCTTGATGTGAACCTATAGCGCAAGGAGGCTGTTGAGAACCCTAATGCAATCTTAGGCTCTATTAATAGAACGGCGGAGTGTGGAAGGAGGGAGGCCGTGATCCCAGCGCGTGCTGGCAGGTCAGGCCGCATGCAGTTTTATGCTCAATCCTGTGGGCTATATTTTAAGAGAGGCACTGGCAAATTCGAGCCTGTTCAGAAGAGCATGAAAAGGACTGGATGCCAGTATTTAGACAGCATCGAGATTAGCTTGACAGTCCTTTTACAACTGGCAAAATCGGAATGCGTATTGCATTGAAGACAGAATCTCAGTAGCTAGGACCCAGAATCATGCTTTCAGTGTTCACTTAACCTCCCTGAGCCTGATGGGGTGCCCTTTTTGTATCGTGGGGATGCTACTCTCCCCCCGACCTACCTGCAAGCATAGTTTGAAGGCAGGTCTGCTCAGTTGGGCTTGTATACCAAGGATCTCCTCGCTGCCCGCTCCGTGCCAGGCATGAGGGCACTTGGAGTCTAGTCTGTGTTAGAGACACAGGCCCATAAGCAGGCATCTTGCATATAACATGACAGATGATAATAGATACATGCATTGATTTAAAATGAGATGTAATTAATTTCTTATCGGGAAAGAATGACGAGAGAAAAACAGAGTCTTAGGGCATATGTACTTGCAAGTGCAAAGGAAAAAAATCATTGGAGGTCAGAGAGCAGAGTCCACGAGTGAGGAAAGATTAGAACTGGGAAATTTCAGAGTCATGAAAGACTGCTGAAAGGTCTCCACACTGTCAGGTGCCACCAAGAAATCCAGGAGGAAAAGGAGAAAAGCTGAAATATTTCCAGACCGCTCCCTGGATGTGGAGGTTAGGAGTTCACTCTTGGTGGTCAAGAAACACTTCTTGGGGAAACGCTGGATGCAGAGACGGACTTCATTTAGGACATTTGTGCAAGGATGCATTTATTGGACACCTACTGCACACTTAGCATGGTGCTATGCACTATGGAAGTTGGAAAAGCATAAGACTTTGTTGGAGCCCACTTCAGTAGTGACTGGTGAGTTAAGACTAACACCTATACATTCATTAGAGAAGAATAGAAGATTATTACACAAATTGTTCAGCTAGGTAACACAGACAGTGCCTTAAATGGCCAGTTGGTTGACCCATGATATTCCTTATGCTTATGAAAGCCAGAAGAAGAAAAGTTGGCGGCGCTGCATTCCAATATGGTGAACTTGATCCTAGTCTTCCACTTCCCCCATGTCCCCTGGGAAGTTTCCTTTCCTAGAAGTGTTCGGAAACACAATTCTTGTCTTAACACCTCTCATGTTTGCTCCCATTTTGTTATTTACCAGTGAGATTAATATTACTCTTTACCCTGCTCACATTCTAGATCCAACATGTGTTTTTTCATCAGTGGGTTTGTGTTTGGTTGATTAGTTATTCATGTATAATGCACGATGACAAGAGCTATAATACAGAGAAATGATTGTGCAGAATACAGGCGTACAAGCACTGGGGTTGGCTTCTTCTTTTTGGGGGGGTGGGGGGGAAGGCAGGTTAGTAAGGCTTTTGGATTATTTGCAGATGGTTGAAATTCTCTTCTTACCAAACTGGTGACTGAAGCAGAATTGGGGGAATTAAAGTAAATGGCGCCCTTTGCTGTGCATCCCGCAGTCTCTTTGATCCCCATCATGAGTCCCTCGTGAACTCCTGGATCTGTTCTCTACAATCGCTCACATCATTCAACTTCCCTGGACTTGAGTTTCCCCATCTGTATCCCATCCAATGTACCTTTTTCTATGTTGGCTTCTTGCATACGTTAAATTTGCAAAGGAAATCCACCTTATAGATGAGCTCTACCTCTAATTTACCCTCTGGGACTTCCCTTGGGGTAGCCAGAGAGGTCTCTATAGGATGCAAATCCAATCCCTCCAGTGGCTTCCCACTGCACCCAACCCCTTTGGTGTCGCCTAAAAGGCCCTACGTGATCTGATTCTGGTCTGCTTTTCTAAACTAGATCATGCCATCATCCCCTACCAGTTCTCAAACAAAATGAATGACTTTTGCTCCTGAGGCCCTTTGCATATGCTATTCATCCTGCTTGGAATGTTCTTTCTCCACTCACTGAATGAATGGACATGTCCCTATTAGTTTCCAAATCTTAGTTCAAATGCCACCTCCTTGCAAATGACTTTTCTGTTCAACCTCTCTAAAGTCACCTCCCAATCCATCGTTTTCTAGTTCATTGCTGTATTTATTTCCTGCTGGCAGCCCAGCTGAGGGCCTCAGTTAGCCTCTATTTCTGTCTTTGCATGTGGCAGCATGGGCTTCCTAACAGCATGGAGGCCGGATCTCAAAAGAGAAGAAGAAGAAACATCCAAATCCAAAATGCTCTCCAGCATCCCCAAATCTTTTTCTAGAACATTATCCTCTTTTCTCGTCTTTGCTCTTGTCACTCTCTGAAATCAATGTGCTAATTTCTGATTCCTTGTTAATTGTTGGCTCCATCCCCCCATCCATGAGGATGTACAATCCATGAGGGTAGAATAGAAATCTTGTCTGTCTTGTAAAAACAGACCCAGTAAAAAGAAGTACCCAGTAAACATTTGTTGAATAAGTGGAATTTAAATGTTCAGAAATAAAGAGAAAGAAGAAATTAAGATGCACGTGAAATGTAATGAAACACACAAATATATGCACGTTCACAAAAAATCAGGCTGCAGAGAACTTTTCGGGATGAGAACTGTGGCCTGAAGGGCAGAGAGCCTACCACGCCGTGAACCACGCATGAATTGGATCATATGTGCAGCCCACTGCCTCCTGCTATTCACTCATCATGGAACTGGCCTGGGAAGGTGGTGACTCAGGAACAGGGACCCAGGACACAAAGGACCCTTCAGGGGACCAGAATCAAGACCTGGAGAGCTAGACCTTAAGGGGAGGTCAGCTATGCCCAGACATCACAGGTCCCCAACAGGAATATGTCAGGAGCAATTCCCTGAGGTCCTGTGCCTGGAGTGGGGGGGGGCTCTGGGTGCTTTACTTGAACCCAAGCGTGCAGAGGAAGATGATCTTGGTTTAACACAATTCAAATCAGCAGCTACTATGCAAAAAATATTGTGCTACCTACAGTGGGTGATGGAAGGATAAGAGGCAAGGACGGTGACAAGAGGGAAGGGGTGAGTGGCAAGGGAAGGAGACCAGCAAGCCCCACAGTTACAGAGAAGGGAGAAGCAAAAAGACTTCCAAGAGGGCCCAGCACTGGAGGTGGCTAGCCAGGAGGGCTTCCCAGAGGCAGGGAGGCCAGAACCGGAATGCCTAGGAGCTCCATTATTAGGCTGGAGGGGGGTAGGGTCTGCAAGAAGTGCAAGAAGAGCAATTTATTACCAAAAGTTCTAGCGACGTCCCTCAGAACCGATCCCAGAAGCCAGAAGCAGAGAGCAGAGAAGAGTGAAGAGCAGTCTCACAGCTTTCCAGAGAGGAAGAGGAAAGGGGGGGTGCCAGGCAGAAGCACAAGCCATCTATCCTGCAGTGATGGAAAAGGAATCCAGAAACACATCTGGAGCATGTTGTGATTGAATGTAGTATAAGTGACCATTGGAAGGTGTGTATATGAGGGGATTTGGGGTAGCAAGTAATTATAAAAGCAATAGAAGGATGGGGCTGAACAAAGTGATTCTGAAATCAATGTGGAGCATGCCCACACTCATAGCAGCACTATTCACAATAGCCCAAGGATGGAAACAATGCCGTGTCCGTCAACAGATGCATCGATACGCAAAATGGGGCACATACGTGCAATGGAATATTATGCACCTATGAAAAGCAATGAAGAAGTGACACAGGCGACAGTGTGGATGAACCTTGGGGATATTATGCAAAGTGGAATAAGCCAGACACAAAAGGAGAAAAACAGTATGAGTCCGCTTATGGGAGGTACTTAGAATAGCCAGATTCATGGGACACACAGTAGAATGAGGGTTGCCAGGGTCTGAGGGGAGGGGAGAACAGGAGTTATTGTTAAATGGGTACAGAGTTTTAATGTAGGATGACTAAAAAGTTCTGGAAATGGATTAAAAATAAGTTCTGGAAATATGATGATAGCACAATAATGTGAATATACTTAACATCGCTGAGTTGTACACTTAAAAATGGTTAAATGGTACACTTTATGTCATGTCTATTTTACCACAATAAAAAAATTAATGTGGAAAAATAAGGAAGTCAAGAATATCCAGGATAGCTCTGAGAGAGGAAAGTAACAGGGAGATAAAACCCTACGAGATAGTAACACAAATTATAAAACCTCAAGAATTAGAACAGTGCGGCGCCGGCACTTGACTACACAGATAGACAATGGAACAGATAGAAAGTCCAGAAATAGGACCACATCATTCAAGACTTTCATGTGTGGGAAAGGTGGCATCTGGAAACAGCAGGGAAACCGTGCTGGGAAGAACTGGAGCCATCAGGGGAAACTGGAGTTGGCTCCTGATCTCATCCTTATACCAGGAAGAACTCCAAATGGAAAAGAAATGTAAATGTGAAACACAACCCCATACCAGGACTAGAAGGAATCAGGGGAGAATTTTTTTTGACCTCCAAGGGTGAGTACATATCAGCTGTGACTTTGGGTCACAAACTCTCGGTGCCTATGTCATGGGCTTGCTGTGAATGCTGCAAGAGTAATACAGGCAGAGTACTTGGAATAATGCCCAGCACACATACAAAACTCAGTAAGTGAGACCACCACCACCCTCCTTGTCAGCATCACCACCATCAAAAAGAACTGAGGACGTTACAAACTGATACGGAATAAGTATCAGGGTCTATTAAATGGAAATAAAAGGCAAGGTAGAGCAGTATGCACATAATATGCTAGCCTTGGTTTTAAAAAGGGGGGGGTAGAAAAAATACACAAGCATGTATATATCTACATGTATGTGTAAGTGTACATTTACACACACACATACACACAATAAATATCTTTGGTCAGACCACTGCATGACGCAAGTCCAGGGGGCACAATTCCTTTGTATTCTATGTCAGTGGCATCCCAGGAGCTCAATATAAATGGTGTCTCTTGAACACCTGACTGCACATGGTAACATGTTTCTGGAAACACAAAGAACAGAGTAACACTGCTCACCTGTGGGGAAGAGACACAGGTGGCTTGGAACAGACGTGGGAAAGAGACTCTTTATAATATGGACTTTGTGCCTTTTCAGTCCAGAACTATGTCCATGCGTTATGGAATAGGCCTCATTCCAGAAAATAAAGGGACCTGTGAAAATAAATCAATGCACACATATAAAAGTAATGCATAAAAGTAACAATACACGTTAGGGAATTTGGGAAATACAAAGAAATACGAAGGAGAGAATTATAATGATTTTTCTGGTTATCTCTGTGGGTCTGTCTGGAATGCTTTGAAGGGCATCATATAGAGCAGGAGTGGGGGAACGACGGCCCCAGGCTATCTCTGGCCCACCCTCCCTTTGGTTTTTGGGTTTTGATTTTGTTTTGTTTTGTTTTTTTGTGAGGTCAGTGCAGGCACTGAACTCACGACCAAGACCTGAGTTGAGATCAAGAGTCCAATGCTTAACCAACTGAGCCACCCAGGTGGCCCTCACCACCTGTGTTTGTAAATAAAGTTTTATTGCAATGCAGCCCCCCATTTGGTGACACATCATCTATGGCTGCTCTCTTGCTACATTGAGTTATTGAGTAACTTTGATCTTGGCAAGTTACTTGCGGCTATTTCTAGTTCAATCTAGAAATGCCCTGGGATGATGCCATTACAAGGCACAGTGAGGAAGTAAGATGATACCAATGGGTTATAATAAACATATTACTTTGGAATTAGAACTTATGAAAACAAGAAGTAGAGGTGTCCACCACAGTGAAATTAATGTCAGGATAAGTGGTAACAAACTGAATTTGTAGGCATAGGATAAGAAACAGAAAGATCGAACCTGAATTGAAGTAAGAAAAACATACCAAGACATTAAAGATGATCAAAATGGAGAAAATAAAACAGAAGATATTCTCCCAAATAAGCTGGGCTCTATTTAAAAAAGTAGTAGTAAAATAATTCCCTAGGTCATGACATGGGATAAGGTATTTAAAAATATGAGAAAAAACACACCTTCTATCTTGAAATCTCACCAGACATTCAGGGTCTCAAGATCCAGGGGGACACTCAAAAGTCACAGGAGCCTCAGAACAATTATCTTTTGGGCAGGACTCTCCAATGCGTTGTAGAAGTCTGGCATTGCTCGCCCCCCCCCTGAAGAAAGACCACTAACGGTCCGGTTCATAATGACAACCAAAACAACTCCTTTGGATTTTCAGAACTCCCCTGAAGGGCAGAACCACCCCCCTGGAGAACCACAGACACACGTGAAAGCAATTTGAAAAGTTAAAAGCACTTTTCAAATACACAGTATGATTAATCTACAAAAATGCCGTGGATTTTCAATAGATACTGTGTGTCTGCACTATTTACATGAAGACTATGGAATTATAAAACACGGGTGTTTTCTTTTTCCATGAAACTAATTTCCATCTTTGGAAACATGGCAAGTAAATCAATATACTTCCTGAAAACAACTGAACATTCTGGATTTGAAATAATTGAAGGGCATCAGTGAATGAACAGAAAAGTTAGGGATCCTCAGCCCAGGGGTTGAATGATGTGGAGCTCAGAGTTGTAAACTGACCACAGCACTCCAAGGACATTTGCCGAACCTGGTGAACTTGAACTTTGGTATTCCTGGCCTCAAAGACTTATGAAAATAGGAGCCAAAGCACCAGGTATGCCCAAGTTGGGGAGTCTAACAAGAGATCCTCCAGCATAAAGACAGGGTATCTCCAAAAGCTATTCCTATAGTGAAAACATGGATTTAGAAATACCTCCCACTTCCTCCCGGAGGCAAGGAAAATCTGCCTCAAACCTTGCAATTGAGAGGATGAGATGTGTATGAGTGTGTGTGTGCGCGTGCACACTTGTGCCAGGAAGCACCACAAAACTTTCAAACTGCAAGCTGTCCATGACCATTTATAGCAAAAAAAATCCACACTATCTGGGTGGTCTGAACACCCCAAGTGGAGAATGTGACTGGAGTCATCCCAGGATATAGTAATATGTCCAGGACCTGGCAGAAGAAAAAATGAATCCTCTATAGAGGAAGCCAAATTTATCCCAGACCTCAAAGTAGTCCCACCTATAAAATGTCAAGGCAAATGATCAGGTTAAAGTTAAATGACAGAGGAAGGGAAAGAGAGAGGGAAGGAGGGAGGGAGGGAGGAAGGAAAGGAAGATACTAAATACACATGGACTAAGGCACTAAGAACTAAGGGCAAGAAGCAGCAGGTAGCTGGAACGAACCTCCCAGAACCTCAGATCCTGGAATAGTAAGATGAAGACTATACAATAACCAGGTTTAAATGTCTGGTATAAACAAAATCCATGCATGAAAACACATACAAGAAAAAGAAGCTATAAAAAATGATCAAGCAATTTTGAAAAAGAACCAAAAGAACCCTGTGGGCCCAAAAAACAAATAACTCAATGGACAGATTTATTAGAAAAATCACATGTGAAGAGAATGGGTAAACTGGAAGACCGGTCTGAAAAACATTCCCAAATTGCAGCATAGGGAGATCAAGACAAAATGAAAGAAGAAATAAAGACAGGGAGGATAGATTAAGAATTGTAACAAACATCTAATTACAGTTCCAAAAGGAAAGGAAAAGAGGATGGGGCAGAGGCAACCTGAAGAAACAGGGCTGAATATTGTCAGGACTCACAAAATTCCAACCCACAGAATCAAGAAATCCAAGGAATCCCAAGGAAAAGCTATCTAGGTAGGTAGACACATAGGTAGATAAGTAGATAGATAGATAGATAGATAGATAGATAGATAGATAGATGTCTTTGGAGTTCTGCTATTTCACCATCACTATACATGAATATCTATCACTGTGAAATTGCAAAACACCAAAGACAAAGAGACTATCTTAAGAGCAGTGAGAGAGAAAAGACAGATTTTTTTAAAGATTTATTTACTTGAAAGAGAGAGAAAACATGAGCGTGGGGGTGAGGGGCAGAGGGGGGGGGATCTCAAGCAGACTCCCCACTGAGCATGGAGCCCATCAGTGGGCTCCAGCCCATGCCCCATGAGATCATGACCTGAGCCAAAACCAAGAGTCAGACACTCAACCAACTGAGCCACCCAGGCACACCGAGCGAGATTATTTTTCAAGGAGTGAGAGACAACTTATTACTCAGTGGTATCAATAGAAATCAAAAGACAGGGTAGAATATCTTCAGTGTGCTGAGAGAAAATGATGGTCGTTGTCAGTTCTATCTCCAGAATGGAAGGGGGAAAGTCACTTTCAGACAAACAAAAACGAGACTTTGGTACCAAACCTTCACTCCTGGCAAAAGAAAAAGGAGTCCTGACGTGAGGTATGAGGAGCAAGAGGGAATAAACACATACAAAGTGAAGAGCAGGTAGAATGTTGACTACATAAAGCAACAACAATAATAGGCATGGAATTGCAAAAGGAAAACTGAGAGAATTAAGAAGCACAGCAATAACAGAATACACGTCAGGAAAGTGTGAGTGGAGGTGGTAAGGTTTTTACATTTTTCAGAAGAGTAAAATTACTGAGTAATTTTGATGTTGGTAAGTTATTTACTGCTGTTTCTAGAGAAACCACTTACAGAGTAGGAACAGTTCTTAAGCCAGTGGAAGGAAAAAAATGAAAATGGAAAAAACAACAAATCAATCTAGACGAGGGCGAGAGAGGATAGAAAGATAAGTGGAACTTGTGGGAAAAACAGAAATAAAAAACAGGAAATTAAAAACATGATAGCTATAAACCTGAAAATATTAATAATTATAACAAGTGTAAATGAATTAAATGCTTCTCCTAAAATACAGAGCTTGTCAGAATGGATATATATATTTTTTTAAACTAACCATATGCTGCTCCTAAGAAACTCATTTTTTTTCCTAAAAAACATATCTTAAGCAAGAGCATACAGAGTTTGAAAGCGAAAGGATGAAAGAGATGTACTAAGGAAAGGTTCAGCTATCTTAACATTAAGCAAAATAAACTTAAGGCAAAAAGCGTGCTTCGAACAAGGAAAGTTAAGCAATTCAGTTAAATAGGATATTAAATTTATATACTCAATAAATTTTCAAATATATTAAGCCAAAATTGACAATTACCAGAGAAAGAAACAAATCAGCAATCATAATGGCACACTTCACTCACCTTTTCCATTAACTGGTGGAACAAACAGTAAAAAATCATCAATAAGGATATAGGAGATCTGAACAACCCAACAGACATTATGTCAGTTCAGGAAAATAGAGCCCAAGATGGGATTAGATGTGCCAGAGGTTTACTGAGGAGACTGCCTGTGACGGAGGAGGGGAAGGAAGCAGTGGTAGGTCTGAAAGGAGAGGGAGAAGGAAGGAAAACCAAGAAGAGTTTCAGATTCCAGTGTGCTTCTACAAATGTGTTGGCCATTCTGATGAGGTAGCCCCGAGCCAAAGTTGCCCATTAGGGGAATGAACTTACAGTAACACCCTTGACCTGCTCAGTTATTTGCTGGGAACAGCCCAGGGGAAGAGTGTCTCTGCACAAATGTGTTGGTATCTAGAGGCATGGCAGGGAGGGCTCCGGTCAGCCATGCTCCCCTCAGTAGGAGAGCTGAGTTGTACATGATCATGACCTCTACAGACATCTTTATCAGAACCAAGTGGTACCTTTTCACTGCAGCACAGATGAATTTAGAACACCAGGCCCCAAAACTGCAAAGCCACCATCTTTTCAAGTATACACAGAACATTTATAAAAATGGACTATATACTGGGTCATACAGTAAATGTCAATACATTTCTTAAGAAAGCTTCTAAGAGCATACAGACTGTGTTCTCTGACAACAAAAAGTTACTTGAATACCCCTTACTTATATGTGTAGAAACTCAGAAACACCACGTATTCACATAACCAAGGGATCAGAGAAGAAAACAGTAGAAATCAGAAAATATTAAGAACTAAACTATAATGAAAAGACATAGCAAGATCTTTGAATAGAGCTAAATAATACTGAGGGAAATGTAAGACCTAAAATAGTATGTTTAAGAAAAAAAAGAAAAGAAAAAAAGAAAACCACCATCCAGCTTGGCCTCCCTTTTATGAGGTTAGAAACAGATGAGCAAAATAAACTCGAGAAAGGTGGGAAAGGAAATAACAAAGCTAAGAGTAGGAATTAATGAAACAGAAAATAAACACAATAGAGAAAATTAACAAAGCTAAACATCAATCCTCTGAAAAGACTAATAAAAGTGACAAACCTGTGGTAAGACTGGGAAATAAAGAGAAAAAACATAAACAATACCAGGAATGAAACAGTGATATAAATACAGAGACTACAGACATGGAAACAAAGTAAGAGGACATTGTTGAAAGTTTTTATGTCACTAAGTTTGAGATCTTTTATGAGACAGGCACACTCTTAGGAAAATCTAACTGATTCAAGAAACAGAAACCCTAAACAATCTTATAACCTCGAAGAAAATTGAATTTGTAAATTTAAACCTGCCTACATAGTAGACTGCAGACCCGGGTGATGTGGGTAGTGAGTTCCAGACATTCAAAGAATAAATAATTATAATCTTATATGAGCTATTTCAGAGAATTTAAAAAGAGTTCCCATTCCCTCAATTAATTTTATGAATCTAGCATTAACTTGATATCCAAGCCTGAAAGTATAAGAAAGGAAAACTTCAGGCAAATCTTTCTCATGAACATAGGTTCAAAAATCATCAACAAAATATTAGCAATGTGAATCAGCAATTATAAAAAGGATATTGCAGGGCGCCTGGGTGGCTCAGTGGGTTAAAGCCTCTGCCTTCGGCTCAGGTCATGATCTCAGGGTCCTGGGATCGAGGCCCATATCGGGCTCTCTGCTCGGCGGAGAGCCTGCTTCCTCCTCTCTCTCTCTGCCTGCCTCTCTGCCTACTTGTGATCTCTCTCACTCTGTCAAAATAAATAAATTAAAAAAAAAAAAAAGGATATTGCATTACAAGCAAAGTAATATAATAAAGGAGGAAAATTATGTGATCATTAGCTATATTAGCAGCTGATAAAATTCAACATCTATTCTTTTTTTTTTTAAGATTTTATTTATTTATTTGACAGAGAGAGAGAGACAGCGAGAGAGGGAACACAAGCAGGGGGAGTGGAAGGAGAAGCAGGCTTCCCGCTGAGCAGGGACTCGATCCCAGGACCCTGAGATCAGGAGCAGAGCAGAAGGCAGACACTTAACCAACTGAGCCACTCAGGTGCCCCAGTAAATAATTTTATTAAAAAAAAAAAAGGATGGATGGGGGCCTCCGGGCTCAGCGGGAAGCCTGCTTCTCCCTCTCCCTCTGCCTGTCTCCCCAGCTTGTTCTCTATCTCTTGCTGAAATAAATAAAAATCTCTTTAAAAAAATAAATTAAGGGTGCCTGGGTGGCTCCGTCAGTTATATCATGTCCACGGGTTGAAAGACTCAAGTTAGGAAAGATATCAATTCTCTGCAAGGTGATCTACAGAATCAATTTAACCCCAATCAAAATCACATCAGGATCTTTAAGTTTCATTTTTTAATTTTTTGTTGCTAAACCTATGGATACACAATTGAATTTTGTATATTCAGCTTGTATTCTGTGGCCTTATGGAACTCATTAGTTCTGGTAGCTTTTTTGTAGATTCCTTAAGATTTTCTATATAGATAATCCATTATCAGTGAATAAAGACAGTTTTATTTTTTTCCAATCTGTATGCCTTTTTTTTTTCCTCTTGCCTTATTCTCTTACTTCCATTAAAACGTTGAATACAATTGGTAAGAGTAGACACACTTGTCTTGTTCAGTCTTAGGAGAAAGGCATTCAACATCTCACCATTAGGAATAATGTTAACTATAGATTTCTTTGAAGACACCTTTGACCAATTAAGGGTTCTTTTTTATTCCAAGTTTGCTGAGAGTTTATATCATGAATGGATGGGGGGTTTCATGAGATATTTTTTCTATCTAGATAAGCATATGGCTTTTCTTTTTTACTGCATTAATGTGAATTACATCAATTTTTGAAGGTCATTCTAATCTTACATTCTCAGGATGAACCCCACTTGATCTCAGAATATATTATCCTTTTTACATGTTGCTGGATTCAATTTGCTAAATATTTGTTAAAGATTTATATTTCTATGTTCCTGAGGAATATTGGTCTGTAGTTTTCTTTTAGTGTTTTTGTCTGGTTTTGCTAGCTTTGTAATGTTGGCCTCATAAAATGAGTCAGGAAGGATTCCCTCATCTTCTATTTTCTGAAAAAGATTGTGTATAATCGGTATTATTTCTTCCTGAGTGTTTGTTCAGATTCATCAGTGAAGATATCTAGGACTGGTGTTTTCTTTATGGGAAGATTTTAAGTACACATTTCCTTCTTTCTTTTTTAAGATTTTATCTTTAAGTAATCTCTATACCCAACGCAGGACTGGAAATCACAACCCCAAGATCAAGAGTCATATGTTCTTCTGAATGTACCACCCAGATGTCCCTAAGTAGACATTTCTTTAATAGATTTAGAGTTATTCAGATTATCTATTTCTTCTTGATTGTGCTTTGGCTATTCATGTTCTTTAAGAAATTTTGCATTTCACTTAAATTACTTGAATTTATTGGCATAAAGTTGGCATGATATTCCTTTATTATCCTTTAATGTCTGCCAAATGATATCTTTTACTCCTGATACTCTTTTATTCCTGATGCTAATAATTTATGTCTTCTTTCTCTCTTTTTTCTTTTCTTCATTAGTCTGGCTAGTTTACCAATTTTATTGATCTTTTCAAAGAACCAGCTTTTGGTTTCATTGATTTTTCTCTACTGTCTTTTATGTTGTATATCAGCAATTTCTGGTCTTATCATTATTATATCCTTCCTTGTGCTTACATTGGATTTTCTGTTTTTAACATATATAACTGTTAAAGGACAAATATCTAGGATATAGAAATAAATATTATGAATTTATAAGAAAACAAATAATCTTCCCCAAGCAAAAAACTTGAACTTTACAGACTTTACCTAAGAGAAACATGAATGACCAATAAACATACAAAATGTGGCTCAACCTCTGATTAAAATCATATGAAGATCTCATTACATACCTATGTGATTGGCAAAATTTAGTCTGATGATTACAGCTGCAGAAAGCACTTAACAATGGGATTGCTCACTACTCATCCACAGCAGATGAGAGTGTAAATTTTTCAAAGCACTTGGGGAAAAGTTCATTATCAAGTAAAGTCAAATATGTACATGTCTTAGCAACCCAATAATTTGACTCTCAGGTGTAAATCCTAGAGAAGCTTTCCCAAAAATATGTCAGAAGAAATGTAAGGAATAATCAGAGTAGCAATATTGGTAACAGTCAAATGCCCATTAACACTAGAATATATACAATTACAACGAAATACCGGATAGCATTGAGAAGGAATGGACTACAACTTCACTCGTCGACAAAGAAGAATCTCAAAACACAATGTTGAAGCAAAAGATGCCAAACATAAATGATTGAATACAGTAGATTCTGATGTCTATACAATTAAAAAAAAGATGAAACTATATTATTTGGAGATAGATACATAACTGGTAACATTATAAAGTGAAACAAGAGATTAATTATCACAAAGCATTAGGATAATGCATACCTCTGCTAATAAGAGGGGATTGCAATTGGGGAATTGCACCAATTTTCATTCTTGACCTAGTTGCTGGTCATTTGGGTCTCAACACATTATTATTCTTTAGCATGTACTTGCATGGTTTTTTGGCTCACTTATGTGTATGACACATTTCAAAATAATAAAATAAAATTAACCTAAATTAATAAACCTAAAGGAAAATGAAACTAACCTATGTATACTTTCTTTTTATATATATGCACTTTCTTTATAATCAGAGATAATGTGATGATTTCAAGGCTTCATGTGTCCTTATTCATTTCATTCATTTATCCCACAGGCATTTGTTACATATTTACTATGTGCTAGGCATTATACCAGATGCCAAAAACATAGATATTAATTTATTGTTAGGGAGTTTTAATAACAAAAATAGTAATAATTGATATTATTATAACAACTGACATTTAACTGTTTACTATTTGTATTAAGCACTTCACATAGATGACTTAACCCTTTGACATCTTTGAGTATGGACTACTATTTCCCTGATTTTAAAACTGAGGAAGTGGCAGAGCAATGTCTAATAACTTGCCCAAGCTGGCAGAACTCAGAAAAGATAGAGCCAAGATTTGCTCTTAACAAGTGTTAAGTTTTTCTGCTCAACTTTCGGTCCCTTTCCACCAGGTGACAACACTCTGTTTTCCTTTGGGAAGTCCCTCCCCTTCTCACATTTGGTCCTGTGGGTCAGTTGGAGCTAAACATCTGGTCCTGGTTTCAAGGACTGAGGACATGACCATTTATTCTATTCCAGCCTCCTGGATGCAGTCGTTGGTTTAGGCATGATCCTAAAGAGAGAGAATTTAGAGACTGAGTCCTGAAGCCTTGATTTAAATCCCTGTATTCAGCCATGCCTGAAGCTTGCCCCGATGTCTGGTCCTTTTCAGTTACATGAGCCTCAAGTTGGATTTCTAATACTCACAAAAAGGAATCCTAGCTAATACAAGGACACATAAAAATAATTCAATAATTATTGTACCAGCTAAGTGATGAGGACTAAAATTAATGTGGGTGTTTAGGATGCACTTAAACATACTCAGGATACATGTAGGTGAGGTGTTTCTTTTACTTTTTTCCCTGTCTCATCCTAGGTCTGAAGCAAATCTCAGAGAAGATAAATTAACACTAAGTGACAAAGTCATGGATTACTTTGATGCTTCCACAGACCAAGCCAGTCATCCTTCACAAGGGAGATGGGGAATGAGGTGTGGGTGTACCCAGTGTCGTGAAAGATTATCACAAAAGACCAGATCTCAGGGATGACAATCACAACAACAAGAGTAATTTAGGTTCTGGGATACATTGCATCATAGGTTTACGAAGACCTTGACAGCAAAATTAAATCTGACATCACTCTTTGGGTTGACAAACACTGTTGCAGTGTCCCTATAAAGTGAGCTCAGACACGTGAGGGCTCTCTCTCCCTGACGGTTAGAGTCACCTTCTTCCCTTACACTAATGGTACCTCAGTCAACTCTGAAAGTGACTGAGCCTCTAGAAGACCCTTGTCATGAGAGACTAATGCAGCCCTTGGAGAAAATGGAGTTACGTATAGGAGTTCAATCAAGCCATGGACTCAAATCCATCCTTGGGTTTAACTCCCTGCATTTCCTCTTCCTCCTCCTCCCCAACCAGGTTCAAAAAGAACTTTACCCTCCTACCTTCCATCTTAAGGGCAGACTCCAAGTCAGCACATTAAGTCAATTAGACCACTAACATCCTCTTCAAGGAACGTAAAATCTGACATTAAGATCATCACAAAAAATCGTATATTTTTCTCTCTGTGGGCGAGGACAATGTGCCACTTTCAGGCAGCAGAGGCATAAGAGCATTATAATTCAGGACAGATGCAAGCACTATGTAAATAACTACAATGTTTAGCACTCTGGCCCATGGTCAGTTCACCTTCTTCCACAATTAAAAGTGACCACGACACTCAGCTTTTGTTCCACTGAGCAAGGTGAGGTCATACTTCCCTCCCAGAGATGGAGACAAAAAAAATGTTTTATCTCCTTGATAAATGTGAGGCTGTAATAAAACAGAATTTAGGTCCTTGGTGAATAATTCATGTTTATCTAAAAGAAAAAATAATGACTTTCATTATATTTCATCTCTTACTGAGTTCTAGAAAACTGATTTCCTGGTCCAGAGTTTCTTGAAATCCATTGCAGGTTTACCTGATGATTCTCCCTTAAGGGTTCCTTCCATCACCTCCGCTCACCTCACTAAATCCCCTTTGGCCCCCCAGGGTCACGGGGATGAGAGGCTGAAAGGTCAAGGTCAGGAAAGGTCTGATCTGACAGTGGTGCCACTGGGGCGGATGCCTAGGGCTGGCAATTCTTCCATGGGCTTCCACGGGGTTCTCCAGGTTTCCCTACAACTGAATCCTTTGACCCAGCTAGTACGTCTCTTAGGTTAACTGCTTATGCACCCCCTTAGCTGAGTTCCTAACAGTATTCCTTCTACCTCAATTTCTTTTTCTTTTAAGTAAAGATCATATATTGAAATAATGTGTACACCCCATGTGGGGCTTGGACCCGCACCCCAAGATCAAGAATCACATGGTCTACCAACCAAGCTAGCCAGGTGCCCCCAGCTTGCCAATCTCTACAAAAAGAAATTTCCCGGATTTTGATTGGGAATTCACTGAATCAATAGGTTAATTTGGGAAGAATTGCCATCTCAACAATACTGAGTGTTCTAATCCATGAGCCATCCATTTATTTAGGTCTTCTTTTTTACTTCATGAGTGTTTAGTAGTTCTTAGCATATAGATCTTATACATATTTTATTGGATCTGTACTTAAAGATGTTGTGGTTTTGGATGCTATCAGAAATAGTACTTAAAAATCCTAAGTTTCCAACTGTTAATTGCGGTGTATAGGAATACAATTGATTTTCAGGTTTTAATCTTTATCTTGCAATCTTACTAAACTCACTTATTAGCTCTCATAGCTTATTTTGCAGATTCTTTGAGATCATCTATGTATATAATTATGTCATTTTTTAATAAAGACAGTTTTATTTCCTCTTTCACAACCTATGACTTTTTTTTCTTGCCTTATTGCACTAGCTAGGAACTCCAATAGATGTTGGATTGCAGTGGTAAGAGCACGCAGTCTTGCCTTCTTCCCAATTTTAGGAGCTAGAGTTTCCTTGGCACCTTCTCATCAAACTTGTAGAGAGTGAGACATTCCCTAGCTCTCTCCCAAGGGAAGTATACAACATTTACCTACTGACGAGTCTATCCAAAGAAATCTAATTTCAACTTCTGGCCTTGACAGCTTCAGGCCCTATATACTATGAGGGAGGTAGCGGTAGATAAGGGATAGGAATCACAATACTGGTTCCAGGACGCCTTCTTATAAACCCCGCATATGTGTCCTAGCACCTCACTTTAGGAATGAGGGGGATTCTTGCCATCTATTTTTTTTCTCAGCATTTTGGGGCATTAGTCAAAACTAAATCATCCTTATCCTGATGGTATTACAACTTGTCTTTTACAAATGAGGGAAGTTAATCTCAGAGAGTTTAAAGAACTTGTTCAAGGTCATATAGCTAGGAAGTAGCAGGATTAAAACTCAGTTCTGTCAGGTCCAAAGATAGTGTTCCTCCCACTAGGCCACATCAGTACAGACAGAAACATTTGGGCACATTACTGTTCCCCAATCACACATATAAAACCAAGAGGGTGAAGTATTTCAACATTTAATTTAGCCATTGTAGAAGACCATACTTTGGCCAATGGAGGAAATAATGTTGGATCTATCCTTCAAATGACCAAGGAATGAAAATCATTCTACATCCTGAAGCAGGTGCTGAGGTCAGAAGCTGAAAGTCTCTAATTATCAACACTGGTCCCCTCAGGCCTTCCTTGAATAATCCAGGCAGGCAAATTGGGACTGACAATATGGACTCTGTTTTAGTCAAGAAATTTGACCATATGTCTCTAGGTCAAGGAATCTAAGCCAATTTGCCTCCATGACCACTTCAGAAAACCCAGACCCTTCCTGAAGATCACTTCTTGCTGATGAGAGGGAGGTGGGGCCTATGCAAAAGTTTAGGATTGAAGCTGATACCACTAAAATCACAAACTGAAAGAAATGCCACCACTGGCATTAATAATCTTTAGGCAGGTGAAGAAAACTTTCCCATAAGTGTTCCAAAAAATAGATTTTTCTGGGAACTAAAACGTTTAAGTTAAAAGAAGGGATCTCAGCAATTCCACTCCTTGGTATATGCCCCAAAGAACTGAAAACAGAGGTGCAAAAAAAAAGAAATAAAAAAATTTATACATTAACATTTATAACTTCATTATTCGCAATAGTCAAAATGTGGAAAAAACCTAAATGTCTATAACAGATGAATAGATAAAGAAAATGTGGTATATCCATACAATGGAATATTATTCAGCCATAAAAAGTAATGAGGTACTGATACATGCTGTAATGTGGATAGAGCTTGGAGACATTCTGCTAAGTGGGAAAAAAAACCAGACACAAAAGGTCACCTATTATATGACTCTGTTTACATGAAATATCCAGAATAGTCATATCCATAGAGATAGGAAGTAAATTTGTGGTTGCCAGGAGACGGGAGGAGGGGGGAATGGGGAATGATTGCTTAATAATTATAGGGTTTCCTTTTAAGGTAATAAAAATGTTCTGGAACTAGATAATGGAGATAGCTGTCCAATTTTGTGAGCGCACTAAATGCTGCTGAATTGTACACTGTAAAATAGTTAAAATGGTGTATTTTATGTTATATGTATTTTACCATCATAAAAAAGGAGGGGTCTTTGTAAAGAGTCAGGTTAAGATTGCCTAGCCAGATCACTTTCTGAGAAACGTCTCTTGCCTAATTAAATCCTTTGTCATGCCCTACGTGGATTATCACAGTGGCCTCCTACCTGGCTTCCTCTCCCTGGTGTTACCTATCTCCACTCCATCTTCCACCAAGTACACTGAAAGAAGAATGACTTTCTTTTGTTCAAAATCCTTCAACAGTTCCTAATCTCCTACTGCAGAAAAACCACATTCCTTCACACGGCCTCCAAAGGCATTCCACGATCACTTGGTTTCCTCTGTCTCCTTCATGGTAGGCCCTGAGCAGGAAGGGACCACAACGGTCTCACACCTTGTTGTGTCCCAAGTACATGACCCAATCGTTGGTGCCCAGGAGGTATCCAATGAATATTTGTTGAGTGAATTGATCAGGCTTCAGCCTGTCTAGCTCCAGTTCTTGCTCTCTTCAAATACCCTGTGTTCTAGCCAAACCGACCTGTGCATGGGAAGCCTTGACACGTTGGTCTCTCCATTGGGTATGTCTTCGGCCCCCATCTGTCAATCTGGGCAAGCTTAGACTCCCCCCTTGAAGACTCCGTCCAAGTGTGCACATTCTTCTGTGGCCCTCAGTCACTCATTTCTCCGTGTTCCCATGGCACCTCACATAGTGCTTTGTGGCAGCCCTTAGCACATGTCTTGGAATCATTATGTATGTCCCTGTCTCTCCTACTGGACAGTGGGGACCAAGTAACTCCTCTTACCCCCCTGCCCCTGCATGTGATTTGGGAGAATAAACAAAAAAGTAACCAAAGAATTTGTCTTGAAGAAGCAACCTGGGAAATTTTTTGTGCACAGGAGGAAACTGTCTGAATTAAATTGGAGATTGAGAGCAGCTGTCACTGAATCTCTGAGTCATTCTATTTACTGGCTGTGGTGAAAGGGAAGAGGTAGAGAAGGAGTCAGAAATTGAAGCAAGTGGGAAGGGTGGGAAATTGTAACGACATAATGGAAATCTCACCTTCACCGAGTACCTCTCTGCCTGAAGGACCCTGCCCTGTGCTCACTGAACTGATCAGACAGTGAATCTTACCCACGTCTCCGAGAAAGCCAGAGGCATTCCATCCCGTGCGAGGGGAGCCTCCCAACCAGCCTGAGGGACTGCAGACCCACCTGAAAATGAAAATTCCGTTTTCCTCCACCTCCCGGTCCCTGGGTCACTTCCTCCCCTTTTGCCCACTCAGGTCAGCAGGAATATTCCATTATGACACTTCCTAATAATGTGGGTCTTTTCAGCTTGATCAAAATGTGCTGTGTGGTCCATGCCCTATTCAGCTCCCCGTGTTCCATGGCCCTTGGTGTTAACGTGGCCCTGCCTTCCCCAGGGAGCAGGAGAGCGGGGGCCCCCAGGAGAGCCCGGCTATGCCGGAGAACTCTGGGAGGGTGCCTCTCTTTTCTTTTCTCTCTCAGACCATGGGGCACTTTGAACCCTGGACTTCAAGGACCAAGAGAGGAAAGGGAGGGAGAAATCTAGGAAATGGTGGAGCCCCCAAAACGGAAGGGAAAGGAACTGATGCTGTCTTGTGCATCTAAGTGACCTCACTTAATTCTGCCTTTCCTGTGAGACGGTGTTATTCCCATTGACTGGTAAGGAAATGGAGATGAAGCCACTTTCCCAAGATTCCTCTCGCTGGTTAGTGCCAGGGCCAATGTCCGAGCAGATGTGTCCACTCCAGCATCTTTTTGCCTCTGGCTGTGTGAGAGGGCTGCCCAGCAGGCTGAGGGGAAGGATAGCAGACACTGTGGGTGTCCAAATGGGTGGGTGAGCATAGGTCTGAGCAAGGCTCACGTCCAAGTCCAAAGGGTCTACTCTGGCCATGGGAGTTCATGGTGCTCCTCACCTCAGGCTACCTACTATCCATCAGGCCTGGATGTTTTGTTGGTTCTTTTTTTTTTTTTTTTTTTAATTTTTGTTTAGAGAGAGAGAGTATGAGTTGGGGGTGGGGGGCAAATGCAGGGGCAGAAGGAGAGGGAGAAAGAGAGACTTAAGCAGGCTCCATGCTCGGCACAGAGCCTGGTGTGGGGCTCGTTCTCACCACCCTGAAATCATGACCTGAGCCAAAATCAAGAGTCGGATGCTTAACCAACTGAGCCAGCCAGGTGCCCCAGGCTTCCCAGCCAGGGTTCCCAGGCTGAGAATCCAGGATGTCACAAGAAGCCCCCAGAAGAGGGGACTGGAAAGGCTAGCCCCCAGCCAGTAATTATAGCTAGAGTAGGGCCAGGCCCCCACTCCTGGAAATGGAGGCAGAATTCAAGTCATCAGATGGTGCACTCCAGTGGGAGTTGGGAATGACCTCACTGGGGAGCCCAGACACATGGAAAAGAGACTGAGACAATGTCTCTGGGGGCTGTTGCTCCCTCCCATCTAGCTCCAGTGAAACTTCATGAAGCTCAGTGGCATCTGAGGAGGACCTTTTTCACCTTCCCACTTACAATTTTGGTGTCTCTCCTTTGCTGGCGCTGTAAACGCACACACACACCCTCGCCTCCAGGAACGTGGGGCCAGTGGGTTACAGCACGGGGCTCGTGTGCACGAAGCTGCCGACTGAATTTCTATATCCTGTCATTCACACAGCAAACATTTCAGGAGCTACTATGCACGAGGTACTGGGTATAACCAGAGAACTAAAACCAAATCCCTTACGGAGGGGAGGCCAGAGGTAGCCAGGAAGCAGATGTGTGTGTGTGAGTAATTACAGCACATGGGATCAGTGACCTTGAAGGTGTGTCTGAGGTGGCCTGGGAGCAACGTGTCCCTCGAAGACAGAGGTAAGAGAAAACATCACAGAGGAGGTGGCATGTTCCTGGACCAGCAGGGATGACAGGAATTTGCCGGACGGAAAAGGATGGGAAGGGGTTTGCAGGCAGAGCAAATGACAGAAGGGAAACAACAGGCAAGAAAGCGAGTGACCTGTTTGGAGAACAACGGGGAGTTGGGTGAGTGGGATGGAGTGGTGTTGGCAGTGGTGCAGGGCCTCGGTCAGCCCCCAGAACTAAATGTTGAACGTACTTGATTGTGTAGCAAGATTTAAGACTTAGAGCTAAGAACAGTGGCAAAACAAGAAAATATTTTCTTTTTTTAAGTAGGCTACACACCCCGTGTGGGGCTTGAACTCATGACCCCGAAATCAAGAGTTGCATGCTCTCGCCGACGGAGCCAGCCAGGCACGCTGTAGGAAGAAAAGGTCATGATGGCACTCAGGTGGACCCCTGCATTCTGAGAGGCTCCCTCAAGGAGGTCCGAGGGGACATGTGGGAGCAGCCTCAGTTCCTGCCATCACCCATGCTCATTTCACCTTTCTCCTTTGTGCTGCTTGCCTTGGGTTAAAGAGTAAAACCAAAGGAAAGTAAGCTAACAGGGTTAGAGCGACTATTTTTCCCAAGCCTTTAACTTGGGCTAACCTCTCTTTCTGGCCTGCGTAGATGACAATACCAGCGCTCTGTGCTTTGGGAGGTTCCTGAGGTGCAATCCACACTCCCTTGTGGGGTCAGGCTGACGCACCCTCTGCAGAGCCGGGTCTGCACTTGAGCCTGGCTCCGCCTCTTCCTCTGTCCTGGCCTGCCTCGTCTTCTCCCGTCTCCTACGCTCCTACCCTCCTACACGCCTACAAGTCTCCCCTGGGAACACATCTTCAAATAAATTACTTGCCCATACATCCTCATCTTAAGATCTGCTTCCTGGGGACCTGACCTAAGATGTTTAGCTTCAGGAGCATGGGAGAGAAGGCTGCAGCTGTGGTTGGTGCCAGCCAGGGCCCCAGGAGGACGATCCCATGGCACTGCCAGATTTTGCAAACAAAAGCTCAAATTTCAGATACACAGGATGCCCGGTTAATTTGAATTTCAGATAAACAAATATGTTTTTAGCATAAGTATGTCCCATGCAGTACCGGGGGTATACTTATACTAAGAAATTATTCATTGTTTTTCTGAAATTCAAATTTAACCAGACATTCTATCTTTTATATGGTAACCTCAGAAAAGGCCTTACATACTTTTGCCTTCATGGGCCTCTTCATTTATGAAATTTTTAAAAATTATATTTATGACTGCATAGATATAAAGATGAATACGAGTCAGGCTGGATTCATTATCAAATATTCATTACTATCACTATACTCATCTTTTCTTACTTTAAAATAAATTAAAGCATCTTCTGAGACTCCTAAAAGTATCATGGGCTCCAGGCACTATACATACGGGGCCTAATGGAGAAGTCATCCTATTACCAGCTTAGGAAGAGTCTCGAGTGCCATTATTAGACATGATTGGACTTTACCAGCCATTGTTCAACTAAGAACTCTGTGATTAGCGTTCCATTGTGTTCCAGGAAGCTAGCCCTAGTTGGGAGTGTGAAGAAGAGGCCAAAGAATGGAATTTCTGGATGGGGGGAGAAGCTGATCACCATGACTGAGGTGGGACATTAGTAGGGCCTCAAGAAGGACAGCTGGCAAGCTCATTAATTCAAGAGTCTATCTGCTATGACGCCCACCAGGTCTCCATCATGCAAAGGTGTGGCCTGGGCACAGGTCGGGTGGTGCAATGGGCTTATCTGAAGGGGTCAGAACCACTGTTGGGTCAACCCCCTTCCTATGAGAGCAGGCAGGGCACCGTCACTCAAAAAACTATGGCTTGGGCCCCCATCAAGCAAAGCACTGGGAGATGGTCCAAGCCAGAGCATGGCCTGTTTTTGTAAATAAAGCTTTATTTTTTAAAAAATATTTTATTTATTTATTTGACGGAGAGAGAGAGACAGAGATTACACGTAGGCAGAGATGCAGGCAGAGAGAGGAGGAAGCAGGCTCCCTGCTGAGCAGGGAGCCCAGGCAGGACTCAATCCCAGGATCCTGAGATCATGACCTGAGCCAAAGGCAGAGGCTTTAACCCACTGAGCCACCCAGTCGCCCTAAATAAAGCTTTCTTGATCACAGTCATGCCTATTCAGTTCCATGTTGCTGATGGCTGCCTTTGTGCAGCCTTGAGTAGTCACGACAGAGACCAAATGTCCCACAAAGCCTAAAGTAGATGCTATCTGTGCCTTTACACAAAAAGTTTGCCAACACTGCTCCAGGCTGTGGGGAGAATCCCAGGAGATTTGGTGAAAAACTGGTATTTCCTAGTCTGTGAAAACGGAAAAGAAAGCCCCGCCCATCAGTCTTGGGCGCCTGGGCAAAGTGTGGCCTGTGTGCCCCCTTCCCCGCGCCCTCCAATTGAAACAAAAACTCTATACATTATCTTCAAGCAGGCAGAAATGGCTTATCTCTTTGCTTATTGGGGAAATACAGCAGAGAAATTTGTCCAATGGTGCTTATAAATCCAAACAAGAAGCCCACCCCACAAAGAGCAGGGGGAGCCACGCAGGGTTAGGGAGAGGAAGAGGAGAGAGATTTGGGGAGAAGGGGGGAGATGCTAGTCAGAAATTCCTGCTTGCCCTCTTGCAATCATTTAAGTAATCGTGGTGCTCAATGGGTAATTTACCTGACCTAATTAAAAATCGGATTGCTATTTTAACTGAGAAAAATAGTACTTTCAACTGTTTTAGAAAGAAGAAAAGAATAAACATTATCAAGACCATCTCTTAGAAGATTAGGACAAAAAAATCCAGGAGGAGAGGCTTCAAAGCTGTTTTTGTTTTCCCTGGCTTTGAAATACATAGACAGTCCTGATAATTTTATCTTCCTCGAAATATAGCAAATAAAGCCTATTTACTACTCCCGGGCAATTCCATACATAAATTAAACACACACACACACACACACACACACACACACACACAGCACTTTAAACGAACCCTCCTGTGAGTCTCAAATCCATCATTTCTCTTCCTGTGGCGAGGGCTTTATGCCACAGATCAATGCAATTCGAAAGTTTTGGAGGTGATTTTGTTTTTCATACCTCGCTATTTGATGAGTTTTCAGATGGCCATCTAACGCACAGCTTACATGCTGTCCCTCACGGATCTCAGGGAGGCTTCCGATGAGCTGACATGGTGAGAGATGGTTAGCGGAGATAGGAATATATTTTATCTAGTTTCTTAAGTCAGCTTTTAAAGTTAGTTCAAATACACTACTTAGTGATTCATGAAAAATCTTTTTTTTTTTTAACCCTGAGAATAATATTTCCGCTTCTCATCCTCCCATTTAGGAGAAGAGTTGCTTTAGGAAACATCATCCTCCCCATAAGAAAAGGCTTTCTAGGCACAAATATGCCACAAAAAGCACATGGAAAGATAAGCTGATTCCCCTTGAAGTGCATTTTGAATGTCTTGGTTTTAAAAATGGGATAAGGTATTCCATTATCCTTAATTAGAATTTTTTCAGGCAGCCAGATAGAAAGTAAGTTATTCTGTGGCCATAAAAGTAATCTACTCTTGGCAGGATGTGCATTTAAAAATAATTTTGTATATAATACATTCTTTTTTTCTTTTAACAAATCATCTATCAAGCGCCCTGTATGGGCCAGATCCCGTTGTCAAACTTAACAATACAGAGATTAAGGATGTGGTCCTCGCCATTGAGTTGCTCACAGTCCAACAGGGAAGATGGACCCAGAAAAAAATAATTGCAGGACAATGCAGCCAGCGTGTCCATAGACCTTCACCCTGAAGTTGCCTGTTTTACGGATGGCATGCGTCAAAGACATTGATTGGTTGTCTGGCTGACTGATGGATACCCAAGCCTCATTCCTAAAAAGGACATTATCGATATGGCTAATCAAATGGTATAGCAAAAGAGCAAATGGACAGATTAAGTAGAACTTAGCTAAATCTCCTACTTTCTGCCAAAGAGGATAAATTTCTATCTCAACCCTTCCATGAAGAGCAGATACAGTGCACAGATAGAGCTGTGATAGCTTCCCTTTCCAGGCATAGATATTAGATAGCTTGTCTTTACCCTACCACACTGCCTTTAAATAAATAAATAAATAATATATATATATATATCTCAGGGAGCCAATACATGGGGGAAAACATTATTGTTGCCTAATATTTGGAAATGGGGGTGGGACAAGGACTAGGGGAGTTGCTGACAGGGCTACCAGCCCCCAGAGCCTACAAGTGAAATATTCACACACACAGTTCAGACACGACCAAGTTCCCATGATCCCTAAGCACATCAGGTAGGATGCTTTGGGCTCTAAGTAACTGAATACTGTAATGTGGCTTCAGTGAGAGGGTTTATTTTCACTACATAACAAATCCAGAGGCACTGGTTCCAAGCAAGGGTCAAGGGTGGTATTCAAAACACTTAACAGTCATCACACAGGCACTGACAGATCAGAACCAATGGCGGCCAGACAGATAGCGCGACCAGACAGACACACACCTGCTGCTGCCTCGGAACGTCTGTGGAGTCCTGACCCTGGCTCCAGGCTGCTTCCACAGCTCAGTGACGTCAGAGCGTAGGTCAGCCTGAAAAGATTCTCTCAGCCTTCCCTTTGCAGGGAGCCTCTGAGTGCCATGCCTCAAAACATCACTTCATCACCCAACAACAAGCCCTAACAGCAGGAAGGAAGGAGTGAAGGTTTCGTTCATAGCAGCTCTCTTTTTATGAGGGGGAAATCTCTCCCAGAAGCCCTCAGCAGACTTCCTCTTAAGTACTTCTGGCCAGAAACGGGGTCACATGTCCTTCCTTAAACCAATCACTAGCACAGGAACGAGGGAGCACAGTGGTTGGCTTGGACCAATCATCATTCGTTCTCTGGGGCTGGGGCGAGTGTACCACCCTGCCAAAACACAGAGCTTTTGCTAACTGTATTAGAACCAAGGTCGTGTTCTTTTGGCATGGGAGGGGGAGGTAGTAAGGAACAGCTTTTTGGCAGGCAACCACCAATATCTGCCATATTGCCCTTTCGGTGAAAAGACCTTTACATTTTTCCAGTAGGCTCACCATAAGGTGGAGATGGGGTGATCAGGGAATCTGGCCACACACCTCCCCCCCACCCCACCCCGTCCAGTGCTGCTCCCTTTCTGTCAGAGGTGGAGGCATCATCAGCCTGTGCAGGGGACCCTAGAGATTTTCAAGGTCATAATTCAAGACCAACTCACACATACAAGGTAAGTGATAGAGCACTCTGATCTCACTAACTGTGGACAGGGCGCTGTGGTTCATTACTGCCCTTGGTAGGTCACATCTGTGACCTAGATTTACGAAGCTTGATTTATAGCCCTTCAGCCGCAAGCCTTGGGTTACTCCTATCTCTTCCAGGGGTAGAGTGTCTTAGGAAGTCAGCAAGAACCCCTCACACTACAGAGCAGACATGCTGTGATGGGATGTTCCCAAAAAACAATGCTGACTGAGTTCAAACCTTGTTTCAAAAAGAAATATTCAGGAAAAAACACTGCCTTGATTTTATGGTCTCCCCTTCTATAAAATGCAGGAAGCACTCAGGAAGGTACTGAGAGAAGAAACCATGGGTGATATTTATTTTATTTATTTTATTTTTTTTAGGATTTTATATACTTATTTGACAGAGAGAGACACAGCAAGAGAGGGAACACAAGAAGGGGGAGTGGAAGAGAAGAAGCAGGCTTCCCACTGAGCAGGGAGTGCAATTCGGGGCTCAGTCCCAGGACCCTGGAATCATGACCTGAGTGGAAGGCAGATGCTTAACTGAGCCACCCAGGCACCCCCATAAGAGATATTTCGAATGTGGGACACCCTTTGGCCCTGCAATTGCTTGCTTAGGGAGATAACCCCGTGGAGGTCAGGGCTATGGTCTGATTCCTCTGCGGGTCTACTCACTTCACACAGAGATGGCTTGGGTTCCAGGTCACATGACACACCCATGGCCTGGATCAGCCATCTCACAAGTACAGCCAATTCCTCCATGTAGGCTGATCACAACTATGTCCCTAATTCTCCAACTGCCTACACCTATGCCATTGACAATGGGACTTCACAGCTCCTCCAATCAAGAGATGGGGTTGATTTCCCCAATCCTTGAATCCAGGCTGACCACATGACTTGCTTTGGCTGATAGAACATAGTAAGTGACACTGAGCTGGTTCTTCAAAGCCTCTCATACTTCCATTCTCTGGGAACCCTGCCACCACCAAGAGAACAAGCCTGGGCTGGCCTGATGGAGAGACTCATGACTCAGTCACCCCTATTGCTGCGGCCAGCAACTGGCCAATCACCTAACATCGGAGTGAAGCTGTACTAGACCAGCCAGTCTCTAGCCATTGCACCAGCTGAGAGAAAAGAGCATGAGCAAGCCAAGCCATGATCAGCCTCATCTAGGCCACGCCAGAAAACCATGGTTTTTCTATAGACTTGCAAGGAATAAGTAACTGTATTGTTTTGGGATGGTTACACAACAGTTGTTCACTCATACCCCATCTGCTATAGAGGTGATTTGAGCCTCTTCCCCACCCATCCTCTCTTTGGGAGAAAGCGCTTTAAATACCAGGGAGAGGGGTTTACCATCTCCTCTCTTTCTTGACAGCATGTGGTGAGGAGGCCTGCCAAAAGTCTCACTGGTGATAGTGGGGTTGCTTGTGCCTTCATGAAACCCACAAGCTCTAAAGACATCCATGGCATTAATCCGGAGTAACTTATCAGGGCCAGTGAACACCCTTCTGTTAAATCTGTTCGTGGCTACCTGATAGGGTCAAAGGCTGAACATGAAGAGATTAAGCTTGGAGTTCAGTGAAACCAGTTTCACTCTTCTAGGCTTCTGTGATCCATCTTGGTGCCAAGATTCTAGATACCTCTTAGTATCTGACTTTTCAAGCCATCTCAGAAATCATGATCCAAGTCCAAACCACCATATGATGGCCCTACCCATCCTAGGGCACCCACCTCTCTCACGGGTGAGCTAGTAACAGTCCCTTCGCCACCATGCAGAGAGCAACCCAAACACTCCAAAAGATTTTTGACCTCTGGCGCTTCAACACCATTCTTGACCCACCCTTAACTTACACTTTCCAGCCCAGCAAATTTTCCCCCCTAGTCCCTATAGTGGGCCTGTGCCCAGGCTGGGGGAGGGTGGTCTCTAACTTGTACAGCTCAGAACAGGCACGAAGGTCAGATAGAGCCTTGATCAGAAAACTGCACCATCCCTGAAAAGAAGCAAGAGGCAATAAATCAGCTTTGGAGAAGTAAAACTTTTGAGTGTGCTTTGGTCCAAACCAACTTTTTTCATGATGAAATATGCCCCAAATTACAGACCAGAGGTCCAGAAACCCACTTACAAAAAAACTCAGGTAGAGAAAATATCAAGATAAAAACAAACGGTCTCGTCTATGGAAATGTTGATGCATTTCCCCTGCTTCCCTCCCTCCCCCAACACACTGAAACTTGCACAGTGTTCTTGCTCATGTTCAAAATCAAGTTCAAGGAGCTCCTTTCTTCTCTCTTCTGCATTGGGTTCCCACCTCCCGTTTCTCCCACTGAAGTCCTGTGTAAAAAATCTGTGAGGGGACCCTGAATGGTTAGGTTTATGCCAGTGTGAGGTTTTTGGATGATTTTTTTCCCCCTCGTGAAAGGCGCCCTTGACAAAGTGTTGCTCTCTCCCAGGGAGACGGCTGGGGACGGTCTGAGTTTCCTGAAGGAGGCAGCCATTCTGCCAAACACAGAAATGAGAAGCCGGAGAGTCAGTGAGCCCCAGGCTCCCGGATAATGGGGACCCTGTTCTGCTAACTACACACCCCTGAGATCTGAGTCTAGCAAGAAGCCTAGAATTATTGCACGGAGGTGAGCCTGAGGATAACCTCCCCCTAAACTCAGAAAACTGACGATTCAGGCCTCTAATTCAGAGTGTAGGGTATGCTTGAACTTAAACGTTCATTTTTACGCCTGGTTTGGCTATGGGAGTTGGGCACTGACAGTTAAGTTTTTTCTTTTTTTTAAAAAGCATGGAAAGTTTGGGGGCTAGAGGACCCTTATCTTGTGATAAGTCAGTCAGACTCCAAGCATAACCATCACAAACTTAGAACTATGCGTCAGTCCAACAAAAAATGGACCTGGGTGAGAAAACCTGATGCGGGTGCACTTTGCTTGTGATGCCAGGGAGGCTGCATCTGTCTTGTGAGGCAGCTGCTTGCGGTAAAATGAGCAAGGGATCGAGTCCTGGGTTTGAAATCCGGTTCTGCTCCTGCGACTGGCTGTGCAGTTCTGGGAGGTGACCTAATCTATGTCCCCATCATCGCTTTCTCGGGAAATGGGGGCAAGTATAAGCCAAGGGTGGTGACTGCATATTTAGAGGACATGATGCACTGTTGAGTAAGATCAATTTTAGGAACAAACACCAGTAACTACAATTATGTTTGAGGACTGTAGTTGTCCGAATAGACTATGTTATGTGTGTTAACAAGTGACTCCAAAATCTCAGGGGCTTACAAGATATAGTTCTTGCTTAAACAGCTGGTCCAGGGTGAGGGCTAAGGCTCTGTTCCACTTGCGCTCCACCTTGGGACCTGGACGATGAGACTGTCTCCTCGTGGGTTCGTGGCAGAGGAAAAGGGAATATGGTGGAATGACACAGCGGCTCGCAAGGCTTCTCTTAAAAATGGCATGGGTCACTTCTGCCAGGTCTTCCTTGGCCAAAGCTAGTCATGTGGCCGAGCTTGTCCTCAATAAAATGGGAATATTTCATCCTCCCACAGGGATACAGATGAAATGTTTGAACAGTATAACCCATCATTGCTGCCTGTAACAGAAAATCCCAAATACTGGAGGCAGATACAAAGGCTGTTCCTTTTTTGTAAAATAAACCCCAAAGTAGGTGGTCGTGGGAGCACACGGAGGCTCCTCGGTCCCTGGGGACCCATACTGTCTATATGTGGGTCCTGTTGTCCTCACTTGGCCTGCTTTTCAAAATAATAGTTTTCGAAATGGAAGGAAAGGGAGGGTCCCTCATTAGACTATCGCACTTTCCTAAATGGGGATGTGCCCAGCACTCCCGACCCCCACCCTCCCCCACCGCCTCAGGACCCTGCGCCGCCCCCTGCCACCGTGAGACGCGTGCCCTCTAGGAAAGCACCTTAGGACTCCTTAGCTGAGCAGGTGGGAAACAGAATAAACAGGAACCTGACCCAACCAGTCGAAGTCAGGGAACAGAAGATGAGGAAACACCCACGTGAACATTCGATCCACGTAAAATGGAAACACTCAAAGCACACACGTGGACTTTGGCACTGAGTGGGTCCACGGCAAGACGATGGAGGAGGAGCTGCCACGCTCAGAAGGGACCTGTACCACGAGCCCCGCTGCACCTTCGTTGTCACAGGTAGTGAGATCTGGGAGCCACTCCAACTTCGTACTTCCGGATGCCTCTGGTGGATTCATTTGTTGTTTTGTCAGTCTCTTCCGTGTTTTTTCTCACAGATGGGGCTGGGAGCCATCCACTCTGGGGTTTGTACCTCTGCGTGTGTTTTGTCTTGTTCTTCCCCTCTGTCTTCTTAAGGTGCGTATCAGTGTTTGGCTAACACGGATTTTGGTTTTGCCGGACACAAGTTCCACTGGTTGTGCCCGATCTCCCCAGGAGGACCCAGGGACCCAGACAACACATCCAGCTCTGGCCCGGCCTCTCGCCATCCCATGTAGACAGCAGCCTGGTAATCCTCTGCCCCCTGAGGGCCAGGCTCCCTCGGGGGCCCTCCTCACCCTATTCTCTCTGAGGCAGATCGCCCACCACTCTCCCAGAGCCTCGCCACCTCCCCAGGCCATCCTGGTTTAGGAACGCAGATGGACGGGGGTGGGCATGGCAGGGGAGACAGCCTTGTTGGGTCGCCGTGTCTGCGAGAGGCAGTTTTGAACAGGCGAGTGTTGTGTCCCTTCACAGAGCACATAGAAGCAGGGCCCTAATGTCCTGTGCCTTCTGTGAAGAGATGAATCAGTAACTGTTCTCACTTCTTGAGGCAGCTTACTAAGAAACCAAATTGCCACCCCACGGCTGGGCGGGCCAGCTCCCCAGACACCAGCCCCAAGCCTGGGCCTCTGAGTTCAGGCTCTGGGTGTTCCTTCCGCTTCTTCGGAAGGTATGATCAGGAAAGGTGATTTCATGGCCCACCAGCACAGGGCCAGCTCGGTCTGGAGGGCAGGCCCACCCTGGGTGGGCCCTCTCATGGCCCTCAGCTTCTGGTGGCAACGCGTGGAGGGGTTTCATGTCCTGAGGGATCAGGGCACATCCCAGAAACACCTTTTTGAAAGGCCTGACAGAGCAGGCCTAGTTAGCATGGCTTTGCATGGGCCTCACGGGGCACACATGTGGCCGACAAGCAAGAGGAACATTCTCGTTTCAGTCCACATCCATAGGGCTGTGTTTTATTTCTGGAAGGATTCCGCAGGCAGCCCTGTCCCGCAGTA
The DNA here is from genome assembly GCA_002007465.1 of Ailurus styani. Taxonomy (NCBI): domain Eukaryota; kingdom Metazoa; phylum Chordata; class Mammalia; order Carnivora; family Ailuridae; genus Ailurus; species Ailurus styani. Next base: position 1,945,369 of record LNAC01000154.1, on the reverse strand, counting down.
TTGGCTTTCAGTGCCATGCTCAGTGAAGTCGAAAAACTACAAGGATCCCACGGATGCCGTGCCACTCAAGCTCCACGTAGACTTCACGCCGTCCTTTAAACGCCAACCCTGAAAGTCATGGCAAAATGGGCCCTAGACATCCAGCCCTAACCCCGTCATCATGGAACTATAAGTTCAAATCTCAATCTCCTCCCCTCCCCTCCATAGACTATCATTAGAGCACATTTTTGCCAGAACCAATCCTCGGATATTATCCCTGAATCTTAACCCAAAGTCTCTGCTTGCCTAGAAATGTCACAAGGCAGGAGGGCTCTGCAGGCTTCCCGCTAATCTTCTTTCCGATAAACAGTTGATTGTTCCTGGGTCCCCTGCTTCTCTGCCTCCTATCAGAGAGAAGCCCAGGATTCCCTCGCTCTGAATCTTTCCCAGAAAATGAGGCTGGAACTCCCAGCTAAGGAAAATCTGGACTCAGCAGGAAAATGCATATACCAGGGCACAGACACCTGCTTCAAGATGGGTGTGGTAGAGGTGAAACACACTGTGTGTGAGGTCAGGGTCCTCAGGTTGCATCACTAATCACCACAGACGTAGTGGTTTAGAATAGCACACTGGTAGCGTCACAGGGCCCATGTGCCAGGAGTGCAGGCATTAGCTGGTCCGGCTTCGCTGTGTTCTCCACTCAAGGTCTCCCGACACTGTAATCAAGGTGTTGGTGCCAAGCCATGCTCTCATCTGGAGGCCCAAATAGTAAACCGTTTGCTCCCCACCTCATACAGGTTATTGGCAGAATTCATCCCCTTGAGGCTGGATGAGGGAGGGCCCTAGCTTCTTACCGGCTGTCGGTGAGAGGTGGCCCTCGGGGTCCGCAGCCATCCATGGTGCCCTGCCATGTGGCCCTCTCCGTACACAGTCCACAACAGGTGCTCGCTTCTGTAAGGCCATCAGGAGACTCTCTCTTGCTCCAGTGGGTTAGGACACAGTCTTACACAATAAGGTAGTGTAGTCCTGGGAGTGACACCCTTCACCTTGGCATTGTCTATGTATTACGGTAGAGTCACGGGTTCTGCCCACATGCAAGGGGGCAGGACTATGCAAGGACATGACTCATTGGGGGTCCCCATAGGGTGCACCCACCACCACCCACAAACTGCTGCCCACCCCCGCCATTTACGAGGTAGGTGACCTTGAGCAAGTTGCTCGGCCTTATTTACAAATAATCTTTCTTATTTGTAAGATGGGGGTAAACCACAAGGATTCTTGGGAAGATCAAATAAAATATTCCATCTCAAGTGTTTTGCAGAATGCCTGGCACATAGTAAACACTCAAATGTTAGCTGTGATGGTGGTGGTGGTGATTAATATTAATATTATTGGCACTGTGAGACTCTCCAGTCTGTCTTGGATACTAAGAAGCAGAAATGTAACTCAGACTACAGCTACCCTGGCTACAAAAAACCCTCTGTAAAGGCCAGATCTGTATCATTGGCTGCTCCAGAGATCTCAAGAGAGACCAGCTCCAGTCTCAGCTGGAAGCTGGGGCATCTTGGGATACCAGGCGGCACTGCCAACCCCCCAGCCACTGTTATCTGTTGGGTGACAAGTGTGCATCAGGAGATGCAAGGGCGCTTCAGCAAGAGGGTCTGCTCATCTCTCGTGAGCCCCTGGGGCAGCTAAGCTCAAGAGGTGGGCCTCACCGGACCCCGTGGGACAAGACAAGTTGAGCATCTCTCCCAAATTGACCATGATTAGTACCTCACTTACATTAGGGTATAGGAAGTTCTTCTATAGCCTAATCATTCCTGCACCTATAATTATATTCTTCATTCACACAGAATAACAAGAGCCATTGTTTACTATTCACCAGAATCGCATGAATCCCATAAGAATTAAAAAATAACAAGTAGAAGACACAGTCAACCCCACCATCACCACAACAACCACCTCAATACACATGCCATCAAGCACACAAGCCGAAGATAACCACAGTTAGAATAGCTCACACCAATAATAACGACAGTGACCTACAAAGAGTTTTTCAAGTTTAGTGCTAATACACTGATCCAGACATTGACTCACAGAAGGCTATACTACTCTCAGGGCGCCTGGGTGGCTCAGCTGGTTAAGCATCCCACTCTTGGTTTTGGCTCAATTTATGATCTCAAGGGTTGTGAGATCAAGCCCCGTGTCAGACTCTGTGCTCAGTGGGGAGTCTGTTTGAAGATTCTCTCCCTCTGCCCCTCCTCCCTCCCTCTCTCCCTCTCCCTCTAAGAAATAGACAAATCTTAAAAAAAAAAAAAAAAAAAAGATATACTCTCCTGGCTTGGCATCATGGGAGCTCAGTTGTTCTGATAATGCACTTATGTAGTGCCTGATTTGTGCAACACTGTTCTGAAGCGTGCTTGGAGGCCTACCTCAATGTTAGCTTCTTGACCCTATGGTGTTCCCATGCCAGGAACATGTACTGGACACCCAGTACATCTTAATTTTTTTCTTTTGGAAATTTTGGAAGCTTCAAGTTATTTATTTCACAGGGAGGTAAAAATATTTTTCTAATTATTTTTATTTTTTGAAAGAACAGCTGCACCACCCTGGAACTTGAGGGGGTGGCTGTTTTGAAACTCATAGTCTTGAAAAAAGAAAACCATCATGCTTTATTTCAAGGAAGGATATGGCCCTTGGATAATATCCAGGAGAACTGGACAGGTGATAATCGTCGGTTCTTTGGAATCTATAGGAAACTCAATTGTGTGAAGATCTACTTAGCTTTCCATTTGGGGACATTTCCTCTAGAGGGTTTTCTTTAGATCCTGAAAGCTCTGTGCTTATGAGGCATATGTAGGCATACCAAATAAGCCAGGATACACAGTGGAGGGATGAAGCTTGGCTTTTTGACTAGAGAACCACATCTCACCCTCTTTCATTCTTTCATTCAACAAATGCTGTGGGCACTTCTCATGTTTCCAGTCACATGTAGCCTCTGAGGATGGAGCCACGAAGCCATGATGGAAATAAATATGGCTCCTATTCTACAAGTTCACTATGAGAGGAGATTCCCAGTGTGGTGTAACAAGAGGTAAACCTGGGATCACACAGAGCATTAGACAAGCACAGGGAAGCGAGGGACACCCAACTCAGCTTGGAAGAGGGACAAAGGAAGGCTTTCCCGAGCAAGTAACTTCAAGGAGGATAATAAGGGTGTGGGGCGGAGTCTGAGGCAATATTTCTGGCAGAGGGAACAAAGAATGAAAAGTCTCTTAAGCATAAGAAGGCAAGGTGTGCCAGGAGCTAGAGGAGGTTCTGAGAAGCTGGAGAGCAGAGATGGGGAGCGGAGGGGAAGTCTCTAGAGAGGCACACAGAGCCACCTCACAGCTTTTCCCTGGAAAGCTCCTTCAAACTTCTGCCTCAGAAAAGCCATAAGAAAAGGTAAGGCTATCTGGCAGTTGTAGAGCCTGGGTAGAGGATTACGGTTAAAGTTAAATTTTAAAGCAGAAAGTTCCCTTATTTTTACATCAAGCTTTAAAAAAAATCTTTATGTTTTAATACATGCTTGTTTTGACAAATTCAAACAATACAAAACTACATTAGTCAGAAAGAGGAAGTGCCCCATCCCCTTCAGTCCTACTCTCTAGCAGAAATTCCTGTTACTATTTGATTGTCTTTCCTTACCCACTTTTTATCAATGCATGTGCCAGTGTATATCTGTACATCGTTGCTGTTATTATTATTATATAAATAAAAAATACTAACAAGTCGTTACAGTGTTCCGAGCACTGTTCTAAGCCCTTTGCATGGACCCTCACTTCATCCTGACTGCAACACAAACAGGTTATTTATCTCCAGCTCAAAGATAAGGAAACTGAGACACGGAAAGAATAGGTAACTTGTCCATGGTTGTACCTGTGATATCAGAACCAGGATACAAACCAGGCAATGTTATTCTAAAGCATCTAACCACTATGTTCCACGCATGCCTACACACACGTGTGTGTGCACATACAACCCACAGTGTTTGTTATTTTACCAGACTGGGATCATAGCATACATATTAACTATTTTCATTTAAAATACATCTTAATTTAAAAATGGGCAAAAGATCTGAATAGACATTTCCCTGAAGATACACAAAGAGCCAGTAAGCACACAAAAACATGCTTCAAGTCATTGGTCATTGGAAAAACACAAGTCAAAACCACAATGAGATACCACGTCCTACCTACCAGGATGGCTATATTTTTTTAATGGAAAATAACAAGGCAGGAAGCAGAGGAAGCAAGGAAGCAGAGAAATTAGAACCCTTGTACACTGCTAATGGGAATATAAAATGGTTCAGCCACTGTGGAAAATAATTTGGCAGTTCCTCAAAAAGGTAAACATAGAATTACCATATGAGGGGCGCCTGGATGGCTCAGGTGTTGATCCCAGGGCCCCAGGATCGAGCCCCGCCCCTTATCAGGCTCCCTGCTCAGTGGGGAGCCTGCCTTCTCCCTCTCCTGCTCCCCCTGCTGGTCTTCCCTCTCTCACTGTCTCTCTGTCAAATAAATAAATAAAATTTTTAAATTAAAAAAAAAAAAAGAATTACTACATGACCCTGCAATTCCACTCCCTGGTATGTGCCCAGAAGAACTGCAAAGAATACTCAAACACACGCACACATCTGTTCATAGTGGGACTCGTCACAGTAACCCTAAAAAAAGAAACAACCCAAATGACCATCAGCTGATGAATGGATAGTCAAACTGTGGTGTATCGGTCGTAGAAAGGAACGAAGTACTGATCCATGCTACAGTGAGGAGGAACCTTGAAAACACGCCAGGTGCAAAAGCCAGACGCAAAAGGCCATGTCCCGCATCACTCCATGTATGTGAATTGTCCAGAATGACTAAATCCATAGGAACAGAAGAAAATTGGTGGTTGCCAGGAGCTTTTTAATGGGCACAGGGTTTCATCTGGGAGGAACGAAAATGTTTCGGACCTGGACAGAGGTGGTGGCCACCGAATGCCACTGGCTTGTCCACTTTAAAAGGATTCGTTTTTATGTGACTTTTACCTCCATAAAAATAAGTGAATAAAAATATATCACGGGTTTTCTAGTCCTGGCCATGACTTAGTAGCAGACGTCAGCCCTAACTTCTCACTATAAATAACTATCAAAGTGAGCAAAAGATACGAAGCAACTGATTTCAGGCATTGAGCAAGTGCGGAGCTGCTGTCTTGATAGCAGGGTAGCGCGGAAGAAGAATCCCACAGTCGCCCCCCCCTTTCTTCGGTGGAAGATGGTTTCCAAGTTTCAGGGACTTAAGCACCTCCCAAGCCCAGAGAGCGGCGGTTGCACTGGGAGGAAAGCAGGGGCTGCGGCGGGGG
>LNAC01000154.1:1874790-1939858 GCA_002007465.1 Ailurus styani | reverse complement strand
TTACAGGGTGCAGCTCTAACCCTAACTTCCCCCCCCCGGGGGGGGGCGCAATCTGAAAGCACCCAGGGCCATAGTTCACGAGGTCTAGCAGAGAACAGCTGCTGAGGAACTGAGAGATGAACAGAGATTGCAGCCAGTGCAGAATACTGAAGAGAACTTGGAATCTGGCAGCGGCCAGAGTGGAGAAATGCAGGGGGCTCCGTGGACACAGTTCTTAGGAATAAGGACCACGCCCTAGAAGGGGGCACTCTGCCCCAGGAATAAGAGCAACACTGAAATAGACCCACCTTAACAAAACAGTTAAACCAAGCCTTGACAAGGGCAAGGTGACCCATCAAAAATTTAACTGCCTGCCAAAATAAAATTCACCGCTCAGTAGCAAAGGATTTTCAAAAATGCAGAGTCTTTATCTAGTCTCCATCCATCGTACTATCCAGAGTGTAATGAAAAATTACTACCCATTTTTCTATTCCTATAAATATGCTTGACCTTTGTTCTGTGATGTGATTAAGTTACTTAGACACAGTTTGATTCAGGTTTTGTTTTTAAACTTTATCAAGAGGGAGCTGAGGAGCATTTAGTCTAGAGCTGATTCTGCCCCACTATGGAGGAAAGACTTTTCTGAGGACACCAACTGGAAGGCTTTTTTTTGAATTAGGAGGCTTTCCACTCTGGCAGGAACAGGTACTATTCCCAGCCCCGTGCAAACTTCAGGGATTGTTGTCTCTAACGCTTTTGGGTAGTTCTTACTTCAGCCTTAGATAGTTGCCTCAGATGCACGCACTAGGCAGTATTGAGCTGAAGACCTGTGTGTGCCTGTGCCTGCACACCCACACAGCTCTGTCTTCTCTAGTACCTTGCCCTGCAAACTCCACCCACCTCTACCTTCCCAGACTCCCAGCTCCACCCCCTCAACTCAGGGAAATGGCTGGACTCCACCTGGGTTCTTCCTAGGTCTTGAATCTTTCCCCAGGCAATAAGTTCAGGTGATTGTAGGAGGCTCACCTTGTTTGTTTCCTTACTCTCAATTGTCATTAGTTATTGCTGCCTGATGTATCTAATGACAACCATTGTTTCACCTATTTTGTTTGGTTGGTTGGTAGGTTTAGGCAGAAAGGCAAATCTGGTCCCTGTTACTGCAGCTTGACTTTGATTTACAGCAGCAAGTTCAATGACTTAAAGGAAATAGAAAAATTCCTTGAAAAACAAAACTTTCTAAAACTGACCCAAGAAGGAGTAAAAAATCTGAATCATCTTATATCTGCTAAAGAAATTGAATTCATAATTTAAAATCTTCTCACAGGGTGCTTGGGTGGCTCAGTCGTTAAGCATCTGCCTTCAGCTCAGGTCATGATCCCAGGGTCCTGGGATGGAACACCAGTCAGGGTCCCTGCTCCACGGAAAGCCTGCTTCTCCCTCTCCCACTCCCCCTGCTTGTGTTCCCGCTCTCACTGTGTGTCAAATAAATAAAATCTTAAAAACAAAACAAAACAAAAACAACCTTCTTATAAAGAAAACTCCAGGCCCCTATAGCTTAACTGGTGAATTCTACTAAAAATTTAGGAAAAAATTGAACAAATTTTATATAAACATTTTTTAGAGAACAGAGGAAAACAGTTTCCAACTCGGCATAACCCTGATATCAAAGTCTGACAAGGACATTATAAGAAAAGAAAATTTACACCAAAATCACTTATGAACATAAACATAAAAACTCAAAACAAAATATTAGCAAATCAAATCCACTAATTCATAAAAAAATGCATCATGGCTAAATATGGTTTATCCCAGGAATGCTTAGACTGGTTTAATATTCAAAATTCAATCAGTGTAATTTACAACATTAACAAAACAAAGATGTACATTTTACCACAACTGCATAGTTCTGGAGGTCGTAATCAGTGTAATAAGGCAAGAAAAAGAAATAAAATATATAAAAATTGAAAATGAAGAATAAAACTAACTCTTCGATGATAACATGATTTAATACACAGAAAATCCAAACGAGTCTATAAAATCACTACTATCACTAATAAGAGGATTTGCATGATACAAAGACAATGTACAAAAATCAATTGTATTTCTATATACTAGCAATGAATAATTGAAAAATAAAATTTATAAAACAAAAATACCAAAAACAAATACTTCAGGAAAATTTTAACAAAACATGACATGTACAAGGAAAACTACAAAACATTCCTGAAAGGAATTTATAAGGTCTAAATAAATGGAAACGTATACCATGTTCATTGAATGAAAGACTCACTATTGTTGAAGTATCAATTTTCTCACAAACAAGATCTATACATTCAATGCATTGATGTATAGAGTCTAATTAAAATCTCAGCAGGCTTTTTTTTTTACATGCTTATTCTGAAGTTTATATGGAAACGAGAGTACCCTAGAAGAGTCAAGACAGTTACGAGAAACAACAAAATTAGAAGACTTATATTACCTGCTTTTAAGACTTACTCTGGGGCGCCTGGGTGGCTCAGTGGGTTAAAGCCTATGCCTTCAGCTCAGGTCATGATCTCAGGGTCCTGGGATTGAGGCCTGAATCGGGCTCTCTGCTCAGAAGGGAGCCTGCTTCATCCTCTCTCTCTGCCTGCCTCTCTGCCTACTTGTGATCTCTCTCTCTCTGTGTCAAAAAAATAAAAAATCTTAAAAAAAAAAAAAAGACTTACTCTGGTATCAACATAAAGATGAATGGGAGCAGAATAAAGTCCAGAAATAGACCAATACACATGTAGGATCAATTGAATTTTTACAGTTTCAAAGGTAATTTAATGGGGAAAAGATTGTCTTTTCCACACATGTTGCTGGAACAACTGGATATCCATATAGAAAATAATGAGCCTTGACCTGTAACTTACACCACAAGTAATGTACACCATACACAAATATTAACTCAAATGGATCAGAGGCCTAAGTATGAAAGCAGAAACTATAAGGTTTATGGAAAAAGCTTCTAAATCAGGAAATATCTTCATGACCTTGGAGTAAGCAAAAACTTCTTAGGGCACAAAAGGCACTAACCATAAAAGAAGCATAAATAAACTGTGTTTCAGTCTGTTCTTCAGAGCACAGGATTTAGACAGTCAATAGACAAATAGCAAAAATACCCAAGATATGTATGTCTGACAAAGGACTTACATTCAAAGTGTATAAAAAGACTACAAATTAAAAACAAAAAGATAATGCAACCAAAAAGGACAAAAGACTTAATAAAGTATTTCCAAAAATATGAAAACTTAAAAATCATGAGAATACCTGTTCCACATCACTTGTCATCACGAACATATAAATTAAAACCACAATAAGATAGACCATTATACACAGTGAAATGGCTAAAATTTAAAAGACCGAAAGTACTCAGTGCTGGCAAGAGCAGCTGGAATGCTCATTTATTTCTGGTTAGAGTGTGAAATGGGACTATCATCTTTGGAAACTGACAGTTTTTAAATACATTCAACGTATACTTATCATATGACACAGAAATTCACTTCCTAGGTATATATCCAAGAGAACTCATGTTCACACACACACACACACACACACACACACACACACACACACACACACACTTTATACATAGGGCCCCACATTGGAACAGCCCAAATGTCCCTCTCTAGAGAATAAAGGAACCCTGGTACACAAACAAACAACAGAAGATACTCAGCAAGTCTGCTCAGGCTGCCTTAAAATACCACAGGCTTAAATAACAGAAATTTATGTCTTACAGTTCTGGAGCCTGGGAAGTCCAAGATCAAGATACTGGCAAAGTAGGTTTCTGAGGCCTCTTCTCTTGGCTTATAGGAGGCCACCATCCTGCTCTGTGTTCACATGACCTTTTCTTCCTGCCTACAGAGAGGAGAGCAAACTCTCTGGTGGTGTCTTTTAAAAAAATACTGATCCTGTGGGATCAGGGCCCTACCCCTATAACCTCAATTAACCTTAATTACTTCCTTAAAGGGCCCATCTCCAAATGTAACCACACTGGGGATGGGGTGTTGGAGCTTAAAACTTCAACTACAATTGGTGGGTGGGCAGTGGGGGGTCAGTGGGACACAAATATATTGGGCACAACAGCAACAAAAAGGAAAAAACTGTTACAACAACATGGCTGAATATTTTTAAAAACACCTATAATTCCAAAAACATAGAGTTTAAGAAGAGACAAAACGAACCTGTGGTGTTAGAAATCAGAATAATGTTGAGGCACCTGGGTGGCTCAGTCAGTTGAGCATCCAGCTCTTGGTTTTGGCTCAGGTCGTGATCTCAGGGTTGTGAGGTCGAGCCCTGTGACAGGCTCTGCGGTCAGCAGGGAGTCTGTTTGAAGATTCTCTTCCTCTGCTCCTCCCCCCATTCATGCTTGCTTTCTCTGTCTCTCTTTCTCTTTCTCTTTCTCAAATAAATATATAAATCTCAAAAAAACAAAAAAAGAAAGTAATCAGAATAATGATGACGTAGCCATTACACCACACTTCCTCTCGAGGATAAGATTTCACAGGGATGTTGTGAAGGTTACATAAAATGATTACAGTGTTGGTTACTGGCCTTTCAACAACTTGAAGGTAGGTCATGCATTTTTATTGTGTGGGTGGGGAGGGATTCGGAAAAGTGGCATAAGGAAATTTTTAGAGTGATGGAAATTGTTATTTTAGCTTGATGGGGTGATGGTAACAGGTGAATACATTTGCCAAAAGGCACAGAGCTTTATTCTCGGAAGTGGGTGCATTCATTGCATGTAAGTTATGGCTCAAAAGAGTACATTTCTCCATAGCAGCTCGCATGGATTTACCTCTATTTTTTTAGCAGCTACATAGCCTTCCTTTCTGAATGTCATAATTCATAACGATTTCCCCATTGATAGACGCTTATAGATAGACTTCCAAGTCTGTGCCATTGTAAACAATGCTGAAGTGGACACACTTGGAGGATAAATTCCTAAGTGGGATCGTTACAGCCTTTACTTTGTGAAAGATGAAGAATCTGAATGAAATGAATAAGTCACGGGAATAACAGCTACAGCATAAGGAATCTAGCTGTAATAGCATTGCAGGGTGGCCGATGGGAGCCACACTGGAGGTAAGCCTAGCAGAACATTAGACTTGTTGAAGTGCTGCGTGGTTTGCACCTGAAACTAATGTAACATTGTGTGTCAACTGTACTTCAATTAGAAAAGAGAGAATCTGAATCTCAGAAGCAAGAAGAGACTTCTCCAAGGCCTACTATAATTACACACTGTGTTACACTGGCAGAACCTGGAACTGAAGAGGTGTGTGTTATCACACAGAAATACTGATGGGGGTGTAGAGGCCAATGCTGGGCTTCCAACCAGAATAACATGAACCACTTATCCTAATTCCACTCCTTCCTTGTCTCCCAGTAATCCTGTATTAATGCCTTCAGGTGGCCTTAATTTAACATAATCCTAATTCCATATTCCATATTACCTTAGTAATAGTACCTTACGGTATTAATACCCATTACTTAATAGTAATAATACCCATAGTACCTTAATAATAACTCATTACATGTCAAGCACTATGCCAGGAATTTATATGCATTATCTCAATGAATCCCCATGACTCCATAAAGTACAGCTGTTATTAATCCCACATCCATTGTATAGATGGGAAAACTGAGGCTTCCACAGGTTAAGTACTTTGCCCAAGATGACACCACTAAAAAGTGATCTAAACAGGTTTCAAACCCAGGTCCCAGATATAAAAGGCCCTACTCGTAGCCATTACACCACACTTCCTCTCAAGGATAAGATTTCACAGGGATGTTGTTGTGAAGGTTACACAAAATGATTACAGTGTTGGTTACTGGCCTTTCAACAACTTGAAGGCAGTTCATACATTTTTATTTCTGTCTTCTTAACATCTGGCTCACCGTGGAGTGCAAAGGGCTTTGCACTGTGCCTGAAACATAGTAAGCACTCAGTGAGTGCTAATTATCATTCTTGGAACTCAATAAATGTTGAGTAAGTAAACATTTGCATGAATGACTAATTATCCAAAGTATTATTTTAGCAAATAAACAAGGAACATAGGGACAACAGGTTGCAAGCCTCCTCTCCTGCCGAAGAGCTCATCTGGAGGCAGCTGAACCAGGAAGGAATGGCCAGCCCCCTTCTGTTCACTTGTCTGCTCCCCCATGGGACACAGAAATGGGAAGGCACCTGATTCAGTGTGGGACGTCAGCCCCAGTCTGTGCGGGCACGGTGTGGGGCAGACTCTTGACCTACTCATGCATGAAGGAAAGAATTAGTTGGTACAGTGCTGGAGGTGATGGTGGTGGTAGTGGGGTGTGTGTGTGTGTGTGTGCCTCTTACTCCCCCTCACAGTGAAACCCAAATACAAATGAGGTGAGATTGGGGAGGCGCCTAATACAAAGCTTTGGACAACATCACAGTGTGCACACAGGATGAACACAGGCTTAAGGATAAATCATGCACTCAGGGTCCAAGGACATCAGAAGGTCTTTGAGCCTCTGCTGTCTCTTTCTTTTCTGTTGCCTCATCTTCATTAGAGGAATGCCCTGCAGCAGGAGGTAACAGGTTTAGGGTGAGGAAAAGCCTCAGGCCCATCCGCATTCAGAGCCTCCGTCAATTTCTTGGCCAGCTACCAACATTCACTCTAGCAGAGCCCTGGGCCCTGGTCTGAGCCCGTTCTCCATTTGTCTGCCTGGCTTCTGCTTCCCCTGCCTCGTACCTTGTTTGGTTTCTGTCCTTGGCCGGAAGACCCCCTGCATTCTCAGTCCAGCTGCCTTGCTCGGGGAAGATCCCATCACAGATGGGATTTGACCCTTCTGGTCCCTCCTACCGTCTTCTTGACACGGGGGGCGGGGAGCAGAGGGCAGCATGTCCCCACAGCCTGGTGAACTGAAGGAGCACCCGAAGCACTTGCTAAGATCATGATTTTTTTTTTCTACCTGGCTCCTGCCTTGCCTGCTTGCCCAAATCCTCATTTTATGTCTCTAAAAGCCATTGTTCTCATCTTGTAGTTAAACTTTGAGAGCCTTGCTCATTTGAGGCAGTTTTGATTTATGTTTTATGGTGATCCTTAAATTCATAAGTGAAACTTGTTTGAAATGTCTGTCACTCTGTTATTACAGAAACAATGTAACAGGAAATATTTTCATATAAGACTACGCTGAAAAGACAAATTGTTCTCAAGCTTAAATATACTTGCATGATTTGAAAATATCAAGACGAAGAGATGGGAAAAAAGGAGCCAACAGATAAGAGACATAGAGGAATAAGTGAGGATTCAACCAATAGAAGTTTATGGAAAAAGAGGAGAAAGAACAGAGGAGGGGTGCCTGGGTGGGTAACCCAGGTGGCTAACTGACTGAGGGGGCTCAGTCAGTTAAGCTTCTGCCTTTAGCTCAGCTCATGATCCCAGGGTCCTGGGATTGAGTCCTGTGCCAGGCTCCCTGCTCAGCAGGGAGCCTGCTTCTCCCTCTGCCTGCTGCTTCCACTGCTTGTGCTCTCTCTCTCTCTGTCAACTAAATAAATAAAATCTTAAAAAAAAAAAAAAAGGAAAGAAAAAGAAACAGAGGAGAAGAAATTATCAAAGAACTAATATAAGAAAATTTCTCATAGGTGATGGGCACAAGATCAGAACAATGAATGAAGCAAGGCCCATGCCTGGGAAAAAGACTGAAATAATAGGTCACCAAGAATAAGGAAAGGACCCTAAAAGCTTCCATTGAAGGTCAGGGTCCTTATAAAGTGATGACTTTATCACTTTATAAGTGACATGAGAGTGGATTAGGATTTTCAATGGGAAAATCGATACAAGGGGCAATAGAGCAGTGCCTTCAAAGTTATAAGTAAATTTAAGGACACCTGGGTGGCTCAGTCAGTTAAGCGGCTGCCTTTGGCTTAGGTCATGATCTCAGGGTCCAGGTCATGATCTCAGGGTCCTGGGATCAAGCCCCACACTGGGCTCCCTGCTCAGCGGGGAGCCTGCCTCTCCCTCTGCCTCTGCCTGCCACTTGTGCTCTTTTTCTCTCTCTAAAACAAAATCTCAAAAAAAAATTTAGTTTTTAAGGAATTTCTACACTGAATGTGGAGCTCAAACTCACAACCCTTAGATCAAGAGTCACACGCTGGGCGCCTGGGTGGCTCAGTGGGTTAAAGCCGCTGCCTTCGGCTCAGGTCATGATCTCAGGGTCCTGAGATCGAGGCCCACATCGGGCTCTCTGCTCAGCGGGGAGCCTGCTTTCTCCTCTCTCCTCTCTCTCTGCCTGCCTCTCTGCCTACTTGTAATCTCTCTCTCTGTGTCAAATGAATAAATAAAATCTTTAAAAAAAAATATCTAGGTCAGCTTCCACTTCCAGCCATATGGACTAACAGAGAACAGATTCAACTTCCCATCTGAATGAACCAAGTAAAACAAGAAAAAAAAGAATATATGAACCAACTATTTTCAAGACATTGGCTAACAGGCAATGAAGAACAGTGATCTCTGAAAAGTGGGGAAAAAATGAGGTGAGCCCTACATTTACCCTCGCTTGTTATCTTGGGAGAATTTTCAGGCTGCAGCACAGAAAGGGTAAACGGGGGAAGAAATCAACAGATTCCTTACCTTGGGGATATGGAGCTGAGTCTGGGAATATGGGAAATAGCATTTGCAGATAGGAAGGAGAAAGTTGAACTAGGGAATATTTTAGAGAATTACACACGGTCTTTGTTGAGTTGCTGGCATAATACTAATAGGTAAAAAAAAAGTGGAAAATGGGAACAAAGATCAGCTGGGAGAAATAACAAGATGATAGATGNCAGGGAGCCTGCTTCCTCCTCTCCCTGTCTCTCTGCCTACCTCTCTGCCTACTTGTGATCTCTCTCTCTGTGTCAAATAAATAAATAAAATCTTTAAAAAAAAAAAAAAGAAGCAAGCATTAGCAGGAATACTACCGGCCCAGCAGAGAACCATACGTGTATGTATGTAAGTGTCAACAATGGCGATATTGTTCATTGACTTTAGGAATCAATCTTTAAGCAAAACATTGATTCCAGTTATGGAACAGAATGAGAATGCCATCTATCAGACCCTGTTAAAGTACGTGTGACAGAGATGTGGAGAAGGAAGGACAGAGTTGGGGTGGGAGGAAGCCTGCAACATTAGGTGGGGGACCTCAAGACTAGTAAATAGTGAACAAGAAGAGTGCCACATAGGCGTAGTTCTTAAAGTGACAGTCGTAGCCAAAATTGCCATATAATTATGTTGGGAGAACAAGAGGCAGGGAGACGGAGGTGGACGTGAGCTAAGCCCTTTTCCAATGTAGCAGGAAGTCCAGGAACACACTGTTAAAACATAAAACAAAGAAATAGCTGTGTGTACTGAGGGATATGCAGATAATATTCACAAGAAACAGCTAAAAATGGGAGAGATGGTTGCTCTGGGGAAGGGACTGGAAGAAACAGTGGACACTGTTATTTTGACTTAAGAAAGAGTTTTAAATAAAGGCACAGTTAGAGTCCATATGTTTTATTTGGGAAAGTATGTGAGATAAGTAAGTGACGTTTCTCGGATCCAGCTCACGGTCTCAGGAGAAGGAAACAGGGGATGACAGTACAGCCAGGAACCAAGGGTGGGAGGGTAAGAAGCTGAGGAACTGCGGCAGTGGTGGGGCCAGGAGGGGTCCTCCATCCATCTCTAGGTGAAGATCTGTAAGTGAGGAGCACACCGGGCCAGTGGGTGGAACACACTCCGGGGCCTCTGCCCGGACACAGCTGTCCACACTATGGTCAGTCTCCAGTGTCCGCTGAGCCAGTGGCCCTTAAGGCCAGAATTCAAATGCAAGCTGTCCCCAAACAGCCCCCTGCCATGCCTATTTTTAAAAGTCACGTTCTTGTTGTAAAAAAACATAACGATGGTTTTAGAGGAACATGTTTCAATCACCCATAGTCCTTCCCATGCCTGTGCACCGTAATTATAGTTTTTTCTGTGATCCTTTCTAGTCTTTGTCTACATTGTACAAAACTCTGCATAGTTCTGATCCTCGTGTATATATAATTTTGTAAGCATTCTACCTCTCGCAAGTGGTGTTGCCTGTTTCTACACAGCCTGCATAATTGTCCATTTTAATGGCCGCATATTATGCAGGATCACTTTTAATGAGCACAGCACCCTAGGTTAACTGTTTGTCATTATGCCAAGTATTTCTTTATCTTTTAACCTCCATTTTACTTTTATATAAGGTCTTTCCATTTACAGAACACTTTCTTAGCAGCCTCACAACTTCCCAGCATGCAGTGGGAGCTGGTGTTATTATCCCTACCTTCTAGATGGGGAAACTGAGGTCCAGAGAGATCAAGCAAGGGTCCTGCCTGAGGTCATACTGGTAGCAAGGACAGGGCCAAGTGGACACTTCTCTGGGTGTTTGTCTCCAAAGTTCGGTGTTTCCTTCCACCATGTGGCTCTGACTTTGGGCATCGCTTGGCACATTCTGTTGTTCATAGGAAGGAATTATTACCACCTCATTTTGCAGGAGCCCAGAAAGGTAAGGTAACTTGCCCAAGGGCACATGGCAGAGCCAGGAGTCAAATCCAAGCAAACGGCCTCAAAGCCAGATCTCTTTCCAATGGTATATACAGCCTCCCCAGGCCCCTAAACCCTCAGACCAAGGCATCCATGTTCTTGCCCTGTTCCACCTACTTGTTCTCATGTCTTAGCAAGTACTGACCCTCAGCTGCTGCTCACATTCATTTTAGAGGAACCCTTGGGCTGACCCTAGGCAGCCAGGCACCAGGGAAGCATGCTTCTTGGGCAGAATCAGTGGATGAGATTTTGGGTTTTTTTTTTTTTCCCATTTTCTTTCATTTGGTTGACTGATTTTTGTGTGTGTATATGCGTGGTAAAATATACATAACATAAAGCTTACCATTTTAACTAATTTTAAATGTACCATTCAGTGACATACATTCACACTGATGTACAACCATCACCAGGATCCAACTCTAGAACTTTCTCATCTTCCCAAACTAAAACTCTGTACCCATTAAATAATAAGTCCCCATTCTCCTTAACCTCCAGCTTCCGGCAACCACCATCTCTATGAATTTAATAACTAGGTACCTCACGGAAGTGGAGTCATATAGTATTTGTCTTTTGGTGTCTGGCTCATTTCATTTACCATGATACTTTCAAGATCCATCTATTCTGCAGCATGTTTCAGAAATTTCATACCTTTGTGGGTACCTGGGTGGCTCAGTCGGTTAAGCAACTGCCTTCGGTTCAGGTCATGATCCCAGGGTCCTGGAATCGAGCCCCACATTGGGCTCCCTGCTCAGCGGGGAACCTGCTTCTCCCTCTCCCTCTACCTGCTGCTCCACCTGTTTGTGCTTTCTCTCTCTGTCAAATAAATATATAAAAATTTTAAAAATTTCTCATACTTTTTTTAATGTTGAATAATATTCTTGTGTGTGTATATACATATATATTATATTTTGTATTATCCATTCATATGTCAGTGGACATTTGGGTTGTTTCAACACTTTGCTCACTGTGAATAATGCTGCTATAAACATCAGTGTACAAATATCTGAGTCTCTGCTTTCAGTTGTTCAGGGTAGACCCAAATTCACCCAGAAGTGGGTGAGTTTTCAAAAACAAATCAAAACTCTACACTCTCTGTTTCCAGCTTTTCAAAAGGCAGGGAGCAGGGAGGCAAGCATTACATAAGCATGGATGGGTAGGAGAAAATATCTACAAATCGTATATCTAATTAGGAGCTTGTATTCCAAATATATAAAGAGCTCTCACAACTCAATAATAAAAAGACAATCCAGTTAAAAAATGGGCAAAGGATCAGAATAGATATTTCTCTAAGGAAGATACATAAATGGCCAATAAGCACACGAAATATATCATCAGTCATCAGGGAGATGCAAAATAAAACCACAGTGAAATACCACTCACACCCACTAGGATGGCTAGAATAAAGGAGTCGGACAATAATGAGTGTTATTGAGAATGTGGAGAAATTGGAACCCTCACACACTGCTGGCAGGAATATGAAATGGTACAAACATTTTGGAGAACAGTTTAGCTGTTTCATCAAAATGATTAAACATAGAGTTAGCATATGACCCAGCAACCCTACTCCTAGGTATATACCCCAAAGAATTAAAAACAGATACTCAAAAATGTGTACAGGAATGTTCATAGCTGCATTAGTCACAGTAGCCAAAAGGTGGAAACCAAAATGTTTATCACCTGATGGAAGGATAAGGGACACCTGGGTCACTCAGTCAGTTAAGCTTGTGACTCTTGATTTTAACTCAGGTCATGATCTCAGGGTCATGAGATCGAGCCCCATGTTGGGCTCTGTGCTCAATGTGGAGTCCACTTGAGATTCTCTCCCTCCGCCTCTGCCCCTCCTCCCCTCACTATCTTTCTCTCTCTCTCAAAATAAATGAATAAAATATTTTTTAAAAGGCTAAACAAAATGTGGTGTATCTATACAATGGTATATTATTCGACTATAAAAAGGATATATAGCAGCCTTATTCATAATTACCCAAACTTAGAAGCAACTAAGTTGTCCTTCAGTTAAGTGAATGGATAAATCCACTGCAGTCCATCCAGACAATGGAATGTTATTCAATGCTAAAAAGAAATGAACCAGCAAGTCATCAAAAGACATGTTGCTAAGTGAAAGAAGCCAGTCTGAAAAGGCTACATACTATATGATTCTAGTGAGGTGACATTCTAGAAAACACAAAACTATGGAGACAGTAAGAAGACCAGTGGTTGGCAGGGTTGGGGCCGGTGGGAGAGATAAATAGTTGGAATGTAGAGGATCAGTGAAACTATTCCATATGANAAAAAAAAAAAGGCTAAACAAAATGTGGTGTATCTATACAATGGTATATTATTCGACTATAAAAAGGATATATAGCAGCCTTATTCATAATTACCCAAACTTAGAAGCAACTAAGTTGTCCTTCAGTTAAGTGAATGGATAAATCCACTGCAGTCCATCCAGACAATGGAATGTTATTCAATGCTAAAAAGAAATGAACCAGCAAGTCATCAAAAGACATGTTGCTAAGTGAAAGAAGCCAGTCTGAAAAGGCTACATACTATATGATTCTAGTGAGGTGACATTCTAGAAAACACAAAACTATGGAGACAGTAAGAAGACCAGTGGTTGGCAGGGTTGGGGCCGGTGGGAGAGATAAATAGTTGGAATGTAGAGGATCAGTGAAACTATTCCATATGATGCTATCATGATGGGTATACATCACTGTAAACTTGTCCAAATCCACAGAATGTACCACACCGAGAGTGAGCCCTAACGTAAACTATGGAGTCTGGGCCATGATGTGTCAAAGCAGGTTCCTCTATTGTAACAAATGTACCACTCTGGTGTGGGATACTGATAGTGAGGGAGTTTGGTTTGGGTCAGGAGGTATGTGGAAACTCTCTGTACCTTCTGCTCAATTTTTCTGTGAACCTAAATTTGTTCAAAAAAATAAAAATGGAAAAATAAAATGAAGCATTGACACATGTTCCAACATGGATGAACCTGGAAACTATTTTACTGAGTGAAAGAAGCCAGTCCCAAGAGACCACATGTCATATGACTCCATTCTATGAAAGGTCCAGAGTAGGAAAAGTATCTATAGAGACAAAAAACAGATTACATTGTTCAGGGCTGGGGGATACAGGGTATGGGTGCGGATGGAGGGGTAGGAGCCAACGGGAATGGGATTTCATTTTTAGATCATCAAAATATTCCAAGATTGACTGTAGTGATAGTGTACAAGTCTGTGAAGATACTAAAATGACTGAATCCTATGCTTTAATCGGATGAATTGTATGGTATAGAAATTATATCTGTATTAAGGAAGGAAGGAAGGAAGGCAGGCAAAAGGAGAGAGAGAGAGAGAGATCCTTCTGTCTCCTCTCACACAGCCTTTCAATCAGACTTTGTCCTCCATCACTCCCACAAACTGCTGAACCAAGGAAAAGATTTGGTCTTTTCTGTCTGTGCCCCTTTGAAAATATCAGCACCTGTTTAATAAAGCCCTCTGTAGCCTAGAGAAACAAGAACGGAAAGTCAAGTTCCTGAGTCAGTTTCCTCACCTGAAAAATGGGCATGGCCACACTCAGCAAGCCATGATGAGGATTGGTTGAAACAACAGAACAATAAAGTGCTTCCTAAACTGAGGTAGACAATTCAGAGGTTAGTGGTATTATTTACCTCTTTCAGTCAAGTAAGGTTGTGTTGTGGTACACAAAGGGTTAAGGATTTGGGACCCAAAAATTCTTTCTAGAACAGAAGAAAAGAGAAAAAAAAATAATGCCCACTTCTTCATGCACTTGAAGGACAGATTGCTTAGGATGGGATTGCAATCGGGTCTCCAAGTGGGAGAAATGATTGCCATCCTCATCAATATTACTGCCGGCTGAGTCTACATGGAACTCGATCAGGTAATTGAGGTCCCAAATTTAGTTTTTATCCAGACACCAAGATTAATAGGAATGGCTTCTGGGAATTAACTCTTTGTAGCTTTCCAAGGCACAATGCACTTAGGAGTCGATGTTAACATTTTAGACCCAAATATTTGAAAGGCAAAGATCTGTTATCTGGTTTTGCAAGCCCAAATGTTAAAAAGGTCAAGGTCATTGGATTCCTGTATAGTTGTCAGTTCTGGTTTGACCTGGGGAACTTCAGCTACCTGAACCCCTAGACAGCCACTTCTAAGTTGTTGTAGGTCCCCTGGAAGAAAGAACAGTCACAACTGAGGACGATCCAGCTTAGATGTTATAGAAACAACAACAAACCAACAACACACATACACACAACTAAAATATGTGGCAATATTGCTCAGATCTTGTTAGGGCAGCAGCATTTGTATCATTAGCTCAATAAGTATTTACTAAATCTTTATAATGTGATCAGTACCATATTAAAATCTACATGACCATCTCAATGGATACAGAAAAATCATGGTAGAAACTCTCAACAAACTAAAAGAAAATTTTCCTCAACCTCTATAAGGACATCTATGAAAAACCCTTTGTTAACATCACACTTAGACTGATTCTTTCCTCCTAAGAATCAGGAAGTATACAAGGAAGGCCACTCTTGCCACTTCTATTCAATTTTGTACCCAGGAAGTTCTTGCCAGTTCTTGCAATTAGGCAGGGGGAAAACGGGCATCCAGGTTGGAAAGGAAGAAATAAAACCATCTCTATTTATAGATGACATGATCTTACAAATAGAAAATTCCTAAAGAATTCATCCACACCAAAAAAAACTATTCCAGCTAATAAGTTCAGCAAAGTTGCAGGATTAATATATAGAATCAGCTGTGTTTCTATAACCTAGCAATGAACAATCCCAAAAGGAAGTTAGGACAACAATTTCATTCACAATAGAATCAAAAAGAATAAAATACCAAGGAATAAATTTAATTAAAAAGTGCAAGATGTGTATATTCAAAACTACAAAATGTTGTTGAAAGAAATTAAAGAAAACTCAAATGGACAGACATCTTGTGTTCGTGAACTGGAACACTTAATACTGCTAAGATGGCAACACTCTCCAAATTGACCTTCAGTGCAATCTCTATCAAAATTCCAACTGCCTTTTAGCAGAAATGAACAAGCTTATCCTAAAATTTACATGGAATTGTAAGGGATCCCCGCATAGCCTAAACAATCTTGAAAAAGGATGGAGTTGGAATTCTCATACTTCTTGATTTTAAAACTTATTACAAAGCTACAGTAACCTAAGCACTGTGGTACCGACATAAGGACATGTATAGGTGCATCAATCAATGGAATGGAATTGAGTATCCAGAAACAAATCCCATACATCTATTTATGATCAGTTGATTTTTGACTAGGGTGCCAAGACCACTCATTGGTGAAGGAATACTCTTTTCAACAAATGATGCTGGGACAACTGGATATCCATATGCAGAAGAATGAAGTTGGATCCCTACCTCACACCATATACAAAAATTAATTCTAAATGGATCAAAGACCTAAATGAAAGAACTAAAACTATTGAACTCTTAGAATAAAACAAAGGTGTAAGTTTTTGTGCTCTTGGATTAGGCAACAATTCTTTTTTTTTTTTTAAAGATTTTATTTATTTATTTGACAGATAGAGATCACAAGTAGGCAGAGAGAGAGGAGGAAGCAGGCTCCCTGCTGAGCAGAGAGCCTGATGCGGGCCTCGATCCCAGGACCCTGAGATCATGACCTGAGCCGAAGGCAGAGGCTTTAACCCACTGAGCCACCCAGGTGCCCTTTTTTTTTTTTAATTTTATTTATTCATTTGTCAGAGACAGAGAAAGAGAGCACGAGCAGGGAGTGTGACAGGCAGAGGAAGAAGCAGTTTCCCTGCTGAGCAAGGAGCCCTGTGTGGGCCCTGGGATCATGACCTGAGCTGAAGGCAGACGCCTAACTGACTGAGCCACTCAGGTGTCCCTAGGCAATAGTTTCTTTTTTTTTTTTTTATTGTTATTATTATTTGCTCCAGGGGTACAGGTCTGTGAATCATCAGGTTTACACCTTTCACAGCACTCACCATAGCACAAACCCTCCACATGTCCATAACCCAGCCACCCTATCCCTACCCTCCCACTCCCCAGTAACCCTTAGTTTGTTTTGTGAGATTAAGAGTTATGGTTTGTCCCCTTCCTGATCCCATCTTCCTTCATTTTTTCCCTGCCCCTCGAATTCCTCATATCAGAGAGATCATATGATAACTGTCTTTCTCTGATTGACTTATTTTACTTAGCATAATACCCTCTAGTTCCATCCACGTCATTGCAAATGGCAAGATTTCGTTTCTTTTGATGGCTGCATAGTATTCCGTTGTATATATATACCACATCTTCTTTATCCATTCATTTGCTGATGGACATCTAGGTTCTTTCCATAGTTTGGCTATTGTGGACATTGCTGCTATAAACATTCGGGTGCATGTAGGCAACAGTTTCTTAAATATAACACCCCAAGACAAGCAACAAAAGAAAATATAGATGAATTAAGCTTCATGAAAATTTAAAACTTTTGTGCATGAAAGGACATTATCGCAAAAATGAAAGAACACACAAGGTGGAAGGAAGTATTTATAAATCATGTATCTGTAAGAGTCTAGTATCCAGAATATATGAAGAACCCTTACAACTCAACAATAGACAATCCAATTTTAAAAAATGAAGAAAGGACTTAAATAGACATCTCTCCAAAGAATATAGACAAATGGCCAACAAGCACATGAAAAGATGTTCAACATCATTAGTCATTAGGGAAATGAAAATCAAAACCATGAGATACCCCTTCACACACACTGCAGTGGCAATAATCAAAAAGACAACAAGTGTTGGTGAGAATGTAGAGACATTGGAACCTCAGACATCGCTGGTAGGAATGTAAAATGATTTGATCACTGTATAATTTGGCCATTGCTCAAAAAGTCAAATATAGAATCACCATATCTGCCAGCCATTCCATTCCTTAGTATATACCCCCCAAGAGTTGACAACAGGTGCTCAAAAAATTGGCAGACTGGGGTGCCTGGGTGGCTCAGTGGGTTAAAGCCCCTGCCTTCGGCTCAGGTCATGATCTCGGTGTCCTGGGATCGAGCCCTGCATCGGGCTCTCTGCATAGCAGGGAGCCTGCTTCCTCCTCTCTCTCTCTGCCTGCCTCTCTGCCTACTTGTGATCTCTCTCTCTCTCTCTCTCTCTCTCTCTCTCTCTGTCAAATAAATAAATAAAACCTTTAAAAATTTTTTTTAAAAATCGGCAGACAAATATTTATAGCAGCACTAGTCACTATAGCCAAAAGGTGGGAATGACCCCTATGTCCATCGATTCATGAATGGATAATCATGATATGGTATATCTATATGATGGAATATTACTCAGCCATGAAAAGGAATGGAGTACTGATACATACTGTATCATGGATGAACCTTGAAAGCTGCTAAGTGAAAGAAACCGGACATAAAGTTGATATATTGTATGATTCCATTTGTATGAAACATCCAGAAGAGGTAAATCCATAGAGACAGAGAAAGTAGATTAGCGTTTGCCAGGGGTTGAGGAAAGGAAAAATGAGGGATGACTCTTTAATGACTATGGGGCTTCTTTTGGGGGTAATGATTATGTTCTGAAATTAGATGGAGGGGATGGCTGCACAACATTAAACTAAAATCACTGAAATATACACTTAAACGTGGTTTAAATAGCTAATTTTATGTAGTGTGAATTTTATCTCAATTCCTTCTTTTTTTATTTTTTGACTCTCTTTTTCATTGAAGTGTACTTGACACACATTGTTACATTAGTTTCAGGTGCACAACATAATGATCCAACAACTCTATACATTATGCTGTGACCACAAGTATAGCTACTATCTGTCACCATCAGGGACAGACTCCAAATCCCATCATCAGTCTATCAAAGGGCCAAGAAAACCCTGAAAACAGTGGGACCTCAAAACTTAGAGAAGCCACAGAGCCAGCCCATCAACAACTGACCCAGGGAGAAAAATGGGACCACCTTGACTCTTATCCAAATCCCGTGGTGTCTTTTAGAGTAACAACATGAACAGAAAAAAGGAATTTCCCCCTAAACACAGGATAGCACAGAAAGACCATCTGAATTTCCTCTTCTTCCTCCCCTCCTCCAAAGTCTAAGGCATCAGGACCAAAAAAGAAAGCATCCCCAGGCAGGTGCAATGAATGCCAAGGTTACCGAAGGGAAATCACGTTGATTATTGAAATATAAAGATCCATCCACTCAAAGCACTGGGAGCTGTTAAAGGCAGAATGAGCCATTTCCACGAAGGAATCAGGCAGCCTTTCAGGGGTTATGATGACAGAGTTTGGAATGCTCATTTCAGAGCAAGTAGGAAAAAAATAAAAGCCAAAACTATACTTCATCACCTGACATTGTCACCCTTTTCTCCAGGCTTGGCTAAGCCCCACTCTCAGATTCTCAGACACTTAGCTCATCTTTTTCCCTGCACCACAGTGAAGACACATCCTGGGGTGTGGACAAGATTTCCAGTCGTATCAAAATCCCCCAGTTGCTCGTTAGCCTGAGACCCTTCCTATTCCATACCTCAGTCTTACCATCTCTTGCTGTTCTCCAATGTACAAGTCCCTGGGTCTTTGCTGAAGCTTCCACATCCCAGGCTAGATGCCACCCCTCCTTCTCAGTCTTCACAGGCTCCTGGGTCCAACTCCATCAAAACCTGCCCCTGCTCCCTGCCTTTTCCTCATCAGACTGTGGGCGCCTTGAAGGTCAAGGAGCTCGTGGTTGACTGCTTTTATTTAAGCTGGTAACTGAGACCACCCAATAGAATATGTCTCTTCCTCCATAAAATCATGGGTTTGGATAACCTCCTCATTATTGATGTTGTCTGAAGATGGCCTTCACGCCTATTTGGTCCATGCTGTACTGATTGTGTTTAAACAAGCATTTTAAAATTGGAAAATCAGGCACCTGGGTGGCTCAGTCGGTTAAGCATCTGCCCTCAGCTCTGGTCATGATTCCAGGATCCTGGGATCTAGTCCCATGTCAGGCTCCCTGCTCAGTGGGAGCCTGCTTCTCCCTCTGCCCCTCCCCCCACTCATTCTCTCAATCTCTCTCTCAAATAAATAAAATCTTTAAAAATAAATAAATAAAATTGGAAAGCTTTATGTTAACATCTTGATTTCTGTCTTGTCTAGAAAACTCGGGCAATCTGGCCCATCTTCGTGGCTGGAACAGTCAGCTGCTCGGTTGAGTATTGGGGTCCCTCACTCATCTAGGCTGCCGGAGGCATTGGACTTGAGTTTCCTGGTCTAGGTGCCTTCTTCTCCTCCAAATGTGAGGCTCTACCATTCCATCATTCCAATTCCTCTTCCTCCTCCAGCCAATCGTCACTGGGTTATTTTTGTTTTTGTTGTTTTTTAAATCCTGGTGAGAGCCAGTGAATTGAGAAATTCAACTTTCCTTGTTTAGTTTTCTTACTCTCCAAGCACCACTAAACTAAGGCAGGAGCCACAAGCCTCCCCGGTTAATTCCTCAACAATTAATTACCAGAGACCATCCTTATAAACAATGCCAGCCTTCTATAAAGGCACTACCACTTTTTAGGTTAGGCAGACCACCCCCCTCTTTCTTAGCACTAAACTAGGAATGGCAAACTCCCAATTTCAAGAGCACATTTCAAAGGTAATCCAAATGAATGCAGACTTCTTAAAAGGACATCAAATGCTTGAGCAAATCTTAGCTATATATAACCATTTAAGCAATTTCAAATACATTTCCGTTGTATAATTATACGAGGACTTTGGTCATAAAACATCTCCAGCAAACTTAAGAGAAATCACCACAGATTTCTATTTATAAGAAAAATGCCGGGTTGCAAGGTAGACACCTGTCATCAGCTTCTCAGCAGCTTTCCATCTGGTCATTCCCCACCAACCTGCTGGCCCCAGTGGGTCCTCACTCAGGTGAACAAGCACCCAGCCCAAAGAGGAAACTCAATTAGCATCTAGCTGGGCCTCAGCAGATCAGCTCATAATGCTGTGGATTTTGAGCTTGAAAGCAAAAGTCATTATGTTTCGGTATATTAGTGAAAAGGGACCATTATTTCCTCCAGAAACCTGCTATTCCTCCGTATTCCCTATTGACAGACTTTGGAGCAGTGGTTCTCATCCCTGACATTAGAGACACCCTGGGGATTTTTTTTTAAATGCCAAATTCCGGACACTGCTGCAGACCAATTCAGTCAGGCTTTCAGAGAGGGGAGCAAGCTGACATCAGAAATCTGAAGTACTCAGATGATTCCAATGCACAGCCAGGACTAAAAACTACTGGTCTATGGAGCTGTATTGGTTTCCAAAGTGTGGTGTCCAGATGAACAGCCTCAGTATCACTCAGGAACGTGTCAGAAATACAGATTCTTGGGTCCCACCCCAGACCTACTGAATCAGGAACTCTGGAGGTAGGGCCCAGTAATCTGTAGTTTAACAAGCATTCCAGGTGATTCTAATACACGCTAAGGTTTAAGGAGCACGGGTGTCACAGACTCAGGCTTCGGCTTCCATCCCAAATCCACCACTTACTAACTCTGTGACCTGAACCAAGTGCTTTCCTGATGAGGCTCAGTCTTCATATCTGTAAAATGGGCATAACAAGGAATTAAATTGGACAATGCACAGAGTGCACTTAAGATACACTCCAACACAGTCGGCACTCAATTAAACGTTGGCTTCTGTTATCCGCGGGCCCTACCTCTAACCTATCTCCCATTTCCGTTCACACTGCACCACCTCATACAATCTTTGGCTGAGTCTATCCATCCCTACACCCTTAATATTTCTTCCCCTCTCCCCCCTTGCACCCACCACTGTCCTGGGGTCCAACGGAGCAAAGTACAGATTCTGCACAAGGGCTGAGAATAGGAATGAGAAGACAAAGGGAATGAGACAAAGGGGAGCTCGGGGGCCCTCCCCAGGACATGAGTCGGCTTCTGAGGAAGAGGGTGAGTCCCTGCTGGTCAACCCTGCCAATCTTCCCTCTCCTAAGGTTTCATGCTGGGTGACAGGGGTGGCCCTGCAATTTTGAACAAAACCCCTTGAGATGACAGAGCTGCCGTCCCTGCAGCAGAATGCGTCCCAGGGCCTCCCCTGTGATTTCTCGACGCTCCAGGCGCCCACGAGACCTAATGAAAATACCTCCTGATCGGTCCCCGGGGGCTGCCCTCCAGGAAGGAAGAATACCGAGACTGGGGAGCAGCAGCTTTTTAACGAGACCAGATCAGTTTGTCCTGAAGCAGCACCTTCAGCTGGGTCCTCAGATCTCCTTCCTGAAGGGGGTGATTGCCCCAAGAGAGAAACAGCCCCTCATTTGCCCCGCTTGAGTGGCTGTTCCCAAATTGTCTCCCCAGGCAACAGTCACATGGATGGAATAAGGAGGAACAGGGGATGGGGACCCAGAGGCTTGGTGAACGCGGCCGGTGCCAACCCCAGAGGGCTCCTTACAGCTCCTCAGGCTCATAGGCCTGCTCCTGCCCGCGGGCACCCCGGCAGGCACCTGGTTGAAGCCTCCCCATCCTCACATCTTCACTCCAATGTCCCCTTTCCACTGAGCCCCGCCTCGACCCTCCTCCCCGTACTTGCAGACCAAGCCCCAGCACACACCCTCTCTGTCTTCCTCCCTCTGCTCTTCAGGAACTGGCAAACCCGAGGCCCGTCAGAATCATCGGGAGGGCTTGTTCAAACAGGCGGCTGGGCCTCAGCCTAGCAAGTTCTCAAGTGGTCCTGACACGGCCCGTCCCGGGCCCTCGCTCTGAGACCCTCTGGGCTGACGTAGCGCACACCCTGCCAGCACGTTCCCCATATGGGGACAGGCTACTCGTGGGCGACTACGTTCTTCTGTGTCAGACAGCCCTGAGTCTGAGTACTAAGCCCACTGTTTCCAAGCTGTGATTTTGGGCAGGCGATGTAACCTCAGTTTTAAAGATTTTATTTTATTTGAGAGAGCGAGAGAGAGAGCAAGGGGAGGGACAGAGAGGGAGAAGGCGACTCCTCACTGAGCGTGGAGTCCCACACAGGGCTCCATCTCACGCCCCTGAGATCGTGACCTGAGCAGGAACCAAGAGCCGGACACTCTACCAACTGAGCCACCCCGGCGCCTCTACCACGTCCGTTTTAGAACCTCAGTTTCCTTGTTTGTAACATGGGCATAATTAGGACTGGCTGCCACGATCGCAGGGACCGGTGTAAAATGGCAATATAGAACTGTTGTTAAAAAATGATTAGGAATTTCGAGGTGTTGACCAGCCAAGCATTAAAGGGAGTGCAGGACCCCTGCTGAGCACAAGGCTCCCCGCATGACGACACTGGTCGCAATGCCCAGGACACTGGGCCTGTGTGTAATAATGAGTAGTGTCTAGGTCTCTGGTTTGTTGTGAAGACCAAGTAGGATAAGGTAGGTAGAAACACATTCTATGGTTCCTGGCCCGTACTAGGTACTCAAAACAAAACAAAACCTAATACCCCGCCCCCACCCCCTTACATCTTCCCTTCCTCTTCCATCCATCTGTTGTGTCTCAGGGTAAGGATTCTTGGTTTGCATGGCTGTGGTCCTCACCCTTGAGCTTGGTCCTGCTGGGAACTAACAGCAGAGCCCTCCCCCACCCTCTACTTGGCCTTGGCCTGCTGGGGCTGCTGGCTGCTGGCTCAGCTGTTCCTGGGAAGTGGGGCCACGGCCCCTTGCCTAGGACCCTTCGTGGTCTGGGTAGTTCAAGCCGGGAAGTTCTAGGAGGAGCAGGCCGAGCAGCAGGAGGGAGCGGAGCCCCAGGCCTGTGGCTGGGCAGCTGGCCCCAAGGCCACTGCTCTTGGGTGAATGAGCAATCATGGGCGTGGGGCACTCCACGAGGCTGTTGACCTCCCATATGTGTGAGCCCCATGCAGGGCTGGTGGCTTGCTCCTCCCACCCACCCAAGGGAACAAACAGAGGCACAATTATTTTTGGAACTGGAAAGCATCAATTTCTATTGCTTTTCTGTGTTAACTTGTCTCACAGACTCTGAAACGATCAGACCTGGCCGAAATGACTGGCCCTTCCGTGGGTGTGGAGTTGGGGGGGGGAGGGGAGGAAAATAGGAGCCGGCCCCGGCCCCCGTGCGCCGCGCCGAAGACTACAGACACCTCCTCCTTGCCCTAGCTGCAAGCCAGAATCAAGGGCCTGGCCCGCATCAGGTCGCTGCAAACCAAAGCAAGGCTCTGAGCAACTCGTGGTGGAGGGGCGGGCGGGGGGGCGGGCGGGGGCGGGCGGGGGCGGCGGCAGAGGGGACCAGGTAGCTCCTCCCCGTTTTAAAGTTCCAACTATAAAAACTCACAGACTTACACAGAAGAAAAGAGAGGGTCACATTTTTCCAATGGCCTCCCCCAACATCTCCTTTCGGGTCTTTTTTTTTTTTTAAAAAAACGTCGGAGTCTCCTGGTAAATACTGTAATTCAATTTACAAGACATCCATTTGTGCTTAGCCCTTCGGAAAGAGTGATGCCTGTCCCGGGAAGTAGCATTCCCATACACGCACCTGCACAGCTGCGTGCAAACGCCAGCCTGCACGCGCGTGTGTAAAACTTATAGCAACAGAGGCTCCACGTGTCACTTCCCCGCTGTGCGGGGCGGTCGGGTTCAAGTCCGGTGATGGCATGTACTAGCTAGGTGACCCTGCCTGAGTTTCTTATCTCTCTGCTCTGCCTTTTCTCTTTTTTGTACGCAGAGGAGTCGTGAAGATGAGCGATACTGAATATTAACGAGGTGCCTGACACAGGGTGATAGTTAATAACAGCAAATTTGCAAGGTTGTGAGAACAGCCAGAGTGGAGGTAACAGGCGTGTGGAAGCTGCTCCAGAAACGTCCCCTGAAAGGAGCCGAGGACCCCGAGTCAGAAACCGAGACCCTCACGGTGAGAAGTTGTAACTCGGGGTCTCCTCCCTACCCCCTCCTTTCTCCTACCTGGTTCTCCCTTTCTCCATCTGGTTGTTCTTCTAATTACCTCATTGACAGAATGGTGGGATGGGGGATCCCCCTTCTGCCTTGCACCAGACCACTTGCTTGGTCACAGGAGGAGGATGATCAAAGGCTGATGGGTGGCAGTGTGACAGTTAATTTTATGCGTCAAGTTGATGGGGCTGACGGAGGCCCAGGGAGCTGCTCGCGTGATTTCTGGGTGTGCCCGTGGGCATGTTTCTGGAAGAGATGAAGCATTTGAATCAGTAGACTGAGTGAGGATCACCCTCCCCATGGAGGGTGGGCATCACCCGATCCACCGATGGCCCAAACACTATGAGGAGTCTCGGGAAGAGGGAATTTGCTCTCTTGGCTTGAGCGAGGGTATCCACTTACTGCTCTCAGAACTCGGTGCTCCTGGTTCTCGGGCCGTCAGCTTCTCCATAGAACACAGGCACAGAGGAACACCAGAAGGGGCGAAGAAGATGATAGTCACCCTACGTCTTTCAGTGTGTATTCCATACGCTCACGTGTTGCAGTAAGAGTGAGGACCGGTCCAAGCACTTCAGGAAACTGCTGGGCAGTGACTTCTAAAGCTGAACATACACACACCCGATCCAAGAAAAGTGAGTGCATATGGTCACCCAAAATGCAGGCCCAAGAATATCGTCTCGGGGGCGCCTGTCTTCGCTGAGGTCATGATCGCAGGGTCCTGGGATCGAGCCCCATATTGGGCTCCCTGCTCGGTGGGGGGTCTGCTTCTCCTTCTCCCTCTGCCTGTTGCTCCCCCTGCTTGTGTACTCTGTCAAATAAATAAATAATATCATAAAAAAAAAAAGAATATCATCTTGGTCTATTTGGGCTGATAGAACAGAAACACCTAGACTGGGTGGCTTATAAGCAACAGAAATTTATTTTGAACAGTTCTGGAGGCTGGGAAGCCCAAGGTCAAGGCGCTGGGAGATTCGGTGTCTAGGGAGAAGACGATGGTTGTCTTCTCACTGTGACCTCACACGATGGAAGGGACAAGGTAGCTGTCTGGGGTCTGTTTTATGAAGGCACTAATTCCATTCCTGAGGGCTCCACCCTCATGACCTACTCGCCTCCCCAAAAGCCTCCCCGGCTAATACCATCACATTGAGGGACACTAGCATTCAGTCTATTGTCAATGTTTGTTTGCAGTCTGTTCGTCACAGCCCCAAATTGGAAATAACCCGGATCTCATCAGAAAGAGCATGGGTAAACAGATTGTACACCGTCGTACAATGGAATACCACACAACAGTGAAAAGAATGCACCACGGCCACATGCAAAAACACGGATGATTTGGGACATAATGTTCAGTGAAAGAAGACAGACTCAAAAAATATTCCCTTTATATGAAATTCAAGAACAGGCAACACCAGCCCCTGGTGATACAAGTCACAACGGTGGTTGCCTATTGGGGGTATTGACTTCAAAGGGGCATGTGAGACCTTTCTGGGAGCTGTAACTATCCTGATCTGGGTGGCGGTTACAGGGGTATAGACGTATGTAAAAAACAGCAAGCTGTAAACCTAGTGCACTTTACACATGCTTTACTGTATGTGTGTTATATCTCAATAAAAATGAGAAAAAATGATTATATTCTTTTACCAGATTCTACTGTATGTGTAGAAGCTACGAAGGAAGGAATCCAATACTGTCTTGGGAAAAGCACACTTATATTGCATTTTTTTGTGTGTGCAAATAGCCTTAATTTTAAACAGGTACGCATTTGAAATACGCTACAATTTTTGCAGCCTGCTTTGACGTTGCTTCATTGTTTAACAAACCGAAGCTTAAAGAAATGCAGCAATGGTCTGGCCCACTCTGGGCTTCTGGGAGGCCCCATCGTGTACACAGCCACGGGATGAATGAAGACAATCAGGATCCCCAACGCGCAGCCTGGAGAAGCAGTGGGGTCTGGCCAAGTGCCCACCTAGGGATGCTGATGAGGCAGGAGGATGGCTTCAGTGTTCAGTCCACACCCTGAGCCCTTTCTGCCTCCTGCTGGGAGGCACCTGCCACCGTCCCAGACTTTCTAAGGCCCAGGCTGTTCTGGTCCTTTCCACAGCTTTCCCGGCATCCTAAGGTGCACCTCTGCAAGAACCATGCCCTGGAAAAGAGGCCCAGGAGCCAGAAGATGCCAGGAAACTGCCCAAAGCAGGTAGTCCGGACTGACTTCCTGGGTGTGTATTGTGTGTAGACACATAGGACCCACAATTGGTTAGGACTCTGCTGTCACCGTCTTGAAATTCTTAATAGTTCATCAGATAAGGGGCCCCACATTTTCTTTTTTTCCCAGATTCGATGGCCAGTCCTGGAAGTTGCAGAGTCTGGTGTTAACAACCCTGTGTCCAGCATTAGGGTCTAGTCCCTGTTCCTCCCCTCACTGGTAGGGGTACCTGGGCCAGGCGGCTTCACGTCCGTGCCTCTGATCCCGGTCTGTAACATGGGGGTGACAGCAAGACTCACTCAGGAGGCGTTAGGGGAATTAAACCAGCCTGCAGCAGTGGGCCTGCCACATTACAGGCGTTCAGTAAAGTGTTGTGATTGGCGTTAAGATGATTGAGGGCCGATTATTGAGGCTGCAGTCTTGCCTGGACCTGTCTCAGAAATGCCTTTTCTAAAGACAGGAGCCAAAGAAAGAAGCTTTGGGATTAACTCTTCCAAAATAGCAAATGTTCTCTCTTTGGCATTAGGTCTAACACCAGCTGCATTATTACACCCCAGGAGAAATGTGTCCTCATCAAGTCACAAAAGCCTGGTTTCAACCCACGGAGAGAACAAAAAAAAGAGTCTGAAATCCTGAAAAAGCCAATAGCTTCAGGTACACGATATCCAGTCCATCTTTGATTTGGGGGTTCACTGAAGCATGGCTGACGCGTGGTTATCTTGGGTCCTAGAGTCGCTTCTGTAAATAGACTTTTGTTAAAAAAAAAATTGACTGACTTGGAAAAAAAATGAAAGAAACACAAGGAGCAGCTATAGCCTTTCCCATGAAATTGACAGGTCGGAGAACTCCAAGGATCCTGTCTGTTCACACGTTAATTAACCTCTTCTAGCCTCCTTTCTGCCCTTGTATGCAGCAGTACACAGCAGAGATCAGGAATGCAGATGCTCGAGTCAGACTCCAGGGGGCGTCTTAACACCCTTGCTCCCCAGCTGTATGGCCTAGGACTAGGCACTGGGCCTCTCTGTGCTTCTGCCTGAGCTCATCCCTAAATAGGGTTACTACTGGTAATTCCCTCCCGAGGTTCTTATGAGGATGAAGCAAGCTCATACATGTGAAGTGTAGAGAACAGTGCCTGGAACACAGTAAGCGCTCCGTACGTGTTACCCACAGGCCATGAGCATGAAGCACCCAGCCCCAGTCAAGCAGAATCGTGGGAGAAGTAGCAGTAATCCCAGCCGTTGTTGTTGTTTAAATGGCCCAGGGCCTTTGGTCATATGACTGCAAATCCCTTCTGAGGAACCCTCCAGAAGGCAGGAGACCCCTGAGGAGCACAAAGGATTGTTCAAGGCCTCGGGAAAACCTCGACCTAAATGAGATCTTCTCAACCTTCCAAGGGCCGTGGCCACAGAGCTCAGAGTCATGTTAGATGCCAGAGGGGAGGGGAAAAAGGGACCCTAGGGGTCAGCAAGTCCACATCCCTCATCTATATGTGAGGCTCAGAGAAGTTAAGTGACCGGCCCAAGGTCACACAGCAGAATATGGGCTCCGTTGGGCAGACAGCACAGGGCTTATGACTTGCCACAACCCTGCCCTGCTCGTTGCCTCCTACAGCTCATTCAGCCAGAGCTTCTGGCTCCTCGCATGGTCCTCCCCACCCCTCCGTCTCTCCAGTGGGCTTTCTATCAGGCTATGGGCTCATCTCATTCTTGGCCACATCCTGCTAAAGACCCATTTTTCTTACTGAATCAGGCCGCCATTAGGTCCTGAAAGCCCCATACGTCTTCTATGGATGAGCAGATCCCTTAATCTATTATTCCACAGTCCTATTTATATATATTTATCCATATGGCTATATAAATAGGGCTTTGAGACATATACGTGGCAGGTTATTGCTGTGGCATAGTTGTTCTCCCCAAGAGGAAAACAAAAATGATGTATGGCCGAGGCTCTTTTCCATGCAGAAAGCTCCCGCCTGATTTATTAAGAGTGAGGTTGCAGCCACATGCTCTGGAGGTAGAGAAGCTATTGCAAAGTTATCTAAGAACAGGACACTCCGCTCCACATGCCAAAAGGCAATGGAGGGTGTGTCGGGAGCTCAAAACATCTTAGAGCAGTTGCTCACAGGCACTCACTGTGTCCCGGACTGTTAACTAGGATTCCTTTGGTTGCGAGTTTAAGCTAAAAGAAAGGGGTGGGGGTTATTGTTATGAGGGTACTGGGTGTCTCCAGGAAGTCAGAGAGGAATGTGGCCGGGTGTCAGGAACGGCTGAGCCTGGAGAGATGAATGCCAGCGTGCCCTTCTCTCTCCCTCCAGAATGATATCCTCCATAGGGAAGAAAACGGGACAGCTGATGGCCTCCATGGACTAACTCTGTGCTTTCTCTGGTCCCAAGTACAAAGCCCCATGGAATGAGACTCATGCTCCCTGCTTGGTCTGGGGTCGTGAGCGGGCTCTTGAGAGCCCAGTGCAGCTGCCCCAGACCTTATGGGGACAGCCTGGGTGTGGCAAGGAGCAGGGATCTGGTGGACGTGGGGAACTGCGTGAGGAAGAGCCAGCAGACAAAGCAAGCAGATGGGTTCCATTCACTGTGTGGGCTCAGAAAGGCACGGACCGTCTCTGTGCTCCAGCATCCTTATGTAGAAAGTCAGGATATTAGTGCGCTCCATAAAGGCCGAGAATTGTGACTGTTCGGTTCCCCGATGGATCTCCAGTGCCTAATTAATGCCTGGAATGTAGTCCTGTTTGAGAAATACTTACTGAATAAATGAATGAATGAGAACTCCCTTGCAGGACGGTTGGAAGGATTAATTGAGATAAAGCATGGAGAGGGCACTTCCGTGCAAGGAACGGGTCTAAGCATAGAATCGAATATAGGAAGCATGCTTAGAGCAGTGCCTGGTGCACGCAGGTACACAGAAGAAAAACCTACTTGCCCGGGCCATAGCCAGGAGGTGGCGTTCTGAAGCCATTACACTCCCTTCCCCTGCATGGATTCCCTCTAGTCCCGTAGTCTCCAGCCACAGGGCAAGAGACGGAGGGAGTCGGAATAAATCTGGGGTATGGAGCATGCGTCCACATGTGTATAAATCATGGTGGGCAAACCGAATAAATTACGGTGATCACAGATACATTGATGGTCATTTCAAAATCTATTACATGTTACACAATTTAATGAAATACAAATTCATTGTAAATCATGAATGAACTCACAGTTGCCTGGGACCATGTTGTATTTTCTCACTCAATGACTACTGCAAGGACATCTGTTTTTACGGGGATGGTTTTGAAAATTGCATTTCGAGTAAAAACATTCTGATTAGGAACCCCTGGCTCCTCCTCAGGCCACAGACACGGAGAGTCAGGCTAGGATCAGGGGATGTGGCAGGAAGTGACTCGCCCAAGGTCACTCAGTGAGTTAGGATGGGCTTGGCACTCGAACACAGACCCAGGACCATCAGGGTTTCCAGAGGGCGAGGGTGTCACACACCAGAGGGATGGAGGGGGGCGCTGCCTCCTTCCGTTCTGACCATACCAAGTACTGGTGAGGATGAGAGCCCAGGGAGTCAGTCATGCTCTGCGGCAAGAAGGGGGCATTCTCTATAAGCACTTGGAGAGCAATCTGGCATTTACCCAGTGAAACAGAGGGTACGTACGCCCTATGACCCCGCAACGGCACCTTCAGGGAAGCACTAGACACATGAACAAGGAGATATGTTCAGGATAGTTCACTGGAGCTTTAAAAAATGGAAATAGCATAAACGATCATCAGAAGAACAGATAGACTAAAACATTCAATGACTTCCTACCCAGCACTTTCCAGAGAAATAATCCGGTTACACCCATTCGTAGAAATAGACCTTACAGCCGGGAGCAGGACAGCCGGAGGCCAGTCCTGGACTTGGGAGACCTTAGTGCATTCTCCTGGCGGGCCTCAGTTTTTTCATCAGCAAAATGAGAACTCGTAATTAAACCACTGGTTTTCAAATTGCTCGGTGAAGCCCTAAAGGTGCTTCACGGGTTCTGCAAATGATTGATTCAGATGTCATCATTCAAAAAAAGGCTTAACGTTTAAAAAACAGTAGGGAACCACGTGCACACACTCCAGCGTGCTTTGTACAAAACGTTAGCCCGCAGCAGACCAGCACTGCACTGCCATTGCATTCTACAGAACCGGCTCCCCGTCTTTGCAGTCTCAGAGTGGCAGATCCCCGAGACCATGAGGCCAACCGGTTGCCATTTTCAACCACTTCGCTGAGTCCAGATTTCTTTCAATATTGTGTAACCGAAGCAACACAAAGCAATAATCTATATGTTGTACAAGACGATCACTGTTGCACATAATGTCACATATGTAGTTTTTATTTGCTAGATTTTATTTACTAACGCAATAAAAATTTTTAAATATTTATTTATGTATTTTGGGCGCCCGGGTGGCTCAGTCGGTTAAGCATCCGGCCTCGGCTCAAGTCATGATAGGAGGGTCCTGGGATCGAGCCCCACGTTGGGGTCCCTGCTCATCTGGGAGTCTGCTTCTCCCTCTGAGAGAGCACGAGTGGTGGGGAGGGGCAGAGAGAGAGGGTGCACGAGCTGGGAGGCCGCGGGGCTGGATCCCAGGACCCTGAGATCATGACCTGAGCCGAAACCCAAACTCCAATGCTTAACTGATTGAGCCACCCAGACGCCCCAGTAAAAATTTCTAAATACACATTTCCTTTTGGTAATTTTGTACTCACACTCACATTGCAAAGGTAGTCTTGAGAGTTCCTGGATACCCTTCACCCCATTTCGGTTCCTCCGCCTACCTGCCGTCATACGGGAGGGCATTGTCAGACAGGACACACGTTTGTCAAAACGAAAGACACCAACATATTAAGTAAAAAGATGTCACTGGTTTTTCTACTTAGGTCCTTTTTCTGTTCCAGGATCCAGGCAGTCGAGGCCACCACATCACCATTAGACTCGCATTTTCATCAAGTTAATGCCCTCATTTCATAAGCAAATGTTATAAGTGCAAACCTGGAGTTTCATGCTAATAAAATACCACTTTTATCTTATTTTGCAGAATGAAATGCTAGGAAGATTTCTCAGAGGGGAAAACAGAAGGGATCCGCTACCTTTTTTTTTTTTTTTTTTTTTTTTTTTTTTAGTTTGCAAACAAATGAAGGCACTGCTCCTAGAGGCCAGGTCCGACCACCCCACAGCCCCAGCACAGAACTAGGTCTGTCGGGACTTGCCAGGGACAACCAAGTGCCCTCAGCTCACAGGGTGGAAGTTTCACACCCATTTCACGTTAAAATTGCCCCTGGCTGTTCATCCTGGGGCGGGGGAGGATTTTCTCCAATAAAATGAATGTGAGCCAGGCGTTCACGTACTCATTCTTTCTTTCGACCTGCTATGAGCTGGCAACTCTAGGAGCTGGAAATACCAGTGAACAAAGCAGACAAATGATTGCCTTTGTGGAGTTTATATTCTGACAGAGGAGATGATGATAAACAAGAGGGAAGTAAACTATATGCTGTGTTAGATGGTGATGCCTAGAGGAAAAAACAAGACGGGAGAGGGGGAAATAAAAGCTTGGTGAGGGGGAAATTTTAGCAGACACCTAGAAGAAGAGCATTCTAGGCAGAGGGGAAAGCAAGTCCAAAGGCCCTGAGGCAGAAACACACCTGATTGAGGAACAGTAAGGGGGGCCAGTGTGGCCGCCAGGGACTGAATGAGAGGAAGAAACCAGTCAGCGGGCTGGATGGAACAGGAAGAAATGCCGATGAGAAAGCCCAGAGCCTTCCCGAAAGAGCTGGACACACTGTGGGGCAGCAATGAGGCTCTAGCTCAGCACCAGGGGCTGGGCCTTCATGCTGTGAGCTTTCACAGGGGTGTGACCAGTGTGCACTTCTGGGGGTGGCGCCCAGAATATGCCCAAACACAGCTGAAAAGGCACAACTGTGTCCGGCTTGGAGCAAACTGGGAGAGCAGGGCTAGCGTGGACACCGTGCTTGGCGGCCTCCAGGACTTCTCCTGACCCAGCTCCCTGAGGAGCCACAGACACAAGGAACAAGAGTTAGCCTGCCCCCAGCACTCAGGGCCCAGCCAGCCAGTGCAGATGAGGCGATACGGGCAGAGTGAGGCGGGGGGGGGGGGGCCCAGAGTCTGGGGGCCTGGACACGTCTCCCCATGTTGGCAGCAGGCCCTGAACTGACCGACACACAGAGAAACGAACCCTGCAGCCTTTGGGGCTCTTCAGGAATGAAGAGAAGCCTGAAAAGAGACAGAAACGTCTTGCAATTCATGGCACGGGGAGTGTTGGCGATATTTTCGTTCGAAGTTCAAACCCAACGTCCTCCCACAGGCGGCTGGATAGACAGCGTGCGCATCCATGCGCCGGAGCGCAGCACGAAAGGCAGAGAGTGGCTGCACACGCCACACGCAGGGGCCTCAAAGCGTGCAGAGCAACGGCGGAGGCGGAAGAGAGCGCACGGCCACGCGGTCTGTTCACAGACCCCACTGACTGACAGAGACACACGGCAGATCTTTGGCTGCCTGGGGACGGAGTCCGGGAGGGACGGGGGGAATACAGAGGGACTCAAGTAAACTACTGGGGGCGACGAGATCTGTTCACTATGCGGTGACTGTGGCAAGGCGCTCACCGGGCCGTTCACGTCAACATTGACCAAGCTGTACACTTTCAATACTGCGACTGACTCTAAGCCAATTACACAGCAATCAAGTTGAAAGACGTAAATGGACTAAACACTCCAAGTAAAAGTTAGAGGTGGTCAGAGTGGGGAGAGTAAACAATTTGACTTTGTGTCCCAAGATTTTATTTATATAACATTTTATGTATGTACATAAATTATACGTATTTAAAACATTCTTCCATGTCCTATATTTTATGTATAATCATATACATGACTATATACTATAATGTATGCTTTTATATGTGTTATATTTGTATTATGGGAATCTATTTAGCTTTTATATCTTTTTTTTTTTAAGTAGGCTCCACGCTCAGTGAGGAGCCCAATGTGGGGCTTGAACTCATGACCCTGAGATCTCAAGACCTGAGCTGATAACAAGAGTCAGACACAACCGACTGAGCCACCCAGGCGCCCCTAGCTTTTATATCTTTTATATTTTATCTCTTTTGTGTGATTTTTTACATTTATAAATATATTTATACATACTATATATAATTTATTCATATCATATGTGATGTATAACTTTGCATTTATACATTTTATATATTATGAATATATTCATGTGTGTGTGTGTGTGTGTGTGTGTGTGTGTGTGTGTGTTTACACAGAGAATCCCAGATGTCAGCCACAAGAGACCATGTCAGGTCTCTGGGCTCCAGAATGGGTAACATTGATCTGACTGCCCCATTCCACAGATTCCCCAAGATTTCTCCAAATCCCCAGCTGCTCAAAGTTCTAGACTTCCAGCCTCCCCTGGTTCTGGCTCTCAGCCCTGTCTCCCGGATGTGGTTTTATTGATGCCTTGAAATTGGCTCACAAATGAGGCACACACCTCTTCTCCCTCCCCCCACCCTAAGCAACTCAAATACAAGGCTGATGCCTAAAAACTAAATTTTCCATGAAGACTCTGGAGTGACACAGGCACTTCATGGCAAATAGCTTAAATAACAGGGTATTCCTCGGGCCTCCCTGGTTGAGAAGGGTGGGGGGGGGGTTTCCTTGACCACACCAACCCAGCCCTCCTCCCTCCCGTCTCCTCCCCTCCTGCCCCCTCTCTCCCCTTCGCACCCTCCCTGCTGGACCATCTTCTTCTGCACTCCAAATTCTCTTCAGAGGAGGCCAGTCCTGCCTCCTACAACAGACAGATTTATAACTACCCCTGCAAATGTATCCAGCGCTAACCCAAAAAGCAGCACCTGAGATTGGCCAGCCGCCCCTCGGGGCTCCTTTCTCCCCTGCCCACGCCTACATTCCTGGAACATGGGGGCTCAGAACCCCTGCCTTGCCCCCTCATGCTCTGATGTGTCTTTCCTTCCGGTCCTAAACTGGGGCTCGGGATCCCCGGTCTCCCCCTCTGAGGGCTGCATTTCCTGAGTAAGGAGCAAGCCAGCCAGTACAAAGGCTGAATAAATAGTGGGTAGAAATTAACTTAAACGTTCAGGGAGAACAAAGACTTGCGACGTGAGCTGCTGGGAAGGGAATCCTAATTGCTAGAGAGAGAGGAGCGCCAGTCTCCTGGCTGTAGGGGACACGCGACGTGGGATGTTGACAGTGGTTGAGACAGGCAGGGGTGCTGCTGATTCGGGAAGGGCAAGAATTCTAACGGAATGAAGACACTATTGGGAAGGGGAATTGGGAGAGAAAAGGTGGGTGAGGGGTCCCAGAGGCAGCCAGCTGAGAAATGTGCCGAGGTGGGGGGGGGGCCCAGCCTCCCCCCAGGAGAGGGCTTTGGGAACAGAGGCCTGGATGGTAGGGGTTTTGATGGTGGCATCTGCCTACAGATGTAATCACAGTTAAGGAAGCATCTTGTGGTGGTTCTGGAGGACGAGCAGGGAGTAGAGGAGACGGGGAGTGGGGTCTTCAATGTGGAGGAAATGATGGGCCTCCTGGACCCAGAAAGAGGAGGGAGACCCCATCCCGCAAGAACCCACAGAAGCAAAGATGACCAAGCGGTTTGAGAGACTTCTCCAGATCTTATCCTCACGCCTACCCCGTGTGGCAAGCTGAAGGGTACAAATAATAAACAAAATATTTATCAAGCGCATCCTAGATGCCAGGAAATTCACATTTAATTCCTACTATTGGAAGTGACCCTAGATTACAGATGTGCAAGCTGAGGCCCAGAGAGGTTAAGTAACTTCGCTGAGATCACAGAGCTCTTAGCTGGTATGCCAACCCAGAGGCGTCCATAAATGTAGACTGCCTTTGAAGTTAGGAGGTTTCAGTCTTAGTGGCATTTACCTGTGGTCAGATACATCGTGCTCAAGGGCCTAAAACCCAGCAGGATATGTCCTTTTTACCATATGACCTCACACTTGAACTGCCAGACCTAGCCAGGACCCACCAGAAGCAAGACGGGCATCCCCTGTCCCAGACCTTCCGGCCACAGCCGTGAGCCACCTGCCAGCAGCTCCCCACGCATTTTCTCACGTACCCTCCTCCAGCTCCACCTGAGCGCAGCTCTAACCGGCACAGGTGGGATCTAAGGAATGTTCCTGACCCAGAGGCGTGAGAGGCTAGAACCCAACACAAGGTAAGCGTCCCGGAATCCTTTTGGGGCATTTCATCCTGTTAACTGAGTTTCTGTGGTATTGAAGGCAAATGCCCTCAATCATTTATTCACTCAGCCAAATATTCTTGAGAGCCCCTGACGTTCAGGGTCCTGTTTCACATGCTAAAATTACAGCAATAAAAGATACATACCCTGCTTTCAAGAGACTCACAGCACCATGAAGTGACGTCACATTGGCAGGCCAAGTGGTGGGCTCTGGGCGGGGAGCTACAGCTGGCTATATCCCACAGGTGGGGGGCGGGGTGAGAACAGGAAGTACTTCCTGGAGGAGGGAGCCTCCGTGTGCTAGGGGGAGAGGGAAGAACCAGCAGTGGACACAGCACTTGCAGAGGCTCAGAGGAGAGAGAAGCAGGACTTTCCAGGTTTGCAATGACAGGAGTTGAAGGTCGAGGGTGGCAGTGAACCACAGGCTCTGGAGGCCCACAGGTTCTGGAAGACTTTCTAGGTGGCATCAGGGATCAACCCCCGAGGATGGTGAGAATGGCCGGTGCCATCCAGCCTGGAAATGGGGCCACAGGAAGCTTCTCCTGGGAGAAATGGAAGAGACTCCCCAGGTCCTCTGACCGGGGCTACCCAGGCTGGTCCACCAGGATGCGAACTTGGGCACCCGCATCTTCCGGAGGGTAACTAACGGCACCGGGCCACCTCCCGATGCCCCTGAAAACCGCAGGAGGGACGCGCCATGTCTCTGTTGCCGAGTCGCACTGTGTTCTGCATGTCCTCGGGTCCGTGTGCGTGCCATAAATATTCATAGCTGGAAAAGCAAGGTGACGGTCCTTTCGTGCTCCGGAAGAAACCACAGAGGGCACCTGGCTTTCCCATCCTCCTGCCTTTAAAGGCTGTGTCAGAGCCCAGTAAGGACTACACCTTCTGAAACCCGCTTCCTTAATTTGTTTAACAAAAGACATCTCCATGCTCTGTGGCCTCTTAATTTCCGTAGATGTTAAAGTGCAGAGAATTAAAGAATCAATGGCCAATTAAGGAGGCACTGGCAGCTTCTGGCCAAGAGCATATTATTTATTTATTCAGCCAGCCACGCTCATTTTTAAAGCGCCAACTTTCCATTTTGTTTCTGACATCAAAAATAAATCAAACTAAACCGTACACGTCATAGCTGAAAAAAATTATTTGCATGATGCATTGCACCTCTGAAGGTTCGGTAGCCACCTGCAAAAGAAATTTTTGTCTGTGTCAAAAAAAAAAAAGGATATAAATTCATTCTGGCACTGGACTCCCCTTAGGAT
Source organism: Ailurus styani (assembly GCA_002007465.1). NCBI lineage: Eukaryota > Metazoa > Chordata > Mammalia > Carnivora > Ailuridae > Ailurus > Ailurus styani. The sequence goes on along the minus strand of LNAC01000154.1, from coordinate 1,902,638 downwards.
ACAGATAGGATTGAAACGATAGAAATAAGGCTTTAATTCACTAGTGATTTTTCCACCTCCTCTTGAGCTTCTCTTTGATTTCTGAGCATCCATTTTCCTGGATTGTCCTGGGAGGGTTGCAAAGGTTTTAGTCCATTAACAGTGGTGCTTTGGTGAAATGTCAGAATGGGCAGAGGTAAATAGCCATAGTGGGGACACAGGCTGGCCTTTTTCTGCTCCTGGTCCTGGCCTTCCATCCAGAGTGAGGGTTACCCAATGGCCCCCTTTTTCCTCCATCCGAATGACATGCCTTACCTTAAAAGAAACACAAATCTGCCACTCAGTCTCTTGTCCCTTAACTGCTCCCCAGTTCGCACAAGCCCTGCCCTAATTTGGACAATTTGGAGTTGTTCCTGTGTTGGGAACCTTCCCTCATCCCCTCCCCCTGCCTTGCCCTCGATCCCACTTCCTACTTACATCTACCCAAGCTACCCCAAGGTCGACTCTAGGACAGTGATTTCAAACATCCGTGTGCACCTGAACCACCTGGATGGCACGTTGAAAAACAGTCATTTCTGGTAAGTTCTGAGGATGAGACCATGCTTGGAGAACCACCTGGAGGCACTTGCAGGGAGGGCCTCCCTTCCCAAACTTGTGCTGTGGCGCCATCTAGTGGTCCAAGGCCACAGTGGCAGCGATCTGTACAGGGCAAGTTGAGGGACCCTGAAATTCACCGCTCTCTGCACACCAAGAGCTTCATGGCTGGAGTGCAGTGTGTACACTTTTCTTATCTCTACGTTCTTGGTAAGGTTTTTATTGAAGTTGAATGATCTCTTTTCATCCTTGGAACAACCACAGGCCAGAAATGAGACTGAAACCTTTTGAGGCCAGAAACGACACAGACCTTGGTGTTTGTCCTCCAAACGCTGCTAATCAAAGGCATGACAATCCTTACACAGGGGCAGACAGCAAAACAGCCACCTTGGTCACACAAAACTCAAACCCTAATTTAACCCAAAATGGTCCTGGACACTCCTGGTAGCCAAGTCAAGGTAGGAAAGAAGTTTCATCTTTTCCCAATCTGAAGCAAAGGGGCATACCTTTTAAGAGGGAAATCAAATTGCCCCCAAGCTCCAGGAGCAGGGGAGCTCAAATTTAAAAGGGCATGAATTTAACTAAGGAGTTAATTGAAAATGCAATTTCCCAGTCCCGTTCTTAAAGAGTTTCTGGGTAAGATCCAGCAATTTGCATTTTTAACAAGCCCTCCAGGTAAGCTCTGAAGCAAACGGCCTGAGCCCCAACTTGAGGAACATTATTTGAAAGACTGTGACCTCCTCTAATGGCATTCCTCCACCCAGGGCTGCCCCACAAGCGACAGTAGCCACGAGGGATGTGCACCCGTCCACCAGCCACCCTTTAAAAAGCAAAACACATGTGACTGATCACATCTTATTTAACCCACTGTAACCAAAATGTTTCCATTCTCTTTCTCTAATCATGCTTTTTCTCACAAAGTATGTAGTTCACACTTACGACCTCTCTCCATCTGGACCAGTCATGCCTCAAGTGCTCCGTGGCCACACGTGACCAGCGGCTACCATGTTGGTCAGCATCTCTCTCGATGCATTGAAGTTGGGAGAGGATGGAAATGTTCTATGATCTGCATTTAGGCATCATTTATGGAACACGTTCCACTTTCCATCAGGCCCTGTGCTAAGTGCTTTCCATGCTTTATGCCGGTGGTTTCATGCCAACCTTCTTAGTGCTCTCGAGATCGAGAGGATGCTGGGAATTGCCCACTGCCACACCGCGGCCACATGTCCAGAGGGCCCAGAGGATGCGGAAGGAAGAGCGTGATGGAGACTGAGCTCAGCCGCTGGCTGCAGGTCCTGAGGACTCTGGCGGGAGAGATACTGGGGCGAGGCCGGAATCCGATCAACAGGGATGAAGTGGATTCAGAGTGGCGTGGGATTGGCCTGGAACCACGCATCTGGTAGAGAGGATTCAGAGTGGCAAGCAACAGAAATGGATTAGGGATTACCTGGAAGGGCCACTGGGCAAAGCAACAGGACGGCAGAGAGAAGGGCAGCTGGGGTGGGGAAGAACTCAGAGCGTTCTGTCTCTCGAGCAGGATTCTCAGTCCCAGACGCACCACAGAGACCTGGGAGCTTTTATTATTATTTTTTAAGATTTCATTTTATTCTTTAAAAAGACTTATTTAAGTAATCTCTACACCCAATGTGGGGCTTGAACTTATGACCTTGATATCAAGAGTTGCATGTGCTACCAACTGAGCCAGCCAGGGATCCCCCTGGTGAGCTTTTATAAATCCTGATGTGTAAATAACTACAGAAGCTAAACATATTCTGACCCCACGGCCCAGGGATCGTCCTCCCAGGTGCAGACCCAAGAGGAATGAATATATACCTCCACCAAAAACCCAGGAATGAGTCATAGCAGCTTGACTCATTCCAGCCCCAACGGGACACCTAAATGGACACTCATCGGAGAATGGGCAGAGGAGCTGTGGTATGTTCACGCGGCAGAAGACACACGCCTTCTCAGACCTCGTGGCCAGCGGAGAGAGCAGGAGGCAAGTACTCGCTGGACGATTCCATTCATTCGGAGTTCCAGAACAGGCAAGGCTCATCTTACAGAGGTCAGAGAATAGTGGTCACCGGGGAGAGGGCGCTGGCCAGACAAGGGCATGAGAGGCACTCCTGGGGTCCTGGAAATGTCTATGTTCACCTGACTACGGTGACCCAGGTGTATCTGTGTAGGAGTGCGTCGTGTCCTGCCCTCCAGAATTGTGCACTTTATGTACTTTAATATAGGCGTCATACTGCAAAAGTAATCATTTAAAAAAGTATCTCAATGCCCACGCTGCTACCCAGTGCAATGAAATCTGCATCTCTGTGGCGCCTGGGTGGCTCAGTCGGTTAAGGGTCTGCCTTCAGCTCTGGTCATGATGTCAGGGTCCTGGGTTTGAGTCCTTCATGGGGCTCCTGGCTCAGCAGGGAGCCTGCTTCTCTGCTGCTTCCCCTGCTTGTGCTCTCTCGCTGACAAGTAAGTAAATGAAGTTTTTTAAAAAAAATGTATCAGTGGGCTTTATTATTTAAAAAAAGAAAGAAAGAAAGAAAGAAAAGGAAATCTGCACCTCTGAGAAGGGGTCTGGGCAGTGTTAGTTTCGAAGTGATTCCAGCACACAGCCAGAGTTAGACACGACTGCCCCAGAACAGCGCTTCTCGAACTTGCAGGAGCAGCACATAAATCCCGTGGGGGTCTTAGTAAAGGGAAGATGCGGATGCAGTAGGGTGGGGCTTGGGATTCTGCTCCCCCATGCTGCCGGCACTCTGGAACTGTGGACCACTCTCTGCTACCCAAGAAGGGTCTTCCTGGTCTGCCCTGCGTTTGTGCTCACGCTGTGCAAGCAGAGGCTTCTGTGCCGGCTCGCCCTGCCCGGAACAAGCATTCTACCTGGAGGGGGTCTACAAGACACAGAGCCGCCCACCACGGAGAACCTTAGGGACCCTGAAGATTCTGTAATCCTTGAAGTCTAAAGAATTCATGGTTGGAAAAGAGGCAGGGAACACTGCCCGCATTTAAGTTTGGTTAAATAGGGGCAAGTATGCAGGAGTATTTACAGTAAACTTTTTCTGTAAAAGCTTAGTACTAGGTGTTTTTTGTTTTAAGATTTTATTTATTGGGGTGCCTGGGTGGCTCAGTGGTTTAAGCCTCTGCCTTTGGCTCGGGTCATGGTTTCAGGGTCCTGGGATCGAGCCCTGCATCGGGCTCTCCACTCAGCGGAGGGCCTGCTTCCCCCCCTCTCTGCCGGCCTATCTGCCTACTTGTGATCTCTCTCTGTCAAATAAATAAATAAATAATCTTTAAAAAAAATATTTTATTTATTCATTTGAGAGAGCACAAGCAGGGGGAGCTGCAGGCAGGAGAGAGAGAAGCAGACTCCCTGCTGAGCAGGGAGCCCGAGGCGGGGCTCCATCCCAGGACTCTGGGATCATGACCTGAGCTTAAGGCAGACACTTAACGAACCAAGCCGCCCAGGCACCCCAAGGACTAGGTATTTCTGACCTTGCAGGGCATACGATCTCTGTGGCAGGTCCTCAAGTTGGTGGTTTTAACACAATGGACATTATGTAACCCAAAGCCCATGGCTATGGGCCAACAAAACTGTATGCACAAACACAGGTCAGGTTTGTGGCCTGAGGTTGAAACTATGCTGTCGTGTGTGTGTGTGTGTGTGTGTGTGTGTGTGTGTGTGTGTGAGGGATGGGCCTTCTCCCAGAAAACATGAGAAACTCAATCATCTCCCCTGGGGGACACTGCAAGGAGACACCTTTCACTGGTTAGCCTTAGCTACTTTGAAATCATGAACTGTGTGTATCAACTATTTAAAAAAATGAAAAAGAACAAAGATAGGAGTCGTACACATGATGTATTTGCAGACCGCCTCCTGTGAAGACATGCCTCCTCCTTTACTGTCTTTCTCCACGTGTCCCCGAGCCAGAGCTACAGCCCAGCCCCCATCTTGGCGGGACGGCAGCCCCCACCACCTTTGCCTCCTTCCTTGGCCTTCTCTTCCTTCAAGGTGGTGGAGGCCACCTCCGGCAAGGAGCCCTTCCAGAAACACGGGAATGCTAGCCTCACTCAACCGCCCCCCCAGTCAACACAGCCCCTTTGGCCACCACGAGGAGAAGCAGAGGCACCCCATGACGGGAAGAGCAGGGTCTGCGGTCTGGAAGGCCCAAGTCCCAGTCCGGGCACTGCTGATCTGAAGCCCATCTCCCACCTCCCCAGTGACTGCCAGGATCCCCTAAGGAAGTGAGGGAAGGCACCTCCACAGGAAAGCACCACCTGCATAGAGACTACCAAGCCCCTTCCCCAGGGAGAGATGCTTCCCTACGGGCCCTACGTGTCTCTCTCCTCACAGGATACTTGGCATACAGCAGGCACTCAAGTGGAGGGAAAGACATCAGCGGGAGCGGGCAGAGCTCCTGCCTGTCACCAAGCCAAGGAAGCTGGAGAAAGGGAAGAAATCCATCCCAGGTCGAGGTAGGAGGTGTCTGCCTTCCGGGCCTTCCAGGGCTTCTCAAATGGCGTCTGTCCGACCAGATGCCAGCCGGGCCTATTTCTAGCAACAAACAGCCAAGATCTTGCCTAGATAATTTGCTTTGTAAAAATACAGTCAGCCTCATTAACAGGAATCTACAGGAAGGCTCTTATTTACAGAACAAATCAGTTAAAGGCAAAGCTGGCAAGCACCTCTGTGTTCATCTAAGCCACCCCCGGGTTTTACAGATGGGGGGGATCAGGATAGAGAGGGCGAGAAACTTGCCCCAAGCCCGCTGGCCAGAGCTCTGAGTCCTAGAGGAAAGGTCAGGGGCCCAGAACGAGGAACCATCCATCAGGACAGGCTAGAAAGGGCTGCAGGTAAGACACACCTCAACCTCAGTGACTTACGACAGACTTGCTTCCCACACCAACATCCAGGGATTGGTTGCAACCCTGCTCTATGTCATCTTCACACTGGGACCCAGGTGCATGGACTAGGCTCCACCTGCAACACAGCCATCGCTGGGAGGGAGAGAACAAGTGAGTCTGCCTCTTGGGACACATACTGCCTCTACCCACCTTTCAGGGACCATGCCCGAGCGCAAGAACACAAGGATTGCAGGGAGGAAGGAGGGAATTTTTGGCAAAGGGTGACCTTCATTCCAGCAGAGATGCTCAGCCTAATAACTGCTGGTGTTGTCAGGACACAAAAAAACGTTCAGACGTACAAGGTGTTCTGAAAACCAAAAAAAAATCAAAGTCATACTCCAGATGAAATGAATCAAAATAAAGACCTCAGGAGCAGGTGTATAAGAAATAGCAGGAGGAAAGCTGGTGAAACAAAGTTGGGCAAAAATGTTTCCTGGAAACATGACTGAAGTTTAATATCACCATCCTAAAACTTCTGAGATAGAGCCATACGTGAAAAAAGTTTGGAATTCTGAACTCGATTCTAGATGATTCCAACAAAACCCAAGAGAGAGAGAAAGTGTGTGCATGCACATTTGTAGGAAGAAAGGCAGAAATTTTTCTGGTGAGTTTCCCTTTTGGGGGGAAAGGCGACCTTACCTATGTGATATTAAGAGAAACATAAAGTCAAAGTTACTGATGAGTAACTGGTAACACAGAAACAAGATGTATGTTAAATGCTAAATTTAGGGGCGCCTGGGTGGCTCAGTTGGTTAAGCATCTGCCTTTGGCTCAGGTCATCGGGCTCTCTGCTCAGCCAGGAGTCTGCTTCTCCTTCTCCCTCTGCCCTTCTCTGCCCCCCTTTCCCTGCTTGTGCTTTCTGCTCTCTCTCAAATAAAATCTTTAAAAAAAATAAAAATAAATACTAAATATACTACAGGGAAAAATTCTGATCAAGCAAATGAGAAAAGGAAAAAAAAAAAAAACCCAAAAAACCCAAACCACCCAGAAACAAAACATAACAGAAAAATGAACTAAATAGCAAATAATATTGTAACAGTGATCACAATGAACAAGTCAGATTTACCTACTGACCTCTTAGATTTCTCTAAATGAAAAAAAATTTCTAGCAGTGTGCTGTTTACAAGACATCCATCCACCTCATTAAATGACAGAAAAAAATTATAAAATTTAAAACAAAAAGCACCAAATAGAATACCAAGGCTATTTCACACTGGTGAGAAAATATCACCCATGAGCTTTTTCAAACTAAGTAACATTACAGCTTCTTTCAGAAGTTTCCACTTAAGAACAGGAAAATGTGACAATACCAGAATCTTTTAATGCATTTTTCCATTTTNAAAAAAAAAAAAAAAAAAAAAAAAAAAAAAAAAAAAAAAAAAAGGTGGAGGGAGAAGGCAAGAAAAACTAGATATAATTTAAAAACTCAGTTTAATGTATTACATAAAACTTTATAACAAGCCAACAACATGCATTATTTTTTCCAAATGTCGGTAAAACATTCACCATGATTCCCTCTCAAAAAAACCATGCTAAAGGTTATCTGCATAAATAAATGTGCAAAAGAACCTAGAGCTTTTTGAGTAAGGACAAACGTCAACATAAGGCCATCAGTATCGGTGTGATGCTGATCAGTGGGACAGTCTGGTACCCAAGGCAGCCACCTGTGGCTGAGCACCTGAGCTGTGGTTAGTCAGAAAAGACTGGCTGGAAGTGTCAAACATACACACAGGATTCCCCAAGACTTAGTACGAAAATACTATAAAATCTCATTGATATTTCCAATGTGCGTTACATGTTGAACTTTTAGGTCAAACTATTAAAACTAGTCTCACCCGGTTTTCTCCTTTCCACTGAGGCTCCTAGAAAATTTTCAATCACACATATGGCTCACATGGTTCTACTGGATAATGCTGGTCTGGAAACAATCCAGATGTCTTCTTTTCTGTCCATATCCCTGATGACCTTTCCCAGTGGAGATTTTCCTTTTTAGATCAACAAAGATCAAAAACATTCACTCTGGCCGAGATGCTATGTATTCTTCCTGGCTTTGTTTACATTTCTCAAATCTTAATTTCTCCTATAAGCAAAATAATTGATCACCTCCTGCCATGGTGTTTTTCCCATTCTCAGTTGTAAGACTGTCTTGCAGGCTGATGATCTCACAACTTGGGGATGTGGAAAGAAGCGTGATCGGTTCTCACAGTTCGGAGAAGCTGTGGTTGAGACCTGCCTTGGAATAACAAGCTTGGCTTTGAATGTCCAACTGCAAACCACTTCTAAATCAACATCTATTTCCAGGGTCAGTCCCTGCCTCACTGGGATGTCTTGAGGACCAAGCATCTCCTGCAAACGAGCACCCTGTCTGATACAGTAAGCTCTCCATCACTCCAGCTACTCATCTTAATTTATCTTAAGCCCATGATGGTTAAGACATATGCACGAGGCTGTACCAGGAACCCGGGCCCCAGCCTCCATGCTGACACGCTGCTGGGAGCAGCCACACCTGGCAGGGCCCTGAGGACCAGGGGGGACGAGGTTGAAATAAATACCTATAGTGAGAACAGGTTGGAAGCTCTAGCCTCCTGCACCTACCATTCCACCTTGCTCCCCCATACCTCGGGGCAGGTGACCAGCAGCCCACTAGCACTGTGAGTTTTCAAAGTCATACTTAAGCGGTCCCCCAGATGACCCAGCTAACTCAGAGCAGATGTCTAAAATATATTTGGCCCAGAGGACTGACGTCCACAGTGGGGGAGTGAGGATCTCCATAAATCTACTTCTCCATAAGAGCACCAAGATTACCAGCAAAATGGTCAAAATCAACTTTTTCCGAACCCTGTAAAATCTGAGAACGGTTAGTTCAAAGAGTACATGACCTTCACCAATCTCCAAACTCAGTTTACTCCCGTATACCAAAGCCTCCTTAAGTGGACCCATCCCTGAAGGCTAGGACTATAAACCGAACAGCCCACCTCCCCATCCCCACTGCCCATCTCCCCAAGTCCTGGAGGCCTTGTCCAAGAGATTCTGACCCATCAACTTGTCACCCCAGGAGCTGTCCCATGGAAGCCCCTATCTTATCTGGACTATCCTAGCGTGGTCTCTGCTCATCCTCTACACTGTCCCCCCCCCAGGCACCAGAATTCTGTAGCTCCCTCCATTAAAACCTCTCAATAGCTCCCAAAAGCCAAATCTGAACACCAGGTTCTGCAATTCTCCCTAACTAGCTTCAGGCTCCCACACATCCTACTCTGCTCCAGTGATGCAGAGTTGTAGAGAAAAGGCTTGGGTGTAACCTAAGCTGGCCAATGTCACAGCCAGTTACTGCTGGGACTTAAGATGACCTGCAGCTACAAACACACGAGAGCTCACCTTGGGCCAAGCTCTGTACAAGCAAGGAACACTCCCGTGATTTTGCTTCATTGCCTTGACGTTGGTCCCATGAGCTGATCCTACAGATGAAAAGGGCTGTTAACCATTGGTTACCCAAGGCCAGGGAGAGTAGTGTGGCTCTGTGGGAGGATTCCTTCCGTGTGACTGACCCTTGGGCAGCCTCTCCTCCCCAGAAACTTCCAGCGTGGGGGGTGGGGCTCCAAGACATAGGTCAAAGGGCCCGAGCCTGCCTTTGCCCTAAAGAGGAGGGGCCATTAAATCAAAACTTCATTCTGGCCGCGTGGGAGGCTCAGTCGGTCAAGTACCAGACCTTTGATTTCCACTCAGGTCAGGATATCAGGGTCATGAGATCGAGCCCCATGTTGGGCTCTGTGCTCAGCAGGGCGTCTACTTAGGATTCTGTCTTTCTCTCCTTAGGATTCTGTCTTTCTCTCCCTCTTCCTCTGCTCCTCCCTCCTGTGTGCACATACTCTCTGTAAAATAAATCCTTTAAAAATCAAAACTTCATTCTGCTCTCCCCATGTTGGTATGTATTGTTCCTACCACCGCAACAGAGGACATACTTCAAAGATCTATTGAGAACGCCCAAAGAATTATGAAGCCAGTGCTTTAAACTCAGGCCTGGCTCTCTGAGACACTCACTAGGGGAAGCCCTAGAGGAAGCTTGGCTGCCACCTTGTGGGGCAAGGAGAGGGGAGGAAAAAAAAAAAAAAGGAAATTTCTGGCTAACTGGTCATCCCAGGGCCCTGGGGCTCCTTTAGACAGGCCCCTCCAGCCCACCACACTCACCGCCACCACCTCCTCACTCCCCACCCCAACCCTCTCACCCTGGAAGAAAGGGACTCAAAGCTACAGTGCACACAGTTCAAGATTTATATAAGTTACTTTCTTATGTCGGCACAATCCTGAAGCCAGTCTAAAAAAAAGAATCAAACACACCACTGGAAGGTAATTCAAATGAGTTGGGGTTTTTTTTGTTTTTTTTTTTTTAACAAATTTGTACAGGAAAAAAAAAAAAATCCCCACTCACAACTTCTCCCCTACAGTCGCCCTGTCCCGTACGCAGGAAGCCACAGGAGGAACCCGCAGGGACGGCTGCTCTGCTCACAGATGATGTGGGGTGCGGAAAAAAATCTTGAGTTCCCTTTGTTCTCCAGTGTATCTTATACAAAATATTACATTTTTTTAAACATATATTTACAGAGTCTGCACAAATAGAAAATGGTTACAAATTACAACCAGGCTTGGCAAGATAACCGTTCCCCTCCCCCACCAACCAAGGCTGGAGGTCCGACTGCTTTGTATTTACATATATGCGTTAAAAAGTCTGCCTTCCTAGAGACCTAGATGAAGTTTATAAAAACTGGTTAAACATCATAAATTCATTGACATAAGCTGTACAAGTAATCAATACCAATTAGTGATTTCATGTCTTGCTCCCTGAAGAAAGATTTTGAAGAAAAAGAAACCCTCTCAGGCCATACATCCCTGGGCCCGTCTGCTGCGGTTGGTCTGGTTCTGAGTGAGGGGAAGAGGTGGGGAGGAAGGAGGGAACAGAGGTGGCAGAGGACAACCTGGCTGAGACCGTTTTACTCTCACCTTTTTTTTTTTTTAAAGGCTTGGAACCAGGCTAAACTGACTGGCTTATTCAACACTATCCTATGGCTTTGAAAGAACCCACGGTTCCTTCCTTGTCTCAAAGAAGAGACTTCACAACATGACTACAGCGTGGGGGAAAAAAACGACTTTCTGGGGAACATAACGTTTGTTATTCTGATGGAACGTCTTTGCCTCAGCGCCAAGCCCAATTTCAGCAGTGCAAAAAGACTCCAGAAGCGTCTGTCGGGGACGAGTGTCAGAGGCTCGCGTAGTAGCTGTCTACCCACTGAGCAAGTCCTCGCTCCACCAGCGACCGGTTTATCAACACCGCCTAGAAAACAAAGTTCCCTTGAGAGCTCTGCCCACTGCATCTCAGGGCCAGCAGTCTGGCCAATGGGGGTTCTCCCTCTCTGCGTCCCAGGTGACCACCACACGCTACGAGTACCAGGGAAGTGAGGGGTAGGGGACAGGACTCTTCTAGGCCAACAGGGGTATTTACTGAACGTTCTGTTGGCATGAGGGCAGGCCTTCCAGTACACTAGAGAAATCTAAGCATGAACACCATGAAATGGAATGGAAAAACCCAGTGGACGCAAGGTCCAGAAAAAGCTCCTAGGTTCCGGAAGGACCACTGACACTTTATTGTGGGGTCTGTCCCGGGCACGGGGTCGGGGGGGGTGGTTTAGCAGCTCTGCCCTGCCTCTACCTATCAGACACCACTAGCATCGCCACCCCCAAGTGGGGCAACCAAAAACATCTCCAGACATTGCTATATGTCCCGGGGTGGGGTGAAGGGGTGCACTGGTCTATAGTTACGACCTCTGATTAGCTCAAGAGGAGACAACAGTAGAATCAGCTCCAAATCAATCCATGACCGCTGGCCAGTAACTTACAGGAAAAGAACAGAACTTACTTCATTTCCAACCACACTCCATAGCTGAATTAAAGGAAGGCCAGTCGGACTATAACTTGTCACCTAGAAAAACAAGAGAAGCAAGCATGTTACAAAGCTATCCCATGCACCCCTCCTTAAAGACTGCTGGACCCAAGCCACAAAGGAGAAAGGAATTTAAAGGTCAAAGAATCCAAGATCCTTGGTAAGAGAGGCCGTGGGAGGCACTGCACAAAAGCCAGCAGGAGGCTCCTCGGACAGACCCCATCCAGGCTGCCCACTTCCCACGCACACACCTGAGCCAGCAGTGCTGTGTTTCCGGTCATCTCGCTCATGGCTGCATCTGCTTCAGGTGAGAAGTGGTCGTCATCTTTAAAAGGAAAAAGAAAAGCAACATTTAGGCTTTCACAGAGGCAAAGCATCCTCATCGCTCACAGTTTCCGGCGTCTTTTGACGCCTGAGGCTGCCAGGGCCAGGAGAACATCATCTGGAAGAGCCACCTGTGGCAGGACCCCCTTAACACCCCCGGGCCGCGTCGGGGCTCCAAGCAAATCCGCTGACGGGGGCCCTGCAACAGCTACCTGCTGGGGGACAGGAGCAAAGGGACGGAAACTCTGCTTCAAGGGCAACATCGCCACTGCCACCATCTAATGTGGGTGCTGACCAGGCCGAACCTCCCTCCAGTGAGACAGTGACACCTGGCAAAGGTGGGGCCCCAGAGCGCAGCGTGGGCAGTCCCCGCCGGTGGGGCAGCACTCTCCGCCAGCTTACACAGCTATGCGCAAGCACACAGACGAGGCAAGAGGAGGCAAGGATGGCGAGGCAGGGTCAGGAAGGTCTGGGGAAGGCCTGATGGAGGAGGGAGCACTTAACAGACAACAGAGACCAGGGAACCGCACAAGAGCAAGAAAGGAAACAGGAGGCCGCCAGGACGCCAGCGAGCCTGCGGGGCCCCCGGCGCACTCCCCGGACGTGGACCAGAACAAGATGAGTAGAGTAGGGCACGGTCCGACTATCACCCACAAACACAAAATTCCCCATCATTGGCAGCTGCAACTTGACCACTGTCCACATACCAGTTCCTGGGTTTACGTGATTCCCTCAGCCGCTCTGAAGGACAGATACTATCCTGTTCCAGAGGGTTTAAAAAACCGGCGAGGCTAATTAACGCTCCCAGTATGACTCTGCTAGTATCCTTCTGTCTGCGGGACGGGGTCAGTCTAGGATACCACAAAGGTGAGCGTCAGCATGGTTCCCACAGTGCCCAGGGGCTGAGGCCCAGCCCCTCCACACGCCTCCACACCTACCCCTCAACCACAGATGCTAGGACCCTAGGTCTCAACTATGTTTTATAAAGTGCCTGAGTTAGAAACCTCTGAAAATTGGCAGCCTGGGTAAAGTCCAGCACGGTGGCCGTGAAAGGGTGGTCCGTGGGCCAGCAGCACTGGCATCAACAGAGTATTGGTCAGAGAGGCATGTCCTCGGGCCTTGGCCCTGACCTATCCAATCAGAAACTCTAACAGAGGCAGCAAGTTGTGTTAGCCTAAGTCCTCCAGGCACAGACAAAGGTTCTCAAAGAGAAAGACCTATTCTCAACCCCAGTTCCCACCATGTCAGAAGCCCCATCTGTTACCTGACAAGGGCATCACGCTGTCCAGAAGCACCTCTGCTCCCTGGAATGGCAGAGTCACAAAGTCAGATCTAGAAAGGTAAGGAAGGAACACTGTTTATGAACTTGAAGACTGATTCCATTTCAGGCCAATATTTACCTGGTGCTTTAATGCTGTGAGCCCTCAGCAAACCCAAGACGAAGCCAAGCAGAGGCATATAGGACGGGCAGCAGGCCTCCCCCCTGCAGCAGCCTGACCTCAGAGAGACTGCCGGCATCAAGCTCCCCGAGAGAAGCCTGCCCCACTTGTGCCCTAGGGTACTCGGGGGACCTCTGCCACAAGACCGGCCTTTCTAGCTGAGGTGAGCAATGCAGTCTGTCTCTATCAGACTCTGCTAAACCAGAGTAGGAAGCAGCAGAAAGTGTCAACCTATATCCCAGGCTTGGTAGAACCGAGCCAGCTCTGCAGAAATCCCACACCCCCTGACACATGGAGAGTGTGCACGTCTAATGAGCATGGACCCACCGGATCTGCCGGAGCACGTCCACTTTCACTCTCTTATATCCACCGTAGTCCACGTAGCGGATCTCCACTTCATTGCTTTCCTCATAGGAGGCCACCACTTGGGCTCGCCACCAGGCACCGTCCACGCCAGGGGCAGCGCAGATGACCGTTACTGCAGGTCAGGAAGAGAGCGTGTGGATACTCCTGGCATAGGGCAGGGCACCAAGGGTCACCCCAGTTGACGCTACCCATGTCCCCATGCTACTTCTCAGAGGCCTGTGCTTCCACAGGGCCAGGAGTCTCCAAAGCTTCCCTGGAGCCCGAGACTGGCCAAGGGAAGGACCTGGACGTGGGAAATCTGGCCTCCCGTGTATGCCACCCAAAAAGCTCTCCAGACCAAGAAGCAGTCTTCCAGATCCATTTACTCTGAAACCTACTAAAGCCTGAGATGGACAAGGATTGACCAAAAGGAATCAAGCAGAATCTAAAACTCAAGGAATGGGGATGTATATTCTTAAAGGAAAGTCCCAGAAAGAATCAAGAACCTCCAAGTGCAGCAGATCTCACTGACCTGGTATCTAGCACCTGTACTGGCCTGTGGTGATTCAGAAGTCGATCAGAAGAGGACCCCCAGGCTTAAGCCCGCCTCTTCCAGCCTTTGCTTCACGAAGGCACCAAGGGCACAGCTGTCCCAGGCTAGCCAAGGCCAGTGAGCAAGTGCGCCAGCAGTCACCAACCCCATCCCGCGGCAGCAGGGACAGGACAGATGAACTCCAGGGTGAGGGCCTGCACACAGAGCTGACCACACTATGTCCTCACCAAGGGGACCCCCTGGTACAGTCACCTTTTAAACCCCAGTTCGGTCTTCACTGGTGGATCAAAGTAACATTAAGAGACTCTGATGACAATTAAATCCCTATTTCTGCTACAGGTAGCTTCAAAGGTTTCCCTAAAGCCTTTAAAGCCCATCAGGGTGCTGCAGGTTAGGAGCCCTGCTAGGGTTGGGTGAAGAGGTGTTCTGACCTTGGATTCCTGCCAACAATGGCAATAAGGAAACAGTGACAAAGCACAGACGCAGGAGCACAACTGAGTTTAGATCCCAGTTCCTGCTCAGGGATCACCTGGGCCAGCCACCGGACTTCAGAGCCCATTTTCTTCTCTGTCACATGGAGGTGAGACACCCCACAGCAGGGCTCTATGGCCTGTCAGCGAGCTTCTTCAAGAACCATCATCTGGATCAGGCACTTTACATATAACACACATATAATCCAACCCCGACTCCGGAAACAAGGGGGCACAGCCCCATTCAACAGATAAATGGCAGAGCTGGGATCTGAATTCATGTGTCAGAAACCTACTCCCACCCCATGGGGCTCTGTCAGCCAGTGGGAAGACCATTTCCATTGGGACGGCTGGGAAACTCAGCCTAGAATAACTCCACGCTGATGGCAAGAACTCAGGGATGCTGTTCCTGTGAAGGATCCCAGAACAGCCTCCTCCTGGTTCAAAACCAAGGGCAGAACTGGCCACCCCCAAAAGCCTGGCCAGAGCCCAAGGCTCCCCTACTGACCCCCAGGCAGCACTTACTTTCCACTGGGGTGGGCAAGGTGGGGATTCCGGGCTGAGAGTAACACAGGTACATCTGCTGGTCCAGGCTACGCAGTGCGTGGAAGGTAGGGTGCGTGTGCTGCTGCACAAACAAGTGCCCGGCGTTGACCTGGTTGACCACGATCACCTCCACAGTGACACCATCGGGCAGCATGAGCTGTTGGGAAGGGGCAGCAGGCACTGCAGCAATCCTTCTCTTCTCAAGTTTGACCTAAGTCCTGAGGCCCCTGGGCAAGCCCCTGAACTGGCACATCTTTGAAAAGGCCATGGCAGCCCAAAGCAACATGGCACCCAAATGGCAGAAGCCCAAGGACAACTACCCCAGCCATGGAAAGTGTGGCACCAGAGGCCCTTGTCCCGCAATGCCAAGAGTCACCTCTAGAGGAGGCCTCGTCGCAGGCAAGGCAGGGCAGGGCAGGGAGGAGCCAGCTGCGAATACCCTGTCCGGGCCTGGGGAGGGGACTCTCTTGAAGCAAGGGAATAAAAGGCCACAGAGAACAAGGCACCAGAGAATAAGAGGTGGGCAGGCCCCAGGCTCATAGCCAGCAACCTGGGCCCTGCGCTGACCCCAGGAGCTCCATCCAAGTCCCATAGGGTCCCTTGACTCTGCTTTCTTGCCAGCAAGAATCCAACAGTTGGAGTCATCCTGTCTCCTCCTCTCTGCACTCCACAGACAACCTCCCAACTCAACCCCACTCTGGCATTTGGAACGTGGGTTTGCTCAGTGGCCAGGCCCCACATTAAAGGCCCTAGCAGAGGCCAAGACTGTTCTCAAAATGACTTGTCCCTAGGCACTAGTTTTCCTGATGCCAAATTACTGGCAACAACTAGGTGCCCTGGACACATGGAGGATGTCGAGGCCACCTTCCAGTCAGGTGGCCGGGCGTCTGGCTAAGAGTCCTGACCCCCCGCCCCACCCGCCCCCCAGTGCAGCTGGTTGAAAGGCACCTGGGACCTCCTCTCTAGTTCCACCAAGCCACACAGAGAACCAGGGAAGGAAGCCATCCCAGCCGCTCAATTATTTACAATTATAGAGTGGGGCCAGTCCAAGCCTGCTGGGGAAAAAATGCTAGGATTCAGAAGAAAAGCATGGAGTGGGGTTCAGCCCACTCCCCAAATCTACAGGAAAGTAACAGGACACCCACCCCTCCCCCACAGCACAAGCGTCTTTGGAGGGGGCAAGATACAGAACCAAGAAGTCAACCCTCCCAAACCAACGCCAGGGAGACAGTTTCCCTGAAGCAGCACATTCAGCCCATGTGCGAAGTGCTGTCATCATCTCTGGCCTACAGAGCCCTGTAATTCTTCTACCAGGGAGAGAAGGCTCAAACAGAGCTGGAGGCAAGCTGCAGGATCTTGAGGGATAGACCCCAGAGACCCCACAGCCCCCAGGAACCCCAAGATGTCAGCTTTCCCTCCTGTCAAACTCCAGGAGCAACCTCCAAAGAGCCACCTGGCTGCCAGGGCCGGGTGGGGAGAATTTCTCCTCCTTTACAATTCACATACCTCCTGTGAGAAGGAAGGGGAAGGGAATCCTTCACCAGAGTCACCACTAGGCCGGCTCAACTAGGAGCAAGGAACACAAGAACCCACTCCAAGCCCATCCAGACCCACAAGGGTGGGCCCCACCCAGGCCTCCGAGGTGGTAGGCTGGTACTCTGGACCCATCACCAAGCCAGTCTGGGCGCACCCAGTCTCCTGGATAGACTATAATCCTTTCTAGGCAAATGCCTTGAAAACTCGAAAGGTGCTAGGGTGGCAGAGCCCAAGGAGAACGGTCCTTCCAAGTGGAGACAGAGGCACGTCTGGCTTTGTATCAGCACTTCAGCCCCAAAGTCCAGCCGCAGACAGCACAGGCTAGAAGCAGAACCAAACTGACCAAGAGGCCAGCGGTGAGAGGTCACAGGCATCAATGAACTCTGGCCTTCTTGGCCCACAGTGGTGGGAGTTTCTTATTTGGGGCAGGTTGGAATGAAAGGGAGACAGGAAGGTCTGGTCTGGCCCCCAAGACGCACGCTCACCCAGGAAGTCATTGGAAGAGAAGGCAGTGCCAGTGACGGCAGTGGGGGAGCGTAGATATTGGTGAGGTTCAGTTCTTTGAACTTCTTCCCAATCAAGTTCAGCGCCTTGTCTACATGATGCTGAGAACCTAAACAGGGGGAGAGGCAGGAGAGTCACAGTGGGTGCGACGAACTCATGCACATACCCCACTCCACAGGAGCTTTCCCAGAGTTAAGGTATATTTTTAAAGTGCCAAAAAGCTAAGTTTCGCCATAAGAAGAAAGGCATCTAAAGAGGCTTGAAACCCACTGACCTTTCAAATGGTACCTCTGCTGCTGTGCCCACGCTCTGAACTCAACAGAAGGCTAGCAGATGGGAAAGGCCCAGCCCTCACCGACCAAAGAGGAATCACGTTCTGCTCTGTGAGGGAGCCACAGGAGGCAGCAGGCCTTATAAACCCCCCCACTCCCTGCCCCCACCTACCCATCTGAGTGCTCACGCCGATCCGGGCCAGAAGCCCTGGGGGAGGGAGCCGAGGCTAACTGGAGGTAGCTAACTGGAGAGGAGGGCCAAAGGAAGCCCTCCCACCCCCCACCCCCAGCTCCCTTCGCCTGGGAATAAGCAGGGTTTTCAATCCAGAGACTTGGATTTCAGAAGGGGAATAATTGGGACTCAAATGCTTTACATTTCAGGGAAGACAATGAAACCCAGGCCAGCAGCTGCCACTGACCCTCTATGTGGCAGATCTGGATGTTCTGGGTGTAAGGCAGGGTTGAGATGTAGATCTTGGCACCAGACGTTTGCTTCAGAAAACTCACATACCGCCCCTGCTTGCCAATTAGCCGACCAACTAAGTGCTAAGAGAGAAAGAGAGACAATTGGGGGTGTTAATGGGAAACCAATTCCCTCCGTTCCCAAAGACCTACCTTTGTTTTACACAAGGTCAAGCTCAAACATATCATTAACTGTGAACATGCCAGCACTCATCTGCCACCGTTCTGAGCGCTTAGCTCTGAAACAGATACCTTTATCACCACTTTACAGAGGAGGTGAACAAGCTCCAAGAGACGAAGTAGCTCACCCAACATGACACAGCTACCAAGTGGCTGAACTACACAGTCTGGCTCCCAGCCTCAGCACTTCCCATTTCTTCCCCGACAACCTGGCCCACATCCAGAGAGCTGCAAAGCCAGCATCTTCTCCTCCCAAACCTATACTAAGAGAGGTTTCACCAGCACAAGGGTCAATTCACGATTCCTCCGACCTCTTCAAGTCCATCCGGGTTCGAAGATAAAGAGGTTCCATTTGAAAATAAAAGTCGAAGAAAGAACCCTTGGGCTTCTGCTGCCAACTGATAGCGGCCCGGAGCCTTCGGAGCACGAGGCTTGCAGAAGCGCCTGGCGTGCCAAGAGCTCAAGGCAGGCAGAAGCAGCCCAACTTAGCCATGAGGTAAGTAAGACAAGCTCTGGGACAATCCCAAATGACCCCACCCCAGCAGAGCTACAGGGACTCGGCCGCTCTGTACTCAAAGCTGCCTGCCCGTGCCCTTTGCAACCACTGACGGAGAAGATGGCTCTCGGGGTCACAGGGGGAGAAAACACCAAGGGAGCCAGCACCCCGGGGTCAACGCAGCCTGCCTGACCCAGGGCTCAAACCCAGCCGAGTCTCCACGGTGGCAGGGAGCTAGTGCCCAAGAGAATTCAGCTGGCCAATTATTTCTGAGTCCCAGAGATAAACATCAAGATCAAGCTAATGAAATCCTAAGTTAGAACAGCAAGAAGCTCGAAACCACCTCAGTACCCTGGATTTGAGGACTGAAGTAAACTGACATTCACACAATGAATAATGCAGTTAAAATCATATTTTCAAAGAATAACGCAGGAAAATTAAATTGTTAAATATTTAAAAGCATTAATTAAAGCAACATCATCA
This sequence comes from Ailurus styani, assembly GCA_002007465.1. NCBI lineage: Eukaryota > Metazoa > Chordata > Mammalia > Carnivora > Ailuridae > Ailurus > Ailurus styani. The sequence goes on along the minus strand of LNAC01000154.1, from coordinate 1,883,618 downwards.
CAGTTTTGTTTAAAAACCACAGGGTGCAAGATGAGAAGGAAACACACGTCTTCACAGTCACTCCCGGGAGTGAGATTAGAGCAGCTTGTTATTTTCTTCCTACATGCCTATACTTTTCAAGCTCTCTGACACACGGATTTATGCTGTGCTCCATTATCAAATATTCTTTGCACTGGGGAGCTCTGAGCAGAGCACAGCAAAGGGACTCCAGACTGGCCCACACCCTCAGTCTGGTTTTTGCCAGCATCTCCAGACAGATCGGAGCTCCGGCACACACAAGGAAGCCCCAGGGGGAGGGAGGTCAAGCAGACTCTGAGTTTGAAGGAGACTAGAACAGGTCCCTCCTGCAGGTAGCTGCGGGAACTCCATGGTGCAGGAAGCTCTTGGGCCCTAGCAGACGGTGGCCGTCCCTTTCCCTCCGGGCCCTGGCTCACTCGGGGGCTGCTTTGGGTTTACTGTCCCTCCCCACCCGGCCCAATGACCCTGGGCCTGAGGGAACATGGAGCTGGCAGCCCTTACCTTGGGCACCTCGATCTCCCAGATGATGAGGTCCACCTTCTTAGGACCGGAGCCCACTTGGGCGTTCTGGAAACTATCAGTCTTCCTGGGGCCACAGCAGCCATCCACTGAGTCCATGCTGTTCCCGTCCGAGCCTGCAGGGGAGGAAGCAGCATGCAAAAACACACAGACGCCAGCTAAGAGCAGTAACACAGAACTTCCAAATCCACATTCCCAGGAGGCCCCCACCCCACACCCCCTCCTCAAGCTTGGCAGGTGACTGTCAACCCGAAGTCTAGAAGCCTTATTAGAACAACCCTAATGAAAGGAGGACTGGGGGTGTAGATACACCTAATTTTAGCCTGTCACTCACAGCCCCACTTGCTGAACTGGCAGCCACGCCCAGCCACAGCTGCCGGAGCAGAGACAAGTGGTGAACTGGGAAGGGGGGTCCGTAGAGTGCGGGAGCAGGCCAACAGGTCCACATGGTCCCCGGAGCCGGCTATCAGGGCTGGCCTCCACAGAGACCAACCAGTCACAACCGGCCCACGCCCTTCCAACTGCGCCAGTCCCTAGGGCCAAGGGACTCTAGTCCCTGACGGTCACAGGCCATGAACTTCAGTCAAGCAGAGCTAGAAGAGTCCTCCCTTGCAGGCTCGTCTGAGGGCCCCATTCTTATCCTGCCCCAGGGCCCTACTGGGAGCAGATGAAGGAAGGAGGCCCTCTTCTCCCTCTGCTGAGGCCTGACTTGTACAACTCTGAACATTCTTCTGGGCCCTTCTCCAGGGGGTCAAAAGATTGGACTGAAGTTCATGCCCCGGACGACGGGCAGGAAACAGGATCCTGGCATTGATGTGGTCTGCTCCACTCCTGCTCAAGAGTGTGCCCAAGGGGCTATCACAGAACAACACAGGTCCAGACCAGCTCAAGAGGAAGGATTCTGGCTGAAGTATGGACGCCTTAATGGCCAGACATAGATCGCTCCTGAGATTCTACTCGTTAGGTTATTATCCACATGGTTTCTCCAAACCCTGGACATAATCATTTGCCAAGCAAGGCATGTACTGTCTGGATGCAGAGAAAGGCTTAAAAGAGATTCTGTCCCCAGCTAAGGACGAGTCACCTTCAAAGTGACCTTGTCCCTCAACATCAGGGGCCCCCACCTCTCCTGGACAGAACAGGATTGGCCGATTTGGTCACCCCAGGGGCACCCAGAGGTGGCTCGGCCTCCAGCAGGCTGTGCTCACAGGCCAGCCTCCCCAGCTAGCGGTGCCCCAAACCCTAGGTTTCAACTTCCTTACGCACAGGCAGGGCTGCGTGCGCTCGGATCCAGATGCCAGGGAGGCAGAGGCCGTGCTTCGCACGCCAAAGTGCCGAGTGACTAGTACCGCCAGCCCCCGGTCTGTGGTCCCTGTACCTCCCGACCACCAGCCTGCTCTCCCATGAGGCCTCAACTCCGGGCCTTCGCCACACCTGAGTGGCGGCCAGTACCCGTCTACAGGGGGCAAGACACGGCAGACCTGCTTTATCCAGCAGAGGGCCAGCGGAAAAAGGGAAACGCCTCATTCTTAGAAAAAATTTTTGTTTACCCATTTTAAAATCTTTAGAACAACAACGACAACATTTTAACATCCCTGAAATCTGGATGCATCTTCAAGTCTCTGGCCTTCTATGATCACGATCACAATGAAGAGTTTTCTTTCATTTAGAGGTACAGAAATCAGTGGTGTCTTAATTCAACAGCCATCTCAGAGATGACAAAACGTGGCATGGGATACACACCAGATGTGGCTGGAAGGAGTGAAATTCCCACAAAGGACTCCCAACCTTCCTGGAGCGGAGACAGTAGGGAGTGGCTCTGGGACAAGGAAGTCAGAGACCCCCATGGGGAATTCATGGCCTCTTTGCAGGAGATAACTGAAAATACCCCCAGGGTGGCTGCGAAACCAGGGTCAGGAGCTGCTGACCTGTGTGTGAGCAGTCTCAACTGTCTATGCTGGGGTCAGCACTCGAAAACCCCAGTGGACACTTCGTGACCAAAGTGCCCCTCTTTCCCGGGGACGGAACTGCAGCTGCACAGAAAGTAAATGGCGGAGGCTCTCTGCGGAGGAATAGTGGCGACAACAAGGCAGGAGAGCGAGAGCCTCCCTCAAGTGTCAAGGCTGCGGCCGCTCTCTGGGCACTTACCCGGTAAGAGCTTCTGGAGAAGGAAGGCAGGTGAAGACATGGGAACAAGCACATGATTAAAAGGAAATAAACCATTGAAAAAAAAAAAGTTCACACCCATTCTTGGTACTTGGGAATTAAAGCTAAGGAGGCCTCTCCATTACAAAAACCTTTAAGAGGTTAGGTTTAAGAGAGGAAAAGAGGCACCTGGAGGTTAACCACCAAACCCAACGTGGAGCTGGCTCCTTCAAGAGGACTGATGAGGGTCCCCAACTGCCAAATCAAGTTACAGCTCCTGTGGCTTTGGGGGGTGCGGGAGAGCCTAACTTCTCAGCTACCCACCAGCACTACGCTGGGCCCCAACTTTCTGCGGGCCCACAGGGACACAGAGTTGAAGGGCATTACTACTGCAGAAGTAGCAGAGAGGCAGACCGGCAGCTTTTGCCTACCGAACAAAGGGAGAACCGCCCCCCTCCATCCTCTAAGCGAGGACCGTCCAAAACCCTCCTACCTCCCGAATGATCTGCTTCTGCATCCACGGTCCAACCATCCTCGTTCCCCAAGTCCGACAGCTCCCCCTTCAGCACCCCATTGCTGAAGGGCACAGTACTTTCTGGCAGTGGCGGGGAGATGGCCTTGCTCCTGGGGCTTGAGTTGGTGTCTGTACCCGAGCCTTCAAGCCCTGAAGTGCTGGTGGAATCCGAGCACTGCTCAGAGGCCACTGAAGGGACATCCTGGCCACTGTCAGAAGAGCAGGGGACACATTCGGCATTTTGCACCAGGACACTGGCTTCATCCAGCGACTCTCCCTGGGGGACGGCTGGCGGTGCGCGGGGGGCCAGGGAGATGTGGTGTGCGGAGTTCTTTGGCTTCCTGTCCTTGGTGGGGCTGGACAGAGGGCTGCTCAGGCAGCTCCTGTAGGTCTTTGGTGGTGGCAGGTCCTCTGTGGGTAGGCCTGGCGAGGGGAGGGTGGCATCTGCGCCGGAGGCTCCCTCCGGCTCCATGGCGGCGGGAGCGGGCTCCCCGGCATCTTGCCCCGGGGCAGATTTCTGGCAGAATGGCCCAGGGCTCTCCTCCTTCTGCCCTTGGAGCTGACCAGCCGAAGCCTGATACACCCGGTCTGCAATCTGGCCCACGGTGGTGGCCAGCACCTCTTCAGTTGCCTCCAAGATCACTCTGGAGATGATCTGGTAGGCAACCTGCTCCATCTCCTCATTTTGCTCCGCGGCCTCCTCCTTGCCCAGCCCCCCCATGCCGTCTGCGTTGCAGGCAAGGCCGCGGACCCGGACCCGGGGCGCCCCCAGCTCGTCATCCTCCATCAGCTGTGTGTGAGCCGACTCGACGAGGCTGCGCAGCAACTTCCCTGCGGCATCTTCCTCCGTCTGCGGCAGGCGGCCCTGCCCCTCCTCCCCGGGGCTGGGCGCCCTGCAGATCTCTGAGTCCGCGTCGCGCTCCTGGGACAACACACCCTCCTCGGGCACGCCTTCCCTTGCCGCTGCGTCCCCAGTGCCTTCGGCCCCACCCGTCTCTCTCGGCTTCTCCTGGAGGGCCGCAGCCTGGCCCTGCCAGCCCCGCGCTCCCGTCGCACTGAAGGGCACCTCTCGCTTGCACACCTCGGGCGCCGCGTGGGAAAAAGGAACGCTCTTTGGGGTCGGAAGGGGACACTCTGGAGGAACGGACCTGGCTTCATCACCCGTCAGAGCTAGTTCCACCTTTGCACTGTCATCTCTGCGTGCTCCTGGTCGAAATCTCACGTCTGTGGTGTTAGGAAGGCTGCCTGAGGACTCGGACCGGCGACAGGCTGGATGTGGCCGCAGCAAGGCTGGGGGCTCCGAGGGAGGCTTGCTCACATCAGGCACCTCCTTTTCTGCCCGGGGTCCAGGGCTGGGGGGTGGGGACACTACTCCAGGACAGGGGTCCTCCCTGGGGCGTGGCTCCTTGATGGCACGGCCAGCCCTCAGCTCCATAGCACTGGCCTCCACCTGTATGTCCTGGCTGCTGACATGCTTTTTACGAGAGAAAAACCACCACCAGCCGAGGACTGCCAGCATTCCAGGCAATGCCAAGGGGAAAAGTGAACGGAACTGGATGGCCATCCTGGAGGTCTGAAGAAATTATACCTGGAGAGGACAAGAAGAGAGAGGGATGCTGTAAGAGTCAAGCAGGGGGACCCCGAGCCACTGCACAAGCAAGACTACCAGACCAGCTGCTCCCTCTCCCTTCCCTGCCCCTGTAAGGGGCTTCCCTCCCCCTGCTCATACCCACAACACGATCCACTCGAGGCAGGTGGGCAAGGAGACATGCCCTCTTCTGCTCCCTTGTCCAGGCACACTCCTTGAAACAAGAAGAGCCTGTCTCTTGGACCCAAATGCCTTCCTTCATCACTTCTCAATGCTGAAGTCCACGTTCCCCCAAGGGGATAATGTGGTTAGTGTTTTAATTCTCTAAACTCCCAGAACACTTATCTACTCCGGTGACACTGGAGTTTTTGTTTGTTTTTGTTTTAAAGAGAAAGAAAGGGCAGGGGAGAGGCAGAGGGAGAGAGAATCTCAAGCAGACTCCCCACTGAGTGCAGGGCCCAACGTGGGGCTCGCTCCCACAACCCTAAGAGTTCACGACCTGAGCCAAAAGCAAGTAGGATGCTTAACCAACTGAACTACTCGGGTATTTTTAAAGACTCGTGAAACCACATGTATTTATGTCCCTCACATCACCCACAAAATCATCAGTCAATGAAACAGTTATGCAGCAAGAAAGCACTGGGACAAAGGATGAGTAAGATTTCAAAAGGATGAGGGGGAGGCTCGAGGGGGAGGGACCAGCAAAACAGTGGCATGGACCTACAGTCATGCTTGAAGAATCAAGTTGTTTAGTGGATTCAGTGAGGGTTCTGGGGCCTCACTGTGGAGTCTGGACTTTAGCCTGGAAGCAACAGAGTACCCTCGGAGGTCTGCAAGGCACTCACACCAAACTGTTCCCAGGTCATCCTGGGAATAGAGGAACAGCATACAGAGCGACAGGAACCTGGACACGTAAGTCAGTTGCATCCAGGCCAGAAGGCGGTAGACACGTAAAGGAGATAGGAACCTCAGTTTTCTCCCTCGTAAGATGGGGACACAGCTCATAAAATATGGCTGGTATGAGGATTAGTTGAGATATGTATTAAGTGCTATGCAAAGTTGGGTTAGCTCTCTTTAGAGGTTTGTGACAGACTTATTTTAGAACGCTTTTAATTCAGTACCTCCCATGCCAGTAAATTTTATTCTGTCTGCAAAAATCACAAGCCTTCTTTTTTTATTTTTATTTTTTTTATTTTTATTTATTTCACAGCGGGAGAGAGATCACAAGGAGGCAGAGAGGCAGGCAGAGAGAGAGAGAGGGGGAAGCAGGCTCCCTGCCAAGCAGAGAGCCCGATGCGGGCCTCGATCCCAGGACCCTGAGATCATGACCTGGGCCGAAAGCAGAGGCTTTAACCCACTGAGCCACCCAGGCGCCCAATCACAAGCCTTCTTAAGACCAAAAACCCTCCACTGATATGGCAAATTATACCTTAATTTGGGTTTGTGCTTTATTGTGCTTAATTTGGATTTATGCTTTCACTGGGAACCAGTGCTCTAGGACTCTGCTTCTCAAAGAGAGGTCTATGGACCAGAAGCACTGAGCATCACCTGGGAACCTGCCAGAAATAGAGCCCCAGCCCAGACCTACTAAAATCACAAGCTGCACTTTAACCAGACCCCAGGGGATTCAAAAACACATTACAGTTAGTGAAGAACACTAGGAAACATGTTCTGCCCCAAAGTGAGGGGGTGGGGAAAGCCATAAACCTTGCTAATATTTGAAAGTGAATCCTTGGGACTGAAAAATATCAAGCAGAGCTAAGCAGCAGCCAGGCTCAGAAGATCCTATCAATACTTCTAGGCAGAAAATTCAACAATGCTCCTTACAACTTTAGATTTAAACACAGAACCTCACTAGATGGTCTCCCTTGTATCCCTTAATCCTCAACCACCTGGTCTGGAATGTATTGCCATCATCAGGGTTAAAGTAGCTAAAGGTCGGCAGGGTGCCTGGGTGGCTCAGTCACTTTAATAAGTGTTCCACTCAGTCTCGGCTCAGGTCTCAGTCTCAGGGTCCTGAGCTCAAGCTCCGAGCTAGGCTCCAGGTTGGGCGTGAAGCCTGCTTAGTTAAAAAAAAGAAAGAAAAAAGAAAAAGCTCAAGGTCAGGGTGCCTGGCTGGCTCATTCAGTGGTGCATGCAACTCTTGACCTTGGGGTCATGAGTTAGAACGCCATGCTGGGTATAGATATTACTTAAATAAATACTTAAAAAAAAAAAAAAAAGCTCAAGGTCATTCAGCCAAGGATTGGAACTTGGGTTCTATTACACATTAAGTCTGGAACACACTAACGTGACTGAGGAAATGAGGCAGTATATGGACCAAGGAAAGGGTAAGTTCATATTGTTCTTAAAACTAATGCTGAAACCTAATCTATGACCTAAAAACCCCACAGCTGCCATCTTCTCTTAAAAAAAAAAAAAAAATGAAAACAACTCTGCATAGGCAAAGGCCTATATAAAGGCTCACTGGGGCATCATATGAAACAAAATTCTACGGAATCACTGCTAAATATACTACAGAATCCATGGACATACCAGTGGTAGAGAAGTAGGCTGATCTACCGTATGGATGTGGAAAGACTGCCGTGACACCAAAAATAAAAGCTGCAGACCACCATCCATGGAATGTCTACGTCCGCATAATCCTACTGAAAAACCGGGAAGGATACATGCCAAGCCTTCCCTTTGTACTAGAGGAGACGGTTTTGCACACAGATCCTATATCCTACAACCTTACTGACCTCATTTATTAGTTCCAGTAGTTTTTTTCTTATCTGCTAACCTAAGATAAAAATCTCTGCCTTTTGGGGAGAGAGATTTAAACCTTTCTCTCAGCGTTCTCTAACTTAATGGCACCTTATCATCACTTGGGAAGCTTTTAAAATCTCAAGGCCAAGGTGGCACCAAAATCAATTAAATCATAATCTCTGAGAGTGACATCAAGGTACCAGGTTTTCTGGTTTGTTTGGGTGGGGAGGGGGGATGTGGTTTAAGATTTTTCTATTTTTAAGTAATCTCTATACCCGACATTGGGCTTGAACTCACAACCCCAAGACCAAGAGTTACACGTGCCACTGAGCCAGCCAGGTGCCCCCAACCCAGGCAATTCCAATGTACACTCAAGTTAGAGAATCACTTTCCTGAAACAATGTGCACAGCCCTGAAGAAGTGGTAGATTACATTAGGGTATTTTCTTTGTGTTCAAGGTCTTCCACATAAAAATAAAAAAATCTGAGGAGGGGCACCTGGGTGGCTCAGTCTGTTAAGTGTCCGCCTTTGGCTCGGGTCAAGATCCCAGGGTACTGGGATCGAGCTCCACATTCGGGGTGGGGGGGGTGTCCCTGCTCAGCGGGAAGCCTGCTTCTCCCTCTCCCTCTGCCTGCTGCTCTCCTACTTGTGCTCTCTCTGTCAAATAAAAATCTTAAAAATAAATAAAAATTTTAAAAATAAAATCTGAGAAGGCATAGAGGCTTTGGGGGAAGGTGCTCTCAGGATAAGGCAGTATGCCTGTGACATGGCCTTGGGTCAGATCAGTCCTCCTCTGACATGCAACAGGAAGTATGGCTGGGTCTCAACCTGCGTTCCCCTCCTGCCAGTCAATGTGGATTCTGTTTCCTTACTAACTAGACAATCCCATTTCCACAGGATTTATGATTCCCATGGTCTTCTATCAGTTCTCTGATCTCAGGAACAAAATTCCATGGAATGGGGTAGAGAGGAAGAGAAAGAATCCTAGGGCGTAACAACCCATAGAGGGCAGTCTCCTGTTTTACACACCAAGGGCCCAAGGCCAAACTCAAATTGAGGTGTGCAAGGAGGGAGCTGCTACGCAAGATACAAACTGCCTCTCAAGACAGCTGGGAGAAGCCCCCAACCCTTTGGTACTAGAAGTTGATCCTAACGGTCCAGCAGCTGACCCCCGCTTCACCTCTGGAGATCCCAGGGACTGGCTGTAAGACAGAGGCCCACACTCGAGCATACCCTCCCAGCCTGGCTCTGGTCCTGCACCCTAGTTGATCCACACTACACCCGCCCCCCCGCCCC
>LNAC01000154.1:1823113-1874520 GCA_002007465.1 Ailurus styani | reverse complement strand
ATCCCTTCTTCTCCCGGACCTAGTTCACATTGAGCATAGGACCAGTCACCTGGGGACACAACACTGCCCTGCAGCTTGCCAGGACACCCCCACCACTCAGCCACCTAACCCTCCCCACCCCAGCCCACTTGTTCCCCAGACAGGGAGGCTCTGAGCCCCCAAACCCACCCTCCACGCCCTCTACAGACAGCCAGCTGTAGCTCTGTGGCTAATTACAGCTCAGGAAACTGTTATGGCACCATTTCCAAGCCAGACACCTCCTGCTCTTGTGGCACGAGAGTGAGCCCTGGAGAGGGTGTTCAACACTGGTACCCTGAGGCGGTGTCACCCAACCCAAAGAATACTGAATGCCCCACCCGGATCCCCAGGGCCCACCACTCCGCCCCTGGACTAGAGCTGGAGAGCCAGGAAACTCCTCCTCCTCCAGGGAAAGCCCTTTCCTCCACGCGGACCTCCTCCGGGGACAGGAACTGCCCAAATGAAGTGCTCCTGCAACTTGAGAAAAGAGGTGTGAGATTCCCAGGCAGGGGAAAGCAGGCTTTGTTTTTTTCCTAGCTACCTGGGGACCGTGACTAGACATACCAGCCATCTCCACCAAGAATAGGTCCGAGAGCCTACAGGATCAGTAGCTGCCCCACCCAAAGGAGCCTCTCTGGATATCTCACTGAAGGCACCGCTGCCCAGGTGACTGAAGCCCCCATGTCCCCACCCCACCCCCAGTCATGAGAAGTCCCTCCCTCCTCAGCCCTTCACTTACAAGGGTCTTACTGGAGCCAGTCTGACCTCAGTCAAAGAGACTTCGTGTGAATCTGCATGGTGCCATTTCCCCTGCTTTACCTGGTCTGATAGGCCTAGACAGGTGCTGCAAGAGGCCCTAACTCCTGAAATCTCAGACACAGCCGCCTTCACCTGCGCATACACGGGCAGACCCACATTCACAAGTGTGCCGGGTGGGCACACCTCAGCCTACCTGCCTTCTCTGGGAACAGACTCTTGAGTTGCTCTCTTTGCCCTGGTTTTTGGGTTTTTATTTTCTGTAAAACACCTAAACTTCAAGATATAAGTGGCATTTAACACCGTCGTCAGTCTAAAAGCCTTCACACTCACAAAGCTAATTGAAGGCATAACCTCCCCCAAGGACTCCCCCTCCAGAGGCCCCAGACACTCCGGCAAGCCAGAGAAAAGCTTTGCAGAAGGATGCAGAGCCCCGCCTGAGGGTTGGTGGGGAGGAGACGTGGCTATTTTGAATCTGTTAGGATTAAATAGCTGCCTGCTTATTTTTAGCAGGTCCATTTGCCCGGGAATAGATGCACGCTGGCTGGCTGCCCAGCGGTCACACAGAACCAAAGGCAGGCACGTGCCACGGCCCCACAAAGCCTTAGGTTCACCTGCTCTGTTCGGGTTCTAAAAGGATCCCTTTCCTTTCTCCCAGAGGAACCTGCGGCTTCTCAGAAAAGCTTTCCTCTGGAGAAGTAATGGCCTCACTCCCAGCACCAATGACCAACCCAGTTACTGCAGTCTAGAGCCTTCTGCTAAACAAGAAAATAAATTTCTGGGAACAGTACAAACAGTGTTGGTCCCAGTGACTAAGCCCATTTGGCTGCAGTTATTGTGGAAAAAAAAAGAGCTGCGTGAAATTAATTGATGGGGAAGCTGATCATAAAAACAAGGACTTAGGAGCCAAGTGGCTATCAAGTCCAGTGTAGACTTAGGCCTGGTCAGTGAAATCACATCCACTCAGCAATCTGAATGGACTTTTACATAACGCCAGCCCCAAGCTGAAATTTGAATATTTCCATTATTCCAGGGTTATGTGTTCATATCACCAAAGACTGTCCCCAGGTGTTCGACCCAGTCCATCTCTAGAATGCTCAGCCCATCAAGTTGTTGCTGAGGGGTTTTTCCACTTGAGGGGGTCTTCGAAGGACAGGAAACAGCTACATGATCCAAAACCTAAAGCCCAGCACCTACTGCCACTGCCTTCAAAGAACAGCGGGGGGCTGTGGGCCAGGTCAAGTCCCCATCACCTTCCCCCTTTCCCATTTCACCCCCACCAGTCAGCTGGAGGAAGACCTCCCCACACACACACACACACATACACGGAGGTCTGTGCAAGACCACAAGAGGGCCGCTTGGTTTCTATAGGGTGCGTTTACCTGATTCCTCATCAGGTTGAGGCTACGCACACACATCCACTCATGTAATAATTCACACATAAATAGGTTTTAAGTTGCTACAAAAAAAAGATTGTCCACCAGAAGCTCACAATGCATACTGAAGAATCTGTGTGCATCTCTCACACACCTGCACCAAGCTGAGCCCAATTTCAGAAGTAGGCAAACAGAACCCAAACAAGACTGTTCCAAAGGCAGCCAGAATTTTCTCGGATTGCAATTGTGGGTTACTGACATAAATTAAGGTTCTAAACCCATGATGTCTTTGGGGACGGAAGGGAGCAGCAAGTCCCAGACACAGCAGAACAAGACCTGGGAGCCGAAGTTGAAGAGCTGGTAGTGGGCCAGACAAAAGGAGTTTGACCTTTACTGTCAGGGCAATGGGAACAAGAGGCAGCAGTTGAAACACGGCCAAAGCAGAGCAGGTCACAAGAGGCAAACGCCCGGGTGATCTCCAAGTGGGGATTAATTGGCAGCTACTTACTCACCTGAAATGTGACCAGTGTAACTGAGAAACCGAATTTTAAATTTTATTTAATATTTAAATTTAAATAGTCACATACAGCTGGTGGCTACCTGCAAGAAAGCACAGTCCTAGAGGATGTTCCCAGAAGACCAGAAACAAACACAAGAGCTGGGTAAATGCTGTGAAAACCAAAGCCTACCTTGTGGGGCGGAGTCTGGTGCTGCCACCGAGGGAGGATGATGGTAAGCTGGGCCACTCCCCCTCAGCAGCATGGCTGGGGCCCAGGAATCAGAGCACTGGAGCCATGCCTCAGGGATGCAGCGCTCAGCCCAGCCCTGATGTTCAGACAGTTGTTACCTTCATCCGTGGGGGGCCTGTGTGGGCTGTGACTCGTGTTGGCACCCGAAAGATTCCAAATTAGCTCACAGTGAGGCTGTGAGGTCCTGCCCCATACTGTCCCCCACACCCTTCATTGTGATGGCCCCACAGAGCAGCCAGGTGAGGCACTGTGGTCGGCCCAGCCCCACTCCCTATTCTCGGTAGATCAGCTGCCCAAAAGTCACAGAACACTTCCTGGGCTGCTCTCCAGGAAACTGAAGGCTTAACCCAGTACCGTCTGGGTGGGAGTACCTGCTCAGTGAAGGCTTCTCCAGCCAAAATGGAGACTCAAAGCCCAATCCCAGGAGCTCCAGGTTAAGAAGAGCCAGAAGCAAAAAATCCCCTCTCTGGACACAGTCTCAAATTAAGAACAGTTTCTCCTCTAGCTCAATTACAAATTAAACTACTCCCAGTTTGGAAAACTTGGTAAAAAAAGATAATTCCATACAAAGGTGACATGCCCAGTCTCCCTCACTCTGCTGACTAAACACCTGGCAGGTCCAGTCTCATTAGGTTTCAAATGATAAAGGGGAGATGGGGGGAAATCAGCATTTTCTACAAAGGTCTTCCCATTGCTTCATTTGGGGGGTTAGAATGCGGTTTTCACACGGTTGTCACATCCACTCTGTCTCTTATCCCCGGCTCTTGGCAACCAGACTGCTTTACCAGTAAATTCTGACAGACTTCTGAGGATAGTGATAAAGCAGGTGCCAGGGAAGTGTTCCTAGGTACACAGGGTTCCCGCCCATGACCACAGAACACTACCCAAGACTGCCCGAAAGATAGGAAGTTGTGCTTTGACAACAAGCTCACCCAGAAAAGCTAATGAAGAAGACACACACCTTCAGAAGGAATTAGAAAAGATGGTGTGAGGCAAGTGGCCCTTCACACCATCACGTCAGGTGGGCAGAGCAGCAGGTGAGACACTGATTTTCCAAATGGCAGACAGTGGAATACGACCAACTCAGAAATCACATAAAGGCTTACGGTCATCCCTAGCCAACAAATATTTATGGGCACCTACAAGGTACTAAACACAGCAGAACACAAAAATGAAATCAACAAACTGTACTTTCGAGGCACTTTGAAGTCTCAGTTTCTTTGGGGGCAAAACAAAACAAAACAACCCAATGACCTTCTTCTTCAATGGGTCTGTTGGTGCCACCCTATGCCACTGACTAAATGACAATTTTGGTCCAAGAGTCGGGCAAGTATCCTAGCTGGGGCTGGGAACAAACAGAAATCGGGCTGCCAGTTTCCACAGATTAGAATGTTCTAATGTCCTGGGGTAGAGAGGTTGTCAGCTTGAATGCCAGCACTGTGAGAGCCAAGAGGCCTTGCTTGGGTTGTCCCCTTCAATATGTAGATTTTCATTCCATACCCTTTCTCCTCACTACCTGATGTCCAATTTAGAGCCCCTCTCATTTAAACTATTCCATAAAGTGAAGCCAGATACTCTGCTGGCATGGTGAAAGGGTTGTGGGCGCCTCGTTGTCTTTGCTGACTTCCCACCAAGTCTTCAGCCACACCCCAAACTCATGTCTTCAAAAGGACTTGTCCTCGTGCATGAATCAACTTGCTTCTTGTTGGCTGCAAGCTCCTGAAAGATGGGATCCACCAAGACAAGGGAGTAAACCAATAAAGGAGGGGGCACCCATCCACAAAGCAACACAAAAGAAGGGAAGAATGGATTCCCAGGATGAAGGGGAAGCAGAGTCAGGGACACAGGTGCTTCCCAGGAACAGCATGAACAGCGGAGAACCTGCTGTGTTTAAGCATAATGAGGAGCTCAGACATCAAGGGCCAAGGCACAGTGAAGAGTTGGAGATCAGGTGAGACACAGACGGGGGAGGGGGGGTAAAGAAACACAGGAAACTAACTAGGAGAGGAAAGGTGGGGGAGGGATACAAGGAAGGAAATAGGGAAAACCAAGAATTCTGAGGCCATAAGCAATATTCACATCATAACGTACACTCTCAACAGCAGACTGAACACAAGCTGTACTAGCTACCTCTATACCAAGAAGATGAGGGGAAAAAAAAATGTAGGAATGAGCCAAGTCCTTACCTTCCAAAGTAGAAAAACAAATCAGGTAGTATTAAAAAATTAAAAATTAAAAAAGAAAAAGGAAGGAAGGCAGGCAGGCAGGCAAGCAAAGAAAAGCATCCCACCTAGAAATACAGATATAAATGGTAGGGAGGACAGCCTAGAAGAAATGAGGGCAGCTGCCTCTAAAGGAGAGGACTGGTCCAGGAACATTCAGGGCAATGGACCATTCTTTCACAGAGTAACAGTGTATAACTCGCCTATCAAATCTTCCTACCAGCAGTGCTTTGATAGTACAGAAAATACATTCTTGGGCGCCTGAGTGGCTCATACAGTTAAGGTCATGATCCCAGGGTCCTGGGACTGAGTCTCGCATCAGGCTCGCTGCTCAGCAGGGAGTCTCCTCCCTCTCCCTCTGCAGCCCCCCGCCCCCGCTTCTGCTCCCTCTCTCTCTAATAAAATCTAAAAAAAAAAAAAAAAAAAAAAATACATTCTTAACTATTAAATAGCAAGAGATGCTCTAGGGCACCTGGGTGGCTCAGTGGGTTAAAGCCTCTGCTTTCGGCTCAGGTCATGATCTCAGCGTCCTGGGATCGAGGCCCGCATCGGGCTCTCTGCTCAGCGGGGAGCCTGCTTCCTCCTCTCCCTGTCTCTCTGCCTACTTGTAATCTCTCTCTCTCTGTGTCAAATAAATAAATAAAATCTTTTAAAAATAAATAAATAAATAAATAAATAGCAAGAGATGCTCTATTACCATATATTTTTAAAAGATTTTATTTATCTATCTGACAGAGAGAGAGACAGCAAGAGACAGAACACAAGCAGGGGGAGTGGGAGAGGGAGAAGTAGGCTTCCCACTGATCAGGGGGCCTAATGTGAGGACCCCAAGGAACATGATCTGAGCTGAAGGCAAACACCTAACGACTGAGCCACCCAGGCGCCCCTCTATGACCACAGATCTTTAGGATTCTTGTTAACCAGTATAATATGTAGTGTCAACTCTATGTACAAACTTGTAATGCTTTAATTTTCCCATAACTGATGTCAATTCTGCCTCAGAGCCCCCGAATTGACCTGCTGATATGAAACAGTAATCACAAAGAGCAAGGGCTTAGTGATGGTAAGTCCCTTCCAAACTAAGGCCTGAGTCTCCCCACCCCACTGAGGTCTAACCAGCATTAGGTAGCAGGACCCCTCAGGGCTAGTCATTTAATAAACCTTTTAATTCCCACAGTGAGCCAGGTTCCACTGGAGAGGGGGCTGAGGTGGTGGAAAGAGCCCTCAGAAAGCAAAGGTAGAGGGAGGGGTAGGGAGTCACATTTCAGAGAAGACATTGTGAAGATACAGTGACCCAATGGCATAAACCTGCAGCCTCTCAAAGGTGTTCAGAGAACTGAGCCTAAGCACCCCTTGCACATAATGAATTAACTATATTCCTGTGCATCTGGAAGGGTACTAGTTGAGTTAGTCACTCAGTCATGTGCTCCATAGTTGAGACGAGGAAGCCAGGTTGAGAAGAGCTGGGTAAAGTGTGCCTGGCAGAGAGGGAGCTTCAGACAGAATGGTCAGGGACACCTCTCCGAAGGGGGGGCAGCAGAGCTGGAACAGTGAGGTGCAGCCGTGCCAAGATCTGGGAGGACATGGAAAGGAGAGGGGGAGAAAGTTCCAGCCAGGGATAACATGTGCCAAAGTACTAAAGCAGGAACAAACTTGGCTGACTCAAGCGACAGCAAGAAGGGGGGAGGTGAAGATGAGGTCGAAGGGCTGCTGCCAGAGAAATCACTCCCCACTGTCACTGAGCTGAAGCCGTGCTGAAGGTCAAGAACCCAGAGGGACAGGCTCACTCAACTTCCTTCAAAGAGGAGAACGAACTTGCCCAAGGAGCCAAGGGGCTGTAGTTTATTTCCTTTTTTAAATTTTTTGAGTGATGCAGTTTTGAATTTTATTTTTTTAAGAGTATTTATTTGAGAGAGAGAGAGAGAGAGCATGAGGGGAATGAGGGGCAGAAGGAGAAGCAGACTCCCCGCCAAACAAGGAGCCCGACGTAGGGCTCAATCCCAGGACCCCGGGATCATGACCTGAGCCAAAGGCAGATAGATGCTTAACCAACTGAGCCACACAGGCGTCCCTTGAATTTTATTTTTAAAGTTTTATTTAAGTAATCTCTACACCCCCCCAACATGGGGCTCGAACTCAGGACCCTGAGATCAAGTTGCAAGGTCTTCAAGCTGAGCCAGCCAGGTGCCCCTGTAGTTTCTTAATTAATAAACAGAAGCAAAGTCGAGAATCTATTTCAGAAATATGGTGCTTCTCTGGCTGGTAGATCAGGTACACACTATGTGAGTCCAACAGGAGCTCACTTTCTACTTGGGAGTTCTCAGCAAATGTATTTGCCAGGAAGCCCTGGGGTCATACCACTCATTGGCCCTGGAGCCAATGCTAGGCCCTCACCCTAGCGCTGCACCTGCCCACCCCCCCCCACAAATGAATCTGTTTCAAGAAGGCAGTCCAGCCCCAGGGAGCAGATGGGAATGGATGCATGCACGCACACACACACACACACACACACACACACACACACACACACACACACACACACACACACACCCTTGCTACTTCTTTGAATCAGACTTTGCAAAAACAACCTCGGTCTCCAGCCAACATAAACCATAGGCAACAGAGGGCCATATACGGCTCGAAGGTTTCTTAATCAGAAAAAGATAGATGGGCTGGAGTTGGCAGCTCCAAGTTAGAGGAAGGGAGGAATAGAAAAAAGGGGGGAGAAGACAGGATGGTGGTGAGGAGCAGAATTCATCAAACTCCTTCATATTTCTTCAGCTTCTGAGGCCCCCCCAGTGAGAATTCCTAGTAAGGGGTATGGCTCTTACCGCCTCTCGTTTTTGTTTTGATTTTTAAGCCAGAAGACACCAGTAATCAGGCTGCCAACAGAAGCACAGTTTTACAGAGTTTTTAGTGTCTGTGTGGAGGCCTGCTCTTGAGTCGGGTGACTTCCCATGAAAGTAGGATAATGTCATTTTCAGAAAAACTGGCCACTAGGGCAATAAGAGGTCCTAAAACTAGGGAGTTCCCTGGCTCCTGGGCTGCCTCTGCCACAGATCCAGAACAGAAAAGGCAGCCCCAGAGAACTCTTAGGCAGCCACCTCCGCCCCACACACAGCCCATGAGAGTTTCTAGGGTGACTTTATTCTCTTCCCTGCCCCCACCCCCCCGGCCGACTGGGAGACAGCAGCAGCGTCCACACCAGGACCGGCCTGTATGCTGAAACCACATGTACTTGGCCTTCCTAAAGGATGCCACCTGCTAAAAATAGCACACAGCACAAGCTTGGCTGGGTGGGCCTCGCCAAAGTCAAAGGACAAAGCAAGGAGGTTATTCTCAGCACAGCCTTTTCTCTTCAGAGCTCAAGGCACATCAGGGAGCAGGCCTCCTTCCAAGGCAGCTCAGCAAGTCACTCCTGCTCCTTTCTCTGGAGGGACAGGAAGGCGGTCTACGGAAGACTGAACTGGCCTTCAGATCCATCGTCCCAGGCCAAGGCTGGAGGAGAAGGGGTTGGGGTGGCAGTGCAGCGTGCTGAGGGCTGGGCTTGAACAGATCTGTGCCTTTTCCGGCAGAGACAGACCCGGCGACTCCCACGCAGCAGCCCGTTGAGGGCTTGGGGCTGGGTCTCATGACCTCCATGTGAGATCTGACAGGCCGCATTATTACCAGCCAAGGAATGTCGGACTTGAGGTTGTCTTTTCAACCAGGTGACTGAGCTACAACAGAGTCTACAGAGCCATTTCCAGGCCCCAAGGCACAGCTGCCGAGCCTACACGTCTCTCTTAGTCACAGTCATTATTTGTGCCGCTCAAAGGCACTGGACAGTTGCATAATTTGGAACTAAAACATGACTTTGGAGAGACGAGAGTGTTAGAGCAGGATCCTGAACTTGAGTTTCCCATAAAATGAAAATATCCTGTAAAATGGATTACAAATACCTCCACAGGGCTGTAATGAGGCCAATGACTCAAAACACTGAAGAGCTTGACTCTGTTTGTGGGATACATCATTTCAATCTTAAGAACCCAGTTTCATTTTCCAGATGAGGATGGAACGATAACGGGGCAGTAAGAAACCATCTCTAAGCATGAACCTAGAGAGAGAACCCTTATGTAAGTGCAAAGCACCTTAGTTTCCTCAGGGCCTCAGCTCCCTCACACGCAAAGGAGAAATACTTTACCTTGTAGGGATGAGATAAAATAAAAAGGGAACGTGGCTGACTCTTGAACACAGGTTTGAGTGGCATGGGTCTGCTTGTATGCAGATTTTGGGATAGGTACATTATGTAAATATTTTCTCTTCCATACGATTTTCTTAATAACATTTTCTCTACTCTAGCTTACTTTCTTATAAGACTACAGTATAGAATACACATAACACACAAAATATGTGTTCATTGACTACTATATTCCCATAAAGCTTCCAGTTGGCATTAGGCTATTAGTATAGTTTCTGGGGAGTCAAAAATTATACATGATATTTTTTTACTGCACAGGATGCGATGGGGGGTATGAGCTGGTGCCCCTAGCCCCCATGTCGTTCAAGGGTCACACTATACCTTGAAATAGAAAAACCCTCCTAGGATGCCAGGTGTACAGTAGGTGCTTAACAGGTACCTGTTCTGCATCCTATGCTGTCTGGCTCCAAGACAAGAGAGCTCTTGTGTATGCCAGTCTAGCAGGGTTAGACTCCCTGAGTCTAACTCCCCAGAGCTAGCCCCACACCAACACTTCAAAACCCTCACTGTGGCCCAACTTTCCCCAACGCCTTCATAAAAACAGGACTCCTAACACCCAGATGGACTGGAAAGGCAGAATGAAAAGAACATTTGTGGGCGCCTGGGTGGCTCAGTGGGTTAAAGCCTCTGCCTTCGGCTCAGGTCATGATCCCAGGGTCCTGGGATCGAGGCCCGCATCGGGCTCTCTGCTCAGCAGGGAGCCTGCTTCCTCCTCTCTCTGCCTGCCTCTCTGCCTACTTGTGATCTCTGTGTGTCAAATAAATAAATAAAATCTTTAAAAAAAAAAAAAAAGAAAAGAAAAGAACATTTGTATGTAAGGTGTCTGCAAATCTGGTCCAGCCTTGGTCCTACAGTGGGATCCTGCAGGACGTCATCAGGTAGGTGAGTGAAGGACCAAGTAGCAAATCCACAGTGAGCACAGGCCTTAGACAGCCAGCAAGGGCCTTTAAGATAATAAATAAGTTTTCAATCCAAAACAGCTTTCCGAGGGCTTAGCATCTGCCTCTCCTGTTTCCTGCTCCCAGTCCCAGACTCCTTACTATGCTCCTCTCTACAACCATTTCTTAATTGATCACTGCCCTCCCAAACTGGCAAACCAGAACTTGCTGAACATGCCACAGATAGAGCTGACAAATTATTTGTCACCAAAGATGTGGATTTGTGGACTCGAGAGGACTAAGCCCAAACATGTGATGCTTTATAAGGTGAGGCAATTAAGCTTTTACAGTTAGACCAAAGCTAAGACCAGCGTCCAACTAGAACCTTCTGTGATGGCGAAAATGTTCTAGGCCTGCCCTGTCCGATACTGGCCACATGAAGATACTGAGCATTTGAAATATCACTAATGACACTAATGTCATTGAGGAATGGATTTTTAAATTGTATTTAATGCTTAAAAGTTTTGGGGTTTTAAGATTTTATTTATTTGACAGACTGAGAACACAAGCAGGGGGAGCAGCAGAAGGAGCGGGAAGACCAGACTCCCTGCTGAGCAAGAAGGACGTGGGGCTGGATCCCAGGACATTGGGACTACAACCCAAGCCAAAGGCAGATGCTTAACCAACTGAGTCACCCAGGTGCCCCTAATGCTTAAAAGTTTAAACTGAGCCAGACACACATCACTAGTTGCTACCCTATAGGACAAGGCAGCTCTAGACCCTCTCCCATAAGGACAGATTTAGGAGATAAGAATAGAGATACAATAAAAAAAATAATAGTAATAAATAAGGGGTGCCTGGCTGGCTCAGAGGAATATGCAACTCGTGATCCTGGGGTTGGGAGCTCAAGCCCCATGTTGCATGTAGTGGTTATTTACATAAATTGAAAACTTAAAAAAAAAAATTTAGCACTGTAGCATCTAAGAGCTAAGAGAATTTGAGATGCACTTAAAACAGTGGACTGTGGCTTTTTTTTTTTTTTTTTTTGGTCTTTCACTTACACTATCCACAGAGCCATGTTTCCTAGCCCAAACACATCCCTGCCCATACACACCCCTGTAGGTAACTCCACCTTGCAGCAGCCCAGAGGCACTCTAGGGAGCAGAATCTGAACACCCTTGACTAAGGTTGATCAACCTTCCTTTTACCAGCTGAAGAAACTGAGAAGCCTGAAGGGTCTAGTACTGCCAGGTTTCAGCCCTGAAAGCTGTACCCCATCCTCACCCCCCAAACCAGGGCTCTTGCCAGCTAAACCCAGGGTTGAAACAAACCTCATTCATGAGTCCTCAGCACTGTACATTTTGACTTCCACAACTCACCTGGGGCTCTGCTTTGTTCCTGAATGCTATGGGCCTCAGTAACATGGGGCTGAGGGAAGGCAGGCAGCCAGTATTACCAGATGGGGGCAGAATGTTTACCACCAAGTGCTGTAAACTACCAAACTGAGCTGTAGAAATATCCAAATGGCCAGGACGTGGACAGAAAGAAGACCATTTAGCAGACGGAAAATAAAGTCAAGGAAAAGGACACCTTGAAAGCTACTTATTATTGAAAGCCAGTCTTCAGAATGCTACATGATAACATACACTCTTTCACTCCAACAATCTGCTTAGAAAGCAACAGAAAGATTAGGAGAAAAGCCCACGGATTTGACTATTCCTTGGTTCTTCTCACAAAAGCCCTCCAGAGGACCTAGTTTAAGCACAAAGCCATACTTGTCAGTATATCTGCCCCTCAATCTGTATTTATATTAGCTATTGAAACAATCCTGATTGACCTCCAGCGTCACCCTCCTCAATTGTACTGGGAGGTGTGAGGATTAAAGGATCAAGGCGGTGTTTGCCTGTAACTCTCCCAGCACAAGACAGTACTGTCAAGGAAAAGGCATCCTCTAAATTATAGTTCCCATATCCCTACCAGCTACCTCTTCAGCCAGACTCTGTCCCACTCAAAACACTGTCAGTGATCCTGTTTTCCACAACCCAAGTATAAAATCAGGTATTGGAGCCAGCAGAGCTGCTCCGTGGAGTGCCACATACAATGGGTATTTAATGTTAAATGATCATAAAGGTGAAACCTGCATGAGGCATTACACCAGAAAGGGCTGTGGAAAAAAGAACTTGCCTTAGAAAGCCAAGGTTAGGATTTAAATACATCCCACGCAGATCAGCAGCTCAAATGGCAGGAGAGGATTTCAGCGGGACATGAGGCCCAGAGGACCCCTGCCTCCCCAGAGCAGAGGAAAACAGAATGGCAAACAGAAGGTGGTTAACTCATACCAAAATTGTTGACTTCCTCACAACACAGTGGACCAAGCTACAGAGAGGTCCTCTCCTTCTAGACTCACAGGGAAGATTAGGAAGAAGTGGCCTGGGGAGAATGGGCTAGAAGGCACCAGCTGGCCAGGCACATGGGGTGCCCACTCCTCAAAACCCTGAAACGTGCACTGGACCAAATCACGTTGCTGCAGGCTACAGCCAGGAAGCTGGGAGCACAATGTAGGGAAACCAATTTGCTTTCCTTCCAACCAAGTTTCCAGGTCAGAGGCTAGGGGGGAGGGGTATTTTTAATAAAACCCAAATGACTCAAGTGATTCAAGGGAAACTTAACATTAATCTCAGAGATTCTTTAGGAGGAGGAAAAAAGCAACGCTTGAACAGCCATCATGAACCAGGCAGAGTGCCCAGTCTAAAATATAATCTCAATCTGTCTTTAGGATGAGAGGGAACACTGTAAGGGCTAAAACTAGCCTGCACCCACAAACGATGGCTATGACCAGGCCTGGGTCCAACGCCCACAAATAATTTAGGTTACCAGCTACAGCAAAACAAATTGCTTTAAAATAATTGATGTTCAGCAATCTTACACTGGAGCCACATCCACTTGGCACCTGAGCAGGCCCCTTTGACAAAAGACACCTATATGCTCACCCTGCAGGGGACAAATGTTGCTGTACTTCCTAGAAACAGCTGGGAGGAAGAAAGGATATTCATACAAAGGTTCCAGCAACTAAGAGATGTCTCACTCAAGGATTTAGATGGGGTCATTTCTGTGCAAATTTGGGGCCATCACCTAGCAATGTGCTTCCACAAAGGAGCCAGTTTAATCCAGGCAGGCACAGAGGCTTCAGTGATTTGCATATCTGCAGGATCAAAAGGCCCTCTTCCATCTTAGAGCCATATATCCTCTGAGAATACACCCCAGAATTACTACCCAGAACCCACAAAACTAGTTAAGAGGTGAAAGAGGTTAAAGTTCAACACAAAAGCCCCCCAAAACATAACTTCACTTGTTTCCAGTGCTCAGAAAGTTATTTTGCAGTAATCTCTACACAACGTGGAACTCGAACTCACAACCCCAAAAATCAAGACTCGCATGTTCTACCCACTGAGCCAGCCAGGAGCCCCTCAGAAAATCTTAAATAATCAGGTGAACCACCTGAATGCCAGAAACAGAGAAATCTGATAAATGATCAAATCACGCTCATGCTATCCTCTACCCATTTCAAAGATGCTCTGTGCCTTTAAGACCAAAGGGGATGGGTGGTGCTTACTAAGAGTCCAAGCTTCGCTTTCTGAATAGCGTTAAAAAAAAAAAAAACTAATTTAGGAAGCACTTGGTTACAAGAACACAGTAAGGTTACTAGTTGCCAGAATTAACAGCTTTTTGTGAATGGTGTTCCTTGATCCGTAATTGCGACAAAGGGGGAGGGGGAGAGAGATAGGAAACCAACAGATATGACCTTACCAGGTGTCGAGCAGCCCAGATTCCCCTGCAGGAGATAAATTTAAACACAAAGTAGCCTATACTTCAGTAGGGAAAAGATAGCTGGCTTAACCTAATTGCTCTGCCCATACTCCCTACCCGGCTGGAGCGGCCTCCACTCACACCTGGCTGGAGTGAAGAGCACCGGGTTTCTGTTAGCGGCGGCCGAGCGGGAGGAAGGTACCCGCCAACCTCGGCATCTCTGCAGGAGAGGAAGATCTCGAAAGGCCCAGGGCTTCCAGCAGTCCCGGGTCTGTTCGGCACCGCCCACCATCAACAGCGCCTTTCCTGCCCTAAGCCTCCCTCCCCGGGGGGATAGTGAGGGACTGTACCCTAGGGCACAATGGAACTGGTGAGAGCCTGTCCCAAAGCGTTCAGACCGTAATCTTCCCAGGCACATTTTGACCCATAACCCCGAAACTAGCGTGGTCCCTCCAGACGAACGGCCTGGGGGGGGCGGGGTGCAGGCGGAGTGTGACACGTGACCCACGCGCCCCGGGGCATGAGGTCAGCGGGCACTACGGGCAGGACAGCCTCCACCTCTCCCGACACCCTTGAAGGGGCTGCATATGCTAATCCTCTCGAGAGTCACCAAGCCCTTGACCTCAGGACCCTAACTCTGTTCAAAAGGTCCCTGCCCCCAAAACAGGGTTCCAATCACCACCGCGTCCTAGCCCATCCTCCGCGTTACGCAAACCAACCCTCTTCCCAGGTTCGCCGCACTGAACTCCCAGGGGCTAGGCTACCTGCACGGCTTTGCCTCCGCTGTGCCTATAGGTGGGGGGCAACCCAGCGCGAGCTTAAGGGGCCCAGAAGTTGGATAAGGTTCCTGAAGTGACCGTTTCCACTCTAGCCCTTCAGGAGGAAGAAAGGGGTGCCCGCGGGCCTCGGGGCACCTCCTCGCCCTTACGAGCGTCTGGCCCTGCCCACAGCCCGCCCCGCCGCCGCCTCTCCCGGTTCCGACTTGGGTACACACGACCTTTGAAAAGTAAACGCGTATGGGGTTGGGCGACCTTGGGTGGGACGCGCTCCGGTCTGTCTCACGGGAGGGTGTGCACGCTCGGGAAAGTTAAGCCGCAGAGGGGTGCCCCGGGCGCCGCGTCCTCGCCTCCCCCGCCCCAGGGGGCTGTGACGCGCGTGGGGGGCACCACGCGGCCGCAGACCATGGCCCCAGCCGCGCGCACGCGACCTGTCAGCCGGAGCCCGCGGGCAGACAACCCTGGCGGGGGAGGACGAGGGGGCGCGCAGGCGACGACAGCGAAAGGGCCTGCTTGACAGCAGGCGGCGGGCCGGATCCCCTCCGCACGCGCTCGGCGTCCGCAGCCTGCCGCCTCCGGGACACCTGGAGCGCGCATCGCACACCGCACCTGCACCCTGGAGTCCCCTGCGCCCCACGGCGCCGCCCTCGGCGGCCTGGCAGGTGGTCCTCGGGCCAGCCGCCCCGGCGGCCCCAACTCACCAGGTCCTCGGCGACAGTCGGGATGCGGAGTCCTCGCCCGCCGCCGCCCCCCCGCCCCCGGGCCCAGCAGCCCAGCCCCGCTGCGCTGCGGCCGCTCCCCCACGTGCTTGCCCAGGCCGGAGGAACACAGAGACATTAAATACGGAGGACGCGCAGCTACGTGCCCGCTGCGCGACGCAAGGCCCCGCCCCCCGCCCTGGTGCCCCCGCGCCGCCCCACTCACCTGCGCGTGCGCGCCGCCTGCCGCTCCCGCCCGCGCTTCTCCCAGCTGCGCCAGAGAGGGCGCGGTTTGAAGCGCTCCGCCAACATCCCGCAGCCGCCGCCCGCGGCCGGGCCTCGCTCGAGCTCTCGCGAGAGGAAGTGTAATCTCGGCCGTGTCGGGGAGAGCGGCCCGGCTGGAACCCGGGAGACGTCGCGGAACCTGAGGTGTACCCGGCGAGCGCAGCGTGGGGTCTCTTGCCTCGGCTCTGGGCGGGATCCCCGCGTCAGTTAGACCATCTGTCGGTCTCGTCGTGGACCGCCCCCTGGAAAAGACGGAGCGGCCGGGGAGGGGCAGGGCTCCGTTTGCTTCCCCGGACCTCTCAGTACTTCGTAATGTATAATCAGGTGGCCATTAATAACTGTTCAATAATGACTGCGTAATAGGGAGTACCTGGCACTACTCAAATGCAACTGTTTTGTCCATTTTCACATTCGGTGATGTTGAACTGAAACAAACACTTTCCTCTAAATGGGTTTGGATTTTGGAAAAATCCCTGCGAAGAGGTGGTCACCATGAGTCACTAACTCTGCCAGGAAACTTGGGAAAATACATTGCCCCCAGACGAGTGAACAGGATGGGGTCGCAGTTGGCTGGGCCTGTCCTCAGTCTTTTTTTTTTTTTTTAAGAATATTTTATTTATTTGACAGAGAGAGAGCACAAGCAGAGGAAGAAGCAGACGGAGGGAGAGAAGCAGGCTCCCCGCTGAGCAAAGGAGTCCAATGAGGGCCTCGATCCCAGGACCCTGGGACCATGACCTGAGCTGAAGGCAGACGCTTAACAACTGAGCCACCCAGGTGCCTCTGAGCCTGTTCTCAGTCTTAAGAAATAGGGACGTTAAGTAAACATTTGGGCAAAATATAGAAAAGAGATCAGGCTAACCACTAATCATTACTTGGGAAAATGCTTCATCCTCGTTAATGACCAAAATGCAAATTTAAATGACAATGAGATACCATTTACTATTGAGTTTTAAGTACAAATTCATATATATATGTATACATACACATATATGAATCCCAATTGCATGCTGCGATTAGTGTTATGAAGGAAACAGAGGAAGCTGAAATAAGAAAGAAATAGAAAGGTACTATGGTTCCAAAAGGCGTAAGGTAAAACTTAAACTGAAACCTAGCGGATGAGAAGAAGCCAGCCTTGCAAATATTTGGGAATAAAGATTAGGAAGTATTCCCAGCAGAGGCAACAATGCAGGCAAAAAGAGGAAACAGCTTTTGGTGAACTAGGAGATCAGTGTGGATGGAATATAGTGGGGTTTGGGGGAAGTGCTGGAAAAAGAAGGTTGCAGACAGGGAAGAGGGTTGTGGGGAGAGGGTAAGAGAATTAGACCACTTTATAAACTAGAGTAAAGCTTGGGTTTTGGTTTCTTTTTTGGATTTTGCGTGTGTGTGTTTTTTAAGCTTGGGTTTTAGTCTACTCTGCTAGGCCCCAAAGCCAAGCATGTTTCCACCTCAGGACATTTGCACTTGCTATTTCCTCCGACTGGAATATTCTGCAGAACTCTGCAGACTTTACTCACCTCTTTCAAGTCCTTTGCTCGCTGGTCATCTACTCAGTCTCAGTGAAACTTTCCCTGTTTTCCCTTTTAAAATGTAATTAGACACACAGGCACACACACACACACACACAATTCTCTGTCCTTCGCCCCTTCTTTATTTTTCACTATAGCACTTATCGCTATCTACATTCTATATACTTCATTTACTCACAAGAGCTGATATTATGGGGGACATGACATATGGAGGCCACTCAGTAGAAAAAGTGTTTAGTGAATGAGCAGGAAGCCATTAAAAAAGGTTAAGTAGAGAGTAATACTAGGAGTGCCTAGGTGGCTCAGTCAGTTAAGCATCTGACTCTTGATCTTAAGGTCATGAGTTCAAGCCCTGTGTTGGGTATGCAGCCTACTTAAAAAGAGGGAATGATACAATATAACTTCTGTTTTTAAAAGGAAGCTGAAGCTTCTATGGAAAAAAATGGATTAGAAGAAGACCAGCACAGAAGCAGGGAGACCAGAAGAGAGACTGCTACAGTGGGCCAGATGAGAAATGGTATTGGCCTGAGCTAAGAGTCATGGCAGTGGGTATGCAGAAATGGCTTTGGACACAAGATAAATTTTGGAAGAAGTACCAACAAGACTACTTCACTCATCGTGGGGGTAAGAAAAAGGGAACGATGAACAGTGCTTCCTCTGATACAATTTAGTGGGATGAGGGAAGATGGGTAGAGTGAATCATTGGTTTCATTTGGGACCCATTATGTATATAGTGTTTTGTGACATTCAAGTGCAAATAAGCAGTTAACTTGTATATGCAAGTCTGGAGTTCAGAGAAGTAGTCCAGGTTGGAAGTACAAATATGTATTGAAAAATCATTTAAAAAGTGGGTTTTTTAAAGAAAGACAATGCCCTTGTGGTGGTGGAGGGATGGCATGTCTATGAGGGAGAACATGGGAAAATTATGTCCAAGCCATTATGTCCTGGAAGGATTGGTAGGAAAAATGGGGAGAGGAAAAAGTAGAAGAAAGAGGGAGATGAGACTATGAATATGGTTTTGAGGAGAAGCAGAAAAGCCGAAGCAAATGAGATCAATATGTTAGTCCTATCCTAAGTGTGGTCACATGAGTGAAGGAAGAGGCAAAGTGGAGTACCTGGAATACTAGGGTAAGTGTAAGACACAGTTCACAGAGGGGAAGCTGAAGACACAGGATTAATTATAATCACAGCTAAGATCAACCCAGCAGCTGTGGCTGAGGCAGAGGTGGCCTGCCACAAGGTCAGGGCAGTGCACAGGTCACAAGGTGGCCCTAATATGAGACAAGAAGGTGGAGGAATGAGAAGGGAGGTGAGGATGGAGGGCTGTCCTAAGAACTTGGCCCTGAGGAAAAGAGGCTTAAACTTTAACATCAGCTCAATATCGGCAAAAGGCTACTTAAGGCAGGGATTTTAAGATAGGATGTATAAAACAGCTTCAAGGACGTTTGTGAACCCTCTGAAATTGCTCACATAGTTTTTTAAGTATGATATTTTCCTGTGAAAATAGTCATGGATATCTTCTATCAGACTCTCTAATCCTGATGTTAAAAAAAAATAATAACAGGGGCCCCTGGCTGGCTTAGTCTGTAGAGCATGTAACTCTTGAGCTTGGGGTCGTGAGTTCGAGCCCCACATTGGGCATAGAGATTACTTAATAAAATTTTTTTTAAATAAAAGAATAAGAATCTGGTAGTGGAACAAGACAGAAGGTAACACTATCTTTAAAAAAAAATGAATATGTCAGTTAGAAGTAGGAAGTGACAAAGGAGACCAAAAGAAAACCTGGGAGTGAATAGTGCCTGTTTAAGGGAGAAGGGACTCCATCCAGCCTAATCAACACACTGCCCTCTCTGGTTAAGTGGAAATAGTCAGATCAGAACCCAATACTACTATTCATTTAAATCCTAGAACTCTGCTCCTCATTCTGACTCCATACTCACCAAGCAACCTTCTGATAATTCTCTCCAAGGAGAGAAGCCATGGCTGGACCTGTGGCAGGTACCAGTCCGCCTTACAGGTAGATTTTGGTCACTGTAAATTACACAAATGACCCTCTTGTTTTCTCCGTCTCATAGACCTTGTAAAGGTTTGTTGTTTGAGTCAGCTTTCAGTTCTGGAACTGAAACTTCTGGTAAAGTTTCTGAGCCTGTCATAAGACCGAGTGAGGGCTTGACAGGACCACAGCAACTTTCATCAAAACATCACCAATATGTCCTCTTGTGAGGCTCTTGTTTTTTAAGTAGGCTCCACACCCAACATGGGGCTTGAACCACAGCCCCGAGATCAAGAATCACATGCTCTACCGACAGAGCAAGCCAGGTGCCCTGTGAGGCTATTACAAAGTCAACCAGTTGTCTTTTCTTGACAGCACTTTCAAATTCAGGGGCACATATTTGAGAAGTGTCTTGCCTTTCCTACCAGAAGCATCCACAGAAGGAACTTTTCCAGTGCTAGCAAATATGAACTGTCCCCTTCATGGGCAAGACAATGAAGGAGTGTCCTAGTACCTTCAGTTTCACTGAATAAACAAGTGAAACTAAACCCCTCCCATTCTCCACTGGTTATGCCGCAGGATCGTGTATGTCTACAGAGAAGAGTAAATGATCTACTCCTAAAGAAGTCAATAGAAAGAGTTAGAGAGGGACACCTGGGTGGCTCAGTCTGTTAAACGTCTGCCTTTAGCTCAGGTCATGATCCCAGGGTCCTGAGATTGAGCCCTGCATTGGGCTCCCTGCTCGGCAGGAAGCCTGCTTTTCCCTCTCCCTCTCCCCCTGCTTGTGTTCCCTCTCTCACTGTCTCTCTCTCTCTGTCAAATAAATAAATAAAATCCTAAAAAGAAAGGGAATAATAATACTCATAGCTAATATTTAATGATCACTTAATGCCCAGCACTTTGCAAAGTACTTTCTCCTAATCCGCCACTAACCTCAAATAAGATGCTCTCATTCTACTGCATTTCCATTCTGCAGTCCTTAGTCACACAGCAGTGGAGGCAAAGTTTTAACTTCAGAAATCTGGCTTGGAGCCCATGGATTAACCAACTCACTATAGCGCTACTGGAGGCAGACCTAGAGAATCAGCAAGCAGTTTGAAACAGGAACATGGCTGCTCCATGTTTGAATTGTGTCCCCTTAAAAAAGATATGCTGAAGTCCCAACCCCAGTACCTCAGAATGACTTTATTTGGAAATAGTTCTGTTGCCGATTTAAGTTTAGCCGAGGTCATGCCAGAGTAGATTTGACCCCTAATGCAATCTGATAGCCACGGGAAGACAAGAAACACAGGGAGAAACACCACGGGACAAGAGAGGATTGGATTTATGCATCTGGAAGCCAAGGAATGCCAAAGATTGCCAGCAAGCCAGCAGAAATGAAGAAGAAACAACACTTCTTGAACACCTTCATTTTTTACTTCTTCCTTCTAGAACTGTGAGACAACACATTTCTGTTGTTTTGAGCCACCTAGTTTGTGATACTTTGTTCCAGCAGCCCTAAGACACTGATACAGTACCTTTCTTTCTTGAACACATGGAAGACAGTTGCTAAAAGGGAATGTGAAGTCATTCAGCTGGTCATAAAAGAGGGCTGTCCCCTTCCTCCCCTCTGGACCCGAGGTGTCCTAGCTTCACAGGGCAGAGGCCCATCCAAGTGGCAATTGTGAAGGGGCCTCAGATAGCCAGCACCCAGGCTCTCGCCCCATCACCACCATATATTTCCTGGGAACTTTCTAGCTACATATTTGAGACCTTGATTCGGGTTCTGTTCAGTGGGCGTCCTGCAGGGATATGGTCGGCTCTTTTCCAGAGCCTTTCCACTCTTTTCAGCTTCTTGCAATGGCAGTACAATTGGGAAGTAGAGCCCAAGAAACTGTAAACTATTTCAGAAAGGATGAAGTTGTACCCCAAAGCAATTTAGGTCCTTCAGCTATAGCCAAGCTCGTGCACATAGAGAAGCAATTAATTATTAGAGACTGTAACCTACTTCATTTTATCCCATGGGAGGGATTTCTTTCTGGGCCCAGTGTCGTGATCTGCCCAGGCGGCCACCTGACCATGCTGCATGTCTGTGTAGAGATGCTCGAGGTGCTTAGACTCTATAAGAAGTCTGTAGTGAGCCCTCTCTGGTAAGGGTTATACTCTATTGTGTAGTGTTTATTTTGTTAGTTTGCATACCTTTTGGTACACCACTGCAGCTGGGATTGTCTGAAACAGCAAGATTTAGGAGTCTCAGATATCCCACAGGGATAGGAACTTCCATGGGGATGAGACCTTTTCCCAAGGTGACCCACCTCTAGGAGTGATGAGGTAGAGCACCTAACGATATGGGAGCTCAGATACTGCACCCAAATTTTCCATTGTCCCCAAACTCCTCTCACCCTCCATGAGTCCTCTGGAACCCTTTTCTTGGCTGTATCTATTCTAAAACCTGGCAAGTTTCTGACTTCTGTTTGATGAGACACTCCAGTTTCCTACAAACTAAAGTGTTCTATCCAGGACTGCCACGACCCCACACAGTGGCATTGTGCAAATTAGGTAACTGGTGTCCCTTCCCCCAGACAGACACAGCTCTGTGCCAGGCTCCATGATGAGCAGAGTGCAATAGCACAGGCTGGATTTCAGCCACTACTTGCCCTTGGGCTAGATGTCCTTGTGCAGGACACAACCTGCACAATCCTCCATGACATTCCTGCAGGTGGGACTGAGTCCTAACAGAACGAGTGTTGTCTACTATGACACAGTCAGCCAACCAGACCTCTGGGGGTTTTGTGCACTACACTGCAATGGCTTCATTCACTTAACCGCTGCCAAAGCCTAAGTATTGTCTTGTTCAACACAGGTTTTTGTTTGGTTGTTTTTTTTGTTTTGTTCTGTTTTTTTAAGATTTATTTTTAAGTAATCTCTATACCCAACATGGGGCTTGAACTCACAACCCCAAGATCAAGAGTAACATGTTCCACTGACTGAGCCAGCCAGGCATCCCTCAGCACAGGTATTTAAAATGCTGTTTGTGGCATACAGTCTCTCCTTTGCTGGCCTGCCCACTGCTCCCTTGCAGTGTATTCAATAAACTTCTATCTCCTTTGTTCTGCCTTAGGTGAATTCTTTCACTGCCCACATACTGGCCTCCACTGGATTGGGTCCCCCCATTTGGTGACCCTCACAGGGGACACTGCCGTGCAGGGCCAGGACTCTCCCCGGATTTTCTGGGAGTTTCTCGGGACTCTCCCTCAGTGGACTGACTCTAGTACTCCCCGGGGGTTCTGACGACCTCCAGCTGAGGTTACTCTTCCATGAGGATCCAAAGCCCCAGGGGGAACCTGCTGGACCACCCTTGCCCAAAACAGTGAGGGATTTTTCCCCTTGCCCTTCAGAGGGATCCTTCCCTCCCTCTCCTTTCAATTTTCGGCACTCTGACAGCCTAACCCTAGTACTCCTCAGACAACTGAAGGTCTCTGGCCAGGGCAGCTCTCTGGTGTTGGTCTGAAGGTCTGAGTGCAGACAGGTTGGACTGCCTGTGTCCTTGCCTCTCTCTCTCCATCCCTGAGGTATCCATTTCCAATGTGTGGCACAGTTGGCAGTGGGCAAATCTGCACATATTGCAGACTCAGTTGGGACCCCTGGAGCCAGCTGACTCTCAGCTGTCTTGCTTCTTTCCACACCCCCTTTTTTCCTTTGTTCCCATGGCTCCAGCCACAGTCTTGATCTACATTACTGTGGGTCTGAGTGAATCCGACAATTCCATACACAAATGATTCCACAAGGGTTCCAGCCCGTGCCATCAGGGGTCCCCTCCCCCAAAATCCCATGGACCTGACCACCAGAGAATCTTACTCAGATCTCCTCTCAGCACATTAATCTAATACCATGCACTGGTCTCTAACTGCACAGAACCCCTGATGGACAGTTTAGCTCGAGACAGCCCCCATACCTAGCCAGCAGAAAGTAGCTACTGAAGATGAGTAGCCAAATGCCAAAGATTTGTCATCATCAATCAGGGAAGTCAATCGTCAATCGTCAGTCAGGGAGGAATATAGAGACCACTTTCAGGCAAACAGCCTCGAGCAATGGAAGCTTGAGTAAGGCAGAAGGACCCACAGTGACCACTGGGCTGAATACAGACAGGCCCAGTAGGCAACCCACCTCAAAATAGCCACAGGTCCTAGCTGACCAATGGGCTACTTACAATGGGGAACAGGAACCAGAAAATTCCATATGTTCCCATACCTTCTCACTCCCCCCAGCAGCAACAGCTGCCCCCCCAACCTTCTGGCAGACAGTCTCTCCTTTGTTGTCCTGCCCTCTGCTCCCTTGCAGTGTATTCAAAAAACTTGTCTCTTTGTTAATTAATTAAGAAAAAAAAAACCAACACTTGTAACCTCAAGTAATTTGACCTAGCCTCTCAGTATCCTCATCTGTAAAACGAGGGTGATAACAGAACTTACTTCACGTGATTTTTGTGAAGATTAAGTGAGATAATCCATATGAAATACTTTGCACAGTGCTGAGCCCAATAAATAAAAGCTATTGTTCCATTTCAAGTGCTTTTATTAAGCAATCAAGAGCAAGTCAAGATTCATTCAACATATATGTGTTAATTCTTTTGTGCTAGGTCTTGTATAAGGTGTTGTGGTTACCAAGGTGTATGTGTCCCATCTGGCCGAGAAGGCAGATGTGAATGTACATGAAGGTCATGTGCAGTGGGGTCAGTGCTGTGACAGAGTTAAGTACAGAGGTGGGATGAAAAGGTGGTAAATGTCAGTGAGTTTTATTCTGCCTGTGTTAGAGTTAGGGAAGCTCGAATGTGTCCCTGGTACTCTTTATGCATTTGATAATTGCCAAAATAAAATGTGTTGCTCCCATTATTTGTTGTTGCATACCAAACCATCCCCAAACTGAAATAGCTTAAAACAACCACTGATTGTTAGCTCATTGTGATGGTTTGTTTCTGCTCCATATGTTGTTGGCTGGGTGACTCAACTAAGGTTGGAGGATCCAAGATGGCATCCCTCACATGTTTAGTGCCTCAGCTGTTATGGCTGGAACAGCTGGGCTGCCTAGTGTTTGTTTCTCTTTCTTTGTGATCTCTCTAGACCTCCCTCTTTGCTGGACCTCCCTACATAGGGGCTGGGGGTTCCAAGAGGAGGAAGGCTGAGGCTGCCAGGTGTCTTAAGACCTAGACCCAGATCTAGGCAACAAGTTACTCAAAATCTCTTCCACCCTTTCTTCATCTGTAAAATAAGGGGCAATAAGATCTAATTTGCCGGTTTTTGTTGCTGTTGTCCGTTTTTTGTTTGTTTGCTTGCTTTTTTTAGAATTAAAGAGAATACAAGGAAAATACTGGCACATGGTAGATGAGATAATTGAGTGGTGACAGAATACTGTTGTTACTTGTTTTCTTGACTTACTTCTTAAGTAGGTAATACCACTGCTACATTTGGAAACATTTTTTCCACCTGTTGTGGGAACACCCAACAAGCCTCTAGTATTGCCTGCCCCTCCCTGAAAACCTCAGCAATTATGCCTTGGAGTTGGGGCATGGCTTTGCGAATTTGTTCAACCTTTTGGAAAGCAATTTAGTAATCATTAACAGACTCATAAAAAACGTTCATATCCTTTGACCCAATAACTAGATTTTCAGAAAATTATCTCAGGCACCTGGGTGGCTCAGTGGGTTAAAGCCTCTGCTTTCGGCTCAGGTCATGATCTCAGGGTCCTGGGGTCGAGGACTGCATCGGGCTCTCTGCTCAGCAGGGAGCCTGCTTCCCCCTCTCTCTGTGCCTGCCTCTCTGCCTCCTTGTGATCTCTCTCCCTCTGTGAAATAAATAAAAATCTTTAAAAAAAAAAAAAAAGAAAGAAAATTATCTCAAGGGAATTGATTCAAAAGAAAAGCAACATACACATCAAGCTCTTCATTGCCATTTTGTCTAGAGCAGTCTAAAATGGAGAAACAGGGGCACCTGGCTGTCTTAGTGGAACGTCAGACTCTTGATCTAAAGGTTGTGAGTTTGAGCCCCACACTGGGTGTAGAGATCACTTAAAAAAAAGAGAGAGAAGCAGCTTAAATGTCCAATAGTAAGGGAATGGTTAGCTAAAATATGATACAAATAGCTACTTGATGGAATATTATATATTTCCTAAAATGACAATTCTTTTTTTTTTTAAGATTTTATTTATTTATTTATTTGACAGAGAGAGAGAGATCACAAGTAGGCAGAGGGTCAGGAAGAGAGAGAGGGGGAAGCAGGCTCCCCACTGAGCAGAGAGCCCAATGCGGGACTCGATCCCAGGACTCTGTGATCATGACCTGAGCTGAAGGCAGAGACTTTAACCCACTGAGCCACTCAGGTGCCCTAAAATGACAATTCTTATCAGTATACGATAGCATGGAAAATTTTATAAATAAAATGTTAACAAATTCAGAATTCAAAAGTGTCTCTACATGAAAAAGGACTAGAGCCAGACATGGAAAAAATTTTTTCCTGTGTTTGGGAAGTGGGTTTAGAATTGATTTATTTTCTTTAAAAATATTTTTTATTATTTAAAATCAAAATCAGAGGGAAAAATTTAGGCAAGTCCATATGGAAAGGTCATTTATTAAAAAAGAAAGGCCACAGAGTAAAAGGTAGAGAATAAATTGCAAAGCTTTTAAAAATACAAGTGCCTGGGGACACTGGGTGGCTTAGTCAAGTGTCCAGCTCAGTTTTAGCTCAGGTTGTGATCTCAGGGTCATGGGATCGAGCCCCGATTTGGGCTCCTTGCTCAGTGTGGAGTCTGCTTGAGAATCTCTCTTCCTCTGATTCTGTACCTCCCCAACCAATCACACTCTAAATAAATAAATAAAATCTTAAAAAAAAAATACAGGGGCACCTGGGTGGCTCTGTTGGTTAAGCCTCTGCCTTCAGCTCAGGTCATGATCTCAGGGTCCTGGAATAGAGCCCCACATCGGGCTCCCTGGTCCGTGGGGAGTGTGCTTCTCCCTCTGCCCCTCCCCCAGCTCGCTCGCTTGGTCGCGCTCTCTCTCTCTCTCTCTCTCTCTCTCTCACTTTCATTCTCTTTCTCTCAAATAAGTAACATACAAGTGCCTAAGCTTCTCCCTACAGATTCTAATTCAGAGGGTCTCAGGTAGGGCTCAGCTATTTATATTTCTTAAGAGATCCACAAATGATTTTGATGTACACAGGGTGAGACCCACTGAGATGGATACATTGTTATCCTTTCAAATGATAGAATAAATATTCTGATCAGAAAGGGTAAAGCAAGGGGCACCTGGCTGGCTCAGTGCTACAGCATGTGACTCTTGATCTCAGGGTCATCATGAGTTTGAGCCCCATGTTGGGTGTAGAGTTTACTTTTAAAAAATAGTAACACAAGGAAGATTTACATAATTAAAACATTTCCCCC
The DNA here is from genome assembly GCA_002007465.1 of Ailurus styani. NCBI lineage: Eukaryota > Metazoa > Chordata > Mammalia > Carnivora > Ailuridae > Ailurus > Ailurus styani. The sequence goes on along the minus strand of LNAC01000154.1, from coordinate 1,847,789 downwards.
TAATAAAATATGTTCCTACTTGTGGGCCTTTTCTATTTCCATTTATTTACTTGTACTCTGATAAATTTGTAGCCTTTGTACATAATCCAGAACACAGAAAGGACAGCTTTCAATAAACACGTGTAGTTCTGTACAATGTAAGGAAAAAAACATGGCATAAGAGCTGATGGCCTGGGGTTTAGCAGGAAGAGCAATAGAAGCAGAGAAAGATCTCATCTCCATATCAGTCAAAATATATTGACAGAATTTCAAGGACGATTTCCCACTGTGACCAGCTGTGGGCTGTTCCTGAGGAATAGAAGTAGTAGGTAGTCTCATGAGATTTAATATGCATATTTTTCTTTCTTTTAAAATTCTGGCATTAACTCATAGGGAGTTATTGTTAAAGACTGAAGAGTTGAAACTGAAAAAGCCAAGTAGAGCCTTGTTCTACCTAGACCAGCTTACAGAGAATATAGTGAGAGACAGTAGATTCTTTGAGAAAATCCTGGAGTTAAGCAATTTTCACAAAGACTATGTTTCCTAAGACCATCATTTCCCAAATTGTGCCCTTTGTAAAATGTAGTTCCTCAGAAGACTGAAAGATATTGCTTAAAAAGGGGTTTCATGATGAAATCAGTTTGGAATGTAGGATTTCACCAAGTTAGAAAGATTTCTTTGCAGGACTTCTCAGAGCCTTTGTGAATCTCTAAGAAAGAATATAGTATGAAATATGAAAACCTTATGTTGGTGGATGCAACACACTTTGCAAAACATTTCCGTAAAGCATAAGATTTCCAGCGGCGCCTGGGTGGCTCAGTCGTTAAGCATCTGCCTTCGGCTCAGGTCATGATCCCAGGGTCCTGGGATGGAGCCCCACACTGGGCTCCCTGCGCTGTGGGAAAGCCTGCTTCTCCCTCTCCCATTCCCCCTGCTTGTGTTCCCTCTCTCGCTGTATCTCTGTCAAATAAATAAATAAAATCTTTAAAAAAAAAAAAAAGCATAAGATTTCCAGTCGGAGCTAAATAAAAGTTATGTATAAATGTTAATGCAAGGTAAATTAGTACAGGGTATTATGGTCCTAGATTTGTATTATTTCATTTGGATTTTTCACCAAAAGGAAAATTAACTTTCATATGAAAATTAGGAGATAATATATAAAAAATTCAAGAGCCTCTCCGGATAAACTCTTAGAACTGATGAAGTTTCTACACATAAGATCCTTGCTCCCAACTCACAAATTGCTTTCCTAGTCACCAATAGCAAACAATTAGAAAATTTTATTTTATATTTTGAAGAAAATTTTAAAAAATACCTATTTGTAGTAGGTCAAATTTTAATTTGATCCTTTATAATAGGGCCCAAATCTACACACTATCTAGGAAGAAGTCTAACAAAATATGGTCAAAACTACTATAGAGAAAACTTAAAGTCTTTATTCAAAGACATAGAATTCCTAAACAAACAGAGAGATTATATACCATGTTTGTGGTTGGGGAAACTTAACGTGGTAAGGGTATTATAATGGTCTCCATCTTTCACTTCCTTTATTTTCTGATTAAAACTTGTATTTCTCTCGTACCCTTCATTCTCTTGTTTCTTGTAATGTCTAAGAACAAAGATGGTCTCCGCTCTTTCTTTGTCAGAATGTCTTCTGCCTGTCTCAGTGAGCCGCTCATGACACATGTTTTAGAGCTCCATCTAGAGATGCCCAGTAGTACCCAGCTGGCTCAGGTGGGAGAGCATGTGACTCTTGATCTTGGGGTTGTGAGTTCGAGCCCCACATTGGGTGAAGAGATTACTTAAAAAATATAATCTAAGAAAGCAAGGAAGCAAACAAGTGAGCAAGATGCCCAGTAAATCTGGTGGTGGTTTGTAGGGTTTCCATAAAAAGGTCTTAAAGCATTTTATTTATTTTTTTAAAGATTTTATTTATTTATTTGACACACAGAGAGAGATTACAAGTAGGCAGAGAGGCAGGCAGAGAGAAGAGAGAGGAGGAAGCAGGCTCCCTGCTGAGCAGAGAGCCCAATGTGGGCCTCGATCCCAGGACCCTGAGATTATGACCTGAGCCGAAGGCAGAGGCTTTAACCCACTGAGCCACCCAGGCACCCACTTAAAGCATTTTAGTCTACGATCAGATTCTCTGAGCAGCCTATGCAATTTATTTGTGTCTTCCAACCACAAGATATCTCTTGGATACCTTAGCTAGAAAGGGCTTTATCTGTGCTCAAAATCACCCAATTTAATTTACTAAATGGCTGCTGTCAATGTAAATGAAGGTAGCTTCCTGGCTCACAGCAATACCCACAGAGGCCACATTTGTCCTGCATTTCCTCTGATAATAGACTCAACCCCAAATCATAAAGGTGGGGAGGAGGTGATCCAGACTGGATGGATTATAATGCCTCATTCCTCTGGCCTGTAACTGGGCAAGGTGGTGAACACATGACCCAGGCTGGGCTGATCAGTCTTTCCTGATGGAGGAAAGAATAAAGCTAACAGGAAAAGAGCAGAAGAGACCAACTGTTTTTTAACTCCTGGCTTTCGTCATTCCTGCACTTTCATGGGTTGAGGATATGAGCCAAAAAAGGTCCCCCTTTTTTTTTTTTTTTAAAGATTTTATTTATTTATTTGACAGAGACAGATCACAAGGAGGCAGAGAGGCAGGCAGAGAGAGAGGAGGAAGCAGGGTCCCTGCTGAGCAGAGAGCCCGATGTGGGCCTCGATCCCAGGACCCTGAGATCATGACCTGAGCCGAAGGCAGAGGCTTTAACCCACTGAGCCACCCAGGCGCCCAAGGTCCCCTTTTTTTATTTAAATTTGTTCAATATGGCTTTCTGTCTCTTGCAGCCAAAGAATCTTCGTAATAAGTAAGCAGGTGGAAAGTTCCATGCTTCGATTGCCCTGGAGTCTATGCAGGCCACTAATAATATACTCAGAGGTTATTCAGGGAAGCAGAAATGCTACAAGTTATGGGATAAGGAATTTATTACAGGAAGGAGAGCGTGCACAATGGTGGGAGTAGCTCAGGAAGTACAGTATCAGTCAGAGAGTTGGGAATCAGAGAAAAGGTCACAGTCTGGTCAATCTGAGAAGCTAAACACATCCAGCACTGAAATGGGACGGCAAAGGCAAGCCCCTGGGAGGTCAGGGGGAAGCTGTGCCCTGCGTAGTTACTTACTTTGAGGATCACTGTCAAGCATCTGGCAGTGAGTCTACGGCCACTATCAGTCAATAGGGTCAGCAGGTGGTAAAAAGAGGCCAATCAGGAGCAGAGGAGAACAGGAACAATCTGGAACCCACACACACCTCTGCATCCATCTGTAACTGCTTCCAACCATGACAGCCTTCAGAGGGTAATGGCTGCCACTTCACCTTCACCTTCCAAATCTTATGCAGATTCCTCCAACTCCTACCTGGAACCATGCAGAGAGGAGGATTCTGGGAAATATAGATCCCAACTTATTCAAACTGTCACTGCACAAATTGCCCTAACCTTTATCCAGGCAGCCACACATGGAGAGAGCCTCATGTAAAGAAAGAGAATCAGATCCTACTTGATTTGCTTAGGGGGTTCTGTAGCAGTCTGACCCTGAGCCACCAGCTGCTCTTCTCACTGGGCAATTTTTCTCACACCCTTCCAGGTTCCTAGCTCTGTAGCCCTCTAGTACGCCTGAGAGCCCTCAAGCCTCTTCCCAAATCTGTAGGCTCAGCCCCTGTAATAATTTTTAGAACCAGTTCTAACTTTGGAAAGGGAAGATTAAGGATATTAAGTCTGCTGCTCGGGGACATAACACAAAGTTAAGTTTGCTTAGAGACCACCTCTGACTTCTTGCCCCTGTCTTAGGTTTTGTTGACTGGGTTCTGCCTTGCTCCTGCAGCTGAAAATGCCCTTCTGATTATCTGCTGAGCATTCTCTAGGCCTCCTAGGACTAAGTCCCTGACTTGCAGTACCCCATCAACCCCACCCAAGTCCTCTGAACTCCACCAGGAGCTGCGGGCACTCCTTGCAAATAGGCTTTCCTGATATCAGCTCCTTCGAGTTTGATTTCCGATTGCAGCCACCCCATGACATGCTTGGGCAATACTCCTCTAAGCCACTCTGAACCCCTACATTGTTTGTACAAGTGGTTCTTATTCTCCAGAAGCAGAGTCACCTGCCTGTTGTACATGGCCTCATCACATTTTTGTCTCCTTTTCAACTTTCACTAAAATGTAACTTTCCCTTGATCACCAGCTTTTGTGGCATATTCAAACAGCTTCTTCATTTTTTTTTTTTTTGTATAGAGTCCAATCGGAATATTCCTCCCTTTGTGCCCAGCACAGCTGATTCCAATTTCAGTTATATTTCATTTTCTTTTTTTATATTTCATTTTCTGACTGAATTTCTCTTTACATTAATACTAGCATCAGCAGCTGACTTTCTTTTCCAAAGAAAAAAAAATTGTGGTTATTGTCATTTTTTAAAAATCAGCTAAGGGGCGCCTGGGTGGCTCAGTGGGTTAAAGCCTCTGCCTCCGGCTCAGGTCATGATCTCAGCATCCTGGGATCGAGGCCCGCATTGGGCTCTCTGCTCAGCAGGGAGCCTGCTTCCTCCTCTCCCTGTCTCTCTGCCTGCCTCTCTGCCTACTTGTAATCTCTCTCTCTGTGTCAAATAAATAAATAAAATCTTTTAAAAAAAAATCAGCTAAGGAAAGTCTGTATGCCCAATCGTGAACTAAGAACCAGAGTCATGGTGGGATGGAATACTGGTCATTCATTCAACTGGTTCCCATGTGTCAGGTGTTTAAGATGCTTGTCCTGGCAAAATGACAAATGACTACATATCACAGATCTTTGGGGGTCACTCCAAAGCATCTTAAGTGGTGAGTGTGGTATTCAAGAGTACCAAGGGTGTTAATTTATTACTTGTTCTATTGCTACCCTCTGTCAACCTCTTGTCATATCAGATGACCTGATACCTCCTGCTTTACTAAAAAAATGCTTATCATCATCGATTGTACTGGTCCCCAGATTCCATGCCCTGCCTGCAAATTGGACAGCCTCCCAGAACCTATACCTGGGGACCATCTTGCCTGGGTATATATCCTGAGTGGGTGTGTGTGTATGTGTTTTAAGTGATCTCTACACCCATTATGGGACTCAGACTCACAACCCTGAAATCAAGAGTTGTATGCTCTACCAACTGAGCCAGCCAGGCACCACAGAGCAGGTGTGTGAAGTACCAGGTCCCCACTCCTTCCCACGTGTCTCCTTCAGTGCTCTGGGCCAAGTTTGCTAGGACGGCCACAGTAACCAATAACGCATTGAGCACTCGATCACTGGATATACTGACTCATGGAATTCATTTCAAATAGCTTTGCTGGCTCCAGGGAAATATACCAAGAGAAAATAGAGGCATCTATGAGATATTTGGGGGTCACTAAATCATCTCATATGAGCCATCCTAAACTCTAACAAATTGAGCAAGATTTTCACTGACCATATTATAGCCATCCAATTAGGCTCTAGATCAAATATCTGATCCAATGGCACTTTTATATACTCCATGGCTCATTGAACTCCTTGTGTAATCATCACAGAGAGTACATGTAAGTCTGTTTTATAGAAACTGTGGAGTTGCACACTTCTATTTTCTAGGGGATTACAGAATCTATAACCCATCAGGACCCATTTGTGGCCATATCTCTGACTTATTCAGTGCCAAGTCCTCGGTCAGGAGTCCACTGTCCTATTGTAATAGTGTTCCTATGAGAACATGAAATGTATATTTATTTTTTCACTCAATGAATGTTCTTACTTTTTTAGGTAGCCTTCAGGAGCACCTGGGTGACTGACTCAGTTTGTTGAGCCTCCGACTCTTGGTTTTGGCACAGGTTAGGGTTGATGGAGCCATTCTTTCTTTCCCTGACCCTACTTTGGCCGAAGGCCCCAGCATCTTTTCCCTGAAGCCTCAGCCTCTCCTAAGCACCTGTGGTAAGCAAATACTGCCTCAAAAAGGTGTCGCATCTTAATCTCCAGAACACGTGAATTCACTATCTTACCCAGTAAAGGATACTTGATGGATGTCATTAAGTTATGGATCTTGAAATAGGGAGATTATCATGGATTATCTGTGTGGGCCCAGCTAAGCTCAAGGGTCCTTATGAGAGGAATGTGGGAGGGTTAGAGTCAGGGAAGGAGATGTGACTAATAGAAGCAGAGGTGGGAGTGATAGGGCCATTTGCCAAGGAATGCAGGTGGCTGTCTAAAAGCTCAGACAGGCAAGGTAACCGTTTCTCCAGAAAGAAGGCAGCCTGATTAGTATCTTAGCCCAGTAAGACCCATTTTGGACTTCTAACCTCCAGAACTGTAAGAGAATACATTTGTGTCATCTTATCCCATGAAATTTGGGGTGATCTGTTATAGCAGCAATAGGAAACAAATACAGTGCCCCAGCCACCACTGACTGAATGGTAGAGATGGTGGGGTTATCAAGATCTACACTGCTTTGTTTTTTTTGTTTTGTTTTGTTTTGTTTTGTTTTTTTAAAGATTTTATTTATTTATTTGACACAGAGAGAGAGATTACAAGTAGGCAGAGAGGCAGGCAGAGAGACAGGGAGAGGAGGAAGCAGACTCCCTGCTGAGCAGAGAGCCCGATGCGGGCCTCGATCCCAGGACACTGAGATCATGACCTGAGCCGAAGGCAGAGGCTTTAACCCACTGAGCCACCCAGGCAGGCGCCCATCTACACTGCTTTGTACAGTGGCCACAAGTGACAGGTTGCTGTTGAGCAACGGGAATGTGGCTAGTCGGAATTGAGATGGACTGCAAGTGTGAAACATACCATAGCTTAAGGACTTCATTAATATTTTGGATACATCAGGGTAAATAAAATATATTAGAAATACTTTCATCTGTTTATTTTTACTTTGTTTAAATGTAGCCACTGGAAAATTGAGAATTCCACATGCGACTTGCATCATATTTCTATTGATCAGAGATTTGGATGACTCTCACTACTACAGTTTCTGACATTACTATGCAACCTGACTGGGTTGGCCCAGGCCTTGTGCTTCTAGCTCATATGCCTCTGGTTCCCATCAAGTACACCAGGATGCTGCCAGAAGGGGACATGCCCTGAACTACCCTGAACCTGCCCGGCTTGAGTCTTGTTACCCTGCTCTAAGTTTTTCAAACTTACGTTTTATGGGCTGAGGCCATCTTTAAAAAAAAATAACACAAAATTAGATATGGGTATGGGAGTAATTTGTGTCAAGTGAAGGACCTCAAGGCTTCATTAACTTTACTGTGAATCTGCCTGTCTTCACTCCCAAACCTCATCTGGACTGATTCCTTTCTCCCAGTTTGTTTGTTTCCTTCCTTCTTTCCTTCCTTCCTTCCTTCCTTCCTTCCTTCCTTCCTTCCTTCCTTCCAGTTTTTTGTTTCTTTGTTTGTTTGTTTTTAGTAGTCTTTATGCCCAACATGGGGCTTAAACTCACAACCCCAAGATCAAGAATCGAACACTCCTCTGACTAAGCCAGCCATGTGCCCCTCTCCTATTTTCTAGTCTGCAAGGGATCCCACTTGCCAAAGATCTCTCACTCCTTCTTAAGACAGCATACAAAGTGGCCACCACTGCCCTTAACCCAGGCAAAAGAGGCCCAGCCCTTGAACTTTGGAGTATGTCACATAACAGGAACACAACAGCTAGGTATGTTAAGGAACATAAGGGTGCCTACCAGTTTGGATTTGGCACTCAGTGCTAGCACAGCACAATCCTAAACATTTGTTCTCATCACTAACACTCACTGTTCAGGTCCCAAGAAATTGCTTCATGACATTTCCAGCCCTATGTCCTTGAAACAAAAAAGGACTAAGATCAAATGCCATGAAGATTGTGCTGCTGATAACACGGAGCTAGACGCTGCTCCAGAGTAAAAGGAGAAGGAAACATTTAAGGGGAAAAAAAAAAAAAAAAAGACAAATCAATTAACTTGTCAAACCCTTCCTCCCAGCAAGCATGAATTCAATGGGTTCTTACATAACAAAGTATCATTTCCCAGGGGTGCAGTGGTTCTGGTTTTTGCAACAGTTGCAAGTGACAGCTAAGGAATATTTTGTAACACCAAATAATTCATATTACTCTTGAATGTGTATATATGCAGGTCTAGATGCAACATTCTTTTTTTTTTAAAGATTTTATTTATTCATTTGACACAGAGAGAGAGATTACAAGTAGGCAGAGGTAGGCAGAGAGAGAGGAGAGAGGAGGAAGCAGGCTCCCTGCTGAGCAGAGAGCCAGATGCAGGCCTCGATCCCAGGACCCTGGGATCATGACCTGAGCCAAAGGCAGCGGCTTTAACCCACTGAGCCACCCAGGTGCCCTAGATGCAACATTCTTAAAACATTATATGAATTGACAACTGGATAGACAAATACAATAGCAATTAGTTACATAGTGAATGCTAGAATTATGAGTTTTTATAAAAATTTTAATAAGAATATAAATTTTCCAAAAATTTGGATATGAATTTCAGCTTTATTGTAATAATTTTGAAAGTGAGTACAAGTCAAGATTATTATAGAGACAGAAAATACAGAAGTGGAGTTCAGAAAAGAAAAAGCCTGAAATAGAAAGTCAACTGTTTTAATTTCTAAAAACTGGAAACAGTGATGGTGAGCTGAGCATGACCCACATAAAAACTGCAGACAGGACTTTACAAAACTTTAGTTAACAAAGATTTCATTACTAATCAAACAAACAGTGAAAATAAGTAGGGGCGACTGGTTGGCTCAGTCAGTTAAGCGTCTGTCTTCGGCTCAGATCGTGATCCCAGGGTCCTAGGATTGAGTCCCACATTGGGCTGGCTCCCTGCTTCGACAGGAGTCTGCTTCTCCCTCTGCCCCTCACCTCATTCATTCTCTCTCCCCCACCTCTCAAATAAACAAATAAAACCTTAAAAAAAAAAAAAAGAAAAGAAAAGAAACCAAAATATCTTTCTGCCCACGATTTAAAAAGATCAGATGAAATTCCTACAACTTCTCATTCTTCATTAAATGAAGACTTAATTATGGATTAAATCAATGAGAGAGAGAAAAAAGAATTATTCATAACAAAGTCATAACTCAGAAAGCCAAATGCAATTCTGGACAGTTGATTCGTACATGAAGAAAACTGCATTTATAAAATCTGCAGTTGAGGGCACCTGGGTGGCTCAGTAGGTTAAAGTCTCTGCCTTCAGCTCATTTCATGATCTTCAGGTCCTGGGATCGAGCCCCACATCGGGCTCCCTGCTCAGTGGGAAGCCTGCTTCCTCCTCTCTCTCTGTCTTCCTCTCTGCCTACCTGTGATATTTCTCTCTCTCTCTGTGTCAAATAAATAAATAAAAATCTTAAATAAAATAAAATCTGCAATTGAATGTGAAAACCAAAAACCTCTGGAGCTTTACTGTTCTTATTAGATAGTGATCCTGAAAAATGCCTGTCACATCTTTCTTTTTTTTTTCCTAAAAATTTATTTATTTATTTATTTGACACATAGAGAGATCACAAGTAGGCAGACAGGCAGGCAGAGAGAGAGAGAGGAGGAAGCAGGCTCCCTGCTGAGCAGGGAGCCTGATGCGGCCTCGATCCCAGGACCCTGAGATCATGACCTGAGGCGAAGGCAGAGGCTTTAACCCACTGAGCCACCCAGGCGCCCCTGTCACATCTTTCAGACAGTATAAATACATCCCTAGCAAAGTGCAATCTAATTCAAATTAATGGTTTTAGGAGTACTTGGGTGGCTCAGTCAGTTAAGCATCTGCCTTCAGCTCAGGTCATGATCCTGGGGTCCTGGGATTGAGCCCTGTGTCGGGCTCCCTGCTCAGCAGTGAGTTTGCTTCTCCCTCTCCCTCTGTCCCTCCCCCCACTCGTTCCCTCCTTCCCTCCCTCTCTGTCTCTCTGTCTCTCTCAAATATATAAATGAAATCTTTAAAAAGTTTCTTTTTTTTTTTTTAATGCACCAATTGAGGGGCTCCTGAGTGGCTCAGTTGGTTAAACGTCTGACTCTTGATACCAGCTCAGGTCCTGATCTCAGGGTTGTGAGTTTAAGCCCCACGTTGGGCTCCATGCTTGATATGGAGCTTCCTAGGTAGATAGGTAGGAAGATAGATAGATAGGTAGGTAGGTAGGTAGGTAGATAGATAGATAGATAGATAGATAGATAGATAGATAGATAGGACCAAATGATCACTATATAAAATGAAGAACTCAAAATGAGATTATTGGGACACCTGGGTGACTCTCTTGTTTAAGTCTCTGCCTTTGGGTCAGGTCATGATCCCAGAGTCCTGGGATCAAGCCTCAGATCAGGCTCCTTGCTCTGAGGGGAGCCTACTTCTCCCTCTGCCCGCCACTCCCCCTGCTCGTACTCGTGTACTCTCTCTCTCTCTCTCTCTCTCTGGCAAATAAATAAATAAAATCTTTTTTTAAAAATGAAATTAATTTAGTGTGTTTCAACATAAGAGAAGAAATCATATACAACATAATAAGAAGTAAATCTTTGTTACTCAATTTACCTAGATTATATTATGAAATATAATAAAAATATTATCTTGCTTTTCTTTATTATTTTAAAAGTAATATATTTCAAAAGCCATGGAAGACATGGGTCTTCTATTATTTATAGGTGAATCACCAAAAAGAAAAAAAAACAAGGAAATTGAAGTTAATATTCATTGGCTTTACATCTGCAGTAATAATTAGTTATCTTTGCTATTTTGCTGGTTTTCAGTCACATAGAAACTATAGCTTCATGGATTTTTTTTTAAGATTTTATTTTTAAGTAATCTCTACACCCAACATGGTGTTTGAACTTACAGCCCTGAAACTGAGAATCTCATGTTCTACTAACTGCGCCCCTGAGGCCCCCATGGATATTTTTTTTTATTCTCTTGCCATCAAAGTATGTTTTATTGTGATGAAGCTATATTTGTTAAAGTAGAGAGAATATATTTTATCTAGCCATTTATTTGTTTGATTTTACACTTTTAGTTATATAAGACATGGTACCTGAGTCCCAATTTGTATTCTTACCTGGGCCCAACAAATGTTGGGAGTAGGCCCAGTTGCTACCCACCTACCTGACTTTCTCAGGTATGGGGATCAATTGCCAAGTTGTGGTTACCCCAATTCCCAGCTTCTTCCTCCACCCACCCAGCCAGTTGTTGAGATACCAACAGGTGTCAGGATCAAGCGCATCAGCCAGTTCGAATCTAATTTCTGTCATTTGCAACTGAAAGAGACTAGTCGCACTCATTCACAGGGCTCCATACAGATTTTCTGTTTTCTTCTTTCCAGACACATGATAGGACCACATTTCCACATCCTCTTTGAAGTTAGTATGGTTATGGCAACTGCTTTGACCAATAACACATCAGCAGACATTTTAAGAGTTGGTCCAAGATTGGCTACTCCTTTCTGTCTGCCCTAGCAACCGGCAACATTCCAGGTGCTTTCTTAAGTTATGTATCATTTGAAAATCATCAGCATGCACAACATATACTTAATGCCACTGAACTATACTCTTAAGAAATTATTAAAATGGTCAATTTCATGCTATCTATATTTTACCATGATAATAATAAAAAACAAGATTATCTTTGGCTGGCAGTTGGATATTAACCAGGGCCCTGGGGTAATTCCATGTAAATGGCCAAATAAAGGGTCTTCCCTGCATTCATTTGGCAAACTTTTATTGAGCACCTACTATGTGCTCACCACTATGCTAGGCACTGGTGGTACTGAGACTATACTTCTGACCTTGAAAAGCTTTCTTCCTGCAACAGAGCCTTCATCACAGTTGTCTGCCATCCTAGCCTGCCCACCGCCCACCCCCGCTGGCCCCACATAGGTTCTTGCTTTATCAGTAGACCCACTTCTAGCCCATATCAAGCAGTAATAGCTGAAAGTCACTGTAGCCACTTAAGGAACACTTGCTCTTCTAAATCTTTTTGCCCTTTTCCTTACTAGCGTGGTGTGTAAGAGGACAAGGTCTCAGGTCCAGTAAGCCAGACTCAATTCCCTGCTCTACCACATAATAATTTGGTGACCTGGGCAAATGAATTAATTTCTCTGTGCCTCATCTCTTCATTGGCCAAATGGAGATAAAAAGAGTGTCTGCCTCTTAGGACCGATGCAAAAATTACGTAAGATATCTCATATAAGCATTTATTCCAATGCCTGGTACAGATGAAGTGCTGAATAAATATTAGTGATTGATGAGTTGTCCTAAGCTCCTGGTTTACCCTGTGATGCAGGCGTATCTGGCCCACTAATGGAAGTTACAGTCAAAGATTCTGCACCCTGGACTTCTCCAGCTCTCTCTGCACTGATACTTCTATACTTACAGTTTGGTTCACACACCTTGCCTCTCTGCAGGGGCGTGTTGCTGGTCCACAGCCACTTGGGAGCACCCTCGAGTTAAGTGTGACCCATTCTCCCTCCTGACAGGTGACTCAGTTCCCAGCCAGTGTGCTCAGTGAGAACCTTTCACTTTCAAATCCGGCCACAGCTGGGGAACTGGGTGTGTACTCCCAGACACTTGGCGGGAAGCTGGCTTTCAACAGTTAAGAGGCAATAAACCTGATGGTGCCTGGCTGGCTCTGTTGGTAAAGCCTGTGACTCTTGATCTCTGGATTGTGAGTTCAAGCCCCACGCTGAGCAAGAAGCCTACTTTGGGGAAAAAAAGAAAAAATGGGGAAGGCTTCTAACAGCACAGTATCCCAACCTCTGGAGGTAATTCCCAGCCATGTCATCAGTGTTTGTAAATGTGGCTGGAATTAATATTTCAAAGTTCTTCCTCACCTCAAATTTCTGGAGGGCGTCCCTGCACACCCCACCCTTTGTGGATATGAGTCACCCTTCCCTGGAATCAGAAAACGTAGGCAGCAAATACAGGATGGTCACATATAATAACACTGCTGGACTAAACAAGAGAGAGATTGGAGGACACATTTGTAGAGTAGAATGACTGGGTCTTTCTGCCTGTCTTTAACATTTTTTTAAGATTTTCTTGTTAAGGTGCAACAAGAACTTGGAGTCACCTAGAGGAAATCTGAATGTAAAGTCCTTCTAGATGGTAATAATTTTCTTCCTGTCATTCATAGTTATCTCAACCAGATGTAACTTAAATGATTTTTTAAGCAACTCTCCCTTATTGAAAAATTCCAAAACATATAATTTGTTTATTTCTTTTTTTTTCTTTTTTTTTTTTTTAATTTATTTATTTTGACAGAGCGAGAGAGATCACAAATAGGCAGAGAGGCAGGCAGAGAGAGAGAGGAGGAAGCAGGCTCTCCGCCGAGCAGAGAGCCCGATGTGGGCCTCGATCCCAGGACCCTGAGATCATGACCTGAGCCGAAGGCAGAGGCTTCAACCCACTGAGCCACCCAGGCGCCCCAAAACATATAATTTGGATTTTTTTCTCATATTTCCCTTATTTTGTTAAAAATTAGTGGACTTGACTTTTTTTTAGAGCAGTTTTAGATTTACAGAAAAATTGAGTGGAAAGTACAGGGAATTTCCATATACTCCCTCTCCCAAGTACACACTTTCCCCCATTATTAACATTCTTGCATTGGTGTGGTACATTTGTTACAATTAATGAATCAATATTGATACATTATATTAATTAAGACCTGTCGCTTATCTTATTTTTTCTAAAAGATTTTTTATTTATTTGACACAGAGAGAGAGATTACAAGTAGGCAGAGAGGCAGGCAGAGAGAGAGGAGAGAGGAGGAAGCAGGTTCTCCGCTGAGCAGAGAGCCCGATGTGGGCCTCGATCCCAGGACTCTGGGATCATGACCTGAGCCGAAGGCAGAGGCTTTAACCCACTGAGCCACCCAGGCGCCCCTGTCGCTTATCTTAAGCCTCATTCCCTGTGTTATATAGTTCTAAAGAATTTGGGTTTTTTTAGATTTTATTTATTTACTTATTTATTTGAGAGAGAGACAAAAAGAGCATGAGTGGGATGGGAGGGGCAGAGGGAGAAGGAGAAGCAGGCTCCCCACTCAAGGACATTGAGGCTTGATCCCAGGACTGAGATCATGACCTGAGCCAAAGGCAGCCGCTTAACCAACTGAGCCACCCAGGCACCCTTATAGTTCTATAGGTTTTTTTTTGTTTTTGTTTTTGTTTTTTTAATTCATTTGACACAGAGAGAGAGATTACAAGTAGGCAGAGAGGCAGTCAGAGAGAGAGGAGAGAGGAGGAAGCAGGCCCCCTGCCGAGCAGAGAGCCCGATGTGGGCCTCGATCCCAGGACCCTGGGATCATGACCTGAGCCGAAGGCAGCGGCTTTAACCCACTGAGCCACCCAGGCGCCCAGTTCTATAGGTTTTGACAAACGAATAATGTCACGCACAGTATCAGAAGAGTTTCACTGCTCTAAAATCGCCTGTGTTCCACTTATTCATTCCTCCCTTCCATCCCACCTCCCTGACCCCTGGCAACCACTATATAGTTTGCCTTTCCAGAATGTCATATAGTTAAAATCATACCATGTGTATGTAGCCTTTTCAGACTGGCTTCCTTCACTTAGTAATATGCATTTAGGTTTCTTCCATATCTTTTCCTGGCTTGGTGGCTCATTTCTTCCTCCCCTTCTCCACCTCCTCCACCCAAGCTTTATTAAGAAATCACTCCCTGGGGCAAATAAAAAAAAAAAAAAGAAATCACTGACACATAACATTGTGTAAGTTTAAGATATACAACATACTGACTGCATACATTTATAAATTGCAAAATGATTACACCATAGTATTAACTACCTCCCTCATCCTATACATAATTACCACTTCTTTTTTGTAGTGAGAATATTTAAGAACTACTCTCTTAGCAACATTTGAGTATATGTGCTGCAGGATCGTTGAGCGTGATGGTCAAGAAAGAATTCTTAAGATGTTTTATGGTGCAACTTAGTAAGTTTAAGTAGTACAGGGACAGGATCCATGGGCAGAAAGAGCTGCACTTTTTGCTGTATGAAGCTGGTAACCAGATGCTTAGTTCCCAAGGGGAAGGGGATGTGCAGGGAGTATGCGATCATAAATGTCTTCTGTAATAATACTTTCTCAAGGTTTCTCTGGTGCTTATTATTTAGTTTGATATTAACTATAGGTGAGATCTGCAGGCAGTCATGGGACCCTTTAAGAATGCAGCAACCAGCACGTATTTGATCCTTATCAAAACTATGCAGGCTTTAGGCCAGCCTTCTGGGCTAAAGGTGAACATTTTTCTGCTTCTATCCCTCATCATTTCTCCCCCGACCAATTTTCAGTCCTTAAATCTTTAAGGCTGTTGAAAGACAAAGGCCTATCTCCTGTAACTTCTTCAAGCTGATGGGTCGTAGAGATGTCCCTACTTATGGACCCAGATTGGTCACTATCTGTTCTTACAAATAACTATAACAGAAGGTCATTGCTGTAGAGTCCAGAGTAGACATCAGAGTGAATTTGTTGAGAGTAGTAAGGGCCATCTGTTGGCTAGGCAAAGGAGTCAGGAACTCTTTGCATGTATCTCAACAAGAGGAGAGAACAAAGCAAAAGAGACAACACCTTAGGATTATTACGGTGATAAAGATAAGTAATGAGAAGACCCTTTAGTGTAGACCATAGTCCAGCTCCCAGCCAGGAATGTGACCAATCATTAAATGACAATGTAAGGCCTTAAAGAGCACCCATTTGATTATTCATATCAGTAGGTGACTCTGTTATATTTTTGTCATCATCTGGAATGTAGACATCATATTTTGCTCTACTAATGGCACATATTCCTCCTTGCACTGCTGTGAAGACATCTACTACCATTCTATTTTATAACTGCTTTACTCACTTGGGTCATTTTAGTGTTTAATAGTATAATGCTATTTTGAGAGCCATTTGAGGCCTCAATTGTATATTTATCAAGGGCCTCCATGTGCTACATAACATCTTATAGACCTGCTGGTAGAAGAATAGATGTCAGATGGTCATACCCATGGAATGCAGACCTTTTCCATCATTGTTTTAGATATGGAGGATTAGCTGGACTTATTATAATCTTATTGCTACAACCATGTGTCCGGGCATAATCTACAGTACATCTTCCACTCCAGTCTGGTAGAAGCCATGGCCATAAATTTGACCCACATAACCATTGTGTTCCATTAGGTGCTAGCTATCTGCTGTCTGGTCACCTTGTCCAGTCAGTAGCAAACCTACTGGTTGCCTTAAAATAATGGTATGGTCACAGGCTTCTAGAGGGAGCTGTCCCATTTGGCAGGTATTATTGAGCCGTGAATCAAGGGCATGGTTTTTCTTTTCCAAGCATAAAAAGGTCTTTTGGCTTAGATGTCCTACTGTAGGAGTAAGCCACAGAGATTCATCCTATATTTGATATAATCCTTCCTGGTTGTATCAATAGGAAGGATTAGGTAGTCGGGGAATCTGTTGTCAGGAGCCCATCTGTGGACTGGCATATTCAGTTAAAATTGTGATAGTTGGAAGATAAGAGAAAGGTCTCTTATGGCCTGGAGAGTCCCATGTAACATTTACGATGTAACATAGGCCAGCAAGAGACATTCTTCTTACTAATTGAAATATCCCTGTATGTGCTGGTATTAGGGTGGTGTATCCTATCGGCGTTGTATTGATGTAAATAATGCCAATCTATACCTTGTCATGGAGAAACCCACCAAGGGAGGCCCGAAGTGCTTGATATGGGCAGTAAGCCACATGGTTTGGTAGCTCAGAGTAATGTTGTGTACATTGTAGAAAAGAGTTACCATTGAAATATGGTTTATAGATAGCAAGTAGAAGAAAAAAGACCTTCATTTTTTCTTATCTTGTTTGAAGAGGAGTTTGAGATCTTCCGCTGGTTCACAGACTATGAGGGCATGTCGTCCAGTTTGCCGTCAGCCTGTGCTGAAGGGCGTGTAAGTTTAATTCTGGAATTACGAGTCCATGTCAAGTGGCCTTCTAGTTTTACCACAGTGGAAGTGCTTAATACGGCCCTGTAAGGTCCTTTCCATTTAGGAATTAGTTCTCCAGACTTCTTTGCCTTCCAATCTTTTTTTTTTTTTAATCTTTTTTTTTTTAGATTTTATTTATTTATTTGACACAGAGAGAGAGATTACAAGTAGGCAGAGAGGCAGGCAGAGAGAGAGGAGGAAGCAGGCTCCCTGCTGAGCAGAGAGCCCGATGCGGGCCTCGATTCCAGGACGCTGAGATCATGACCTGAGCTGAAGGCAGAGGCTTTAACCCACTGAGCCACCCAGGCGCCCTGCCTTCCAATCTTTTAAATAGACTAGTTGTCGAGGGCTTACTTGTAAAGAAATTTGGGTTTCTTTAGGTCTGGTTTTGGCAGTACCTTATTAGCATATTTGTTCAGAATTCTATGGATTAACCCAGTTTGTGAAAAATTTAAGAGGTTATTATGATCTGGCTCCAAGGATAAGTCAATGGTAAGGAAAGATCTACCATATGTTAATTCAAAAGTGTTAGGGGTGCCTGGGTGGTTCAGTTGGTTAAGCATCTGCCTTTGGCTCAGGTCTTGATCCCACGGTTCTGGATCAAGCCCCACATCAGACTCCCTGCTCAGCAAGGAGCCGGCTTTTCCCTCTGCCCGCCCCCCTGCTGATGCTTGCACTCTTTCTCAAATAAATAAATAAAATCTTAAAAAAAAAAAGGCTTAACCGCAATCTTTTCCATGGGGTGTTTTTTTTTTAATAAATAGATAAATAAATAAATAAATAAATAAATAAATTTTATTTATTCGAGAGAGAGAGAGCAAGTAGGGGGAGGAGCAGAGGGACAAGCAGACTGTCCACAAAGCATGGAGCCTGATGCAGGACTCTATCCCAGGACCCTAAGATTCTGACCTGAGCCAGTCAGACACTTAACTGACTGAGCCACCCGGGCACCCTTCCCAAGGAGTGGTTCTTATTCTTAAGAGACCTATTGGTAAAAGAGTTATCGAATTTTCTTGTCTTTCTAGGCTCATCTTAGTGAGATGTCTTTCTTTTTTTTTTTAAGATTTTATGTATTTATTTATTTTAGAGAGAGAGCAAGCAGGGTAAGGGGCACTGGGAGAGAGAGAGAGAAAATCTCTGCACTGAGTGTGGAGCCCAATGTGGGGCTCAATCCCACTACCCCAAGGTCACAATCTGAGCTGAAATCAAGAGTTGGGTGCCTAACTGACTGAACTACCCAGGAGCCCTGTGAGGTATCTTTTTAAATTATGATTAATCTTTTCAACTTTGCCTGATGATTGAGGATGCCAGGTTGTATGCAAAAAATATTTGATTTTAAGGGCTTGGGCCATATGTTAAGTAACTTGGGCTATAAAAGATCAGCCATTGTCATTTTGAAGAGATCAAGGGATCTCAAACCAAGGATAATTTCCCTTATAAAGTCTTTGTTACTTCAGTAGCCTTTTCTGTGTTACATGGGAAGGCTTCCACCCGTCCAGTAAAGGTAGACTAATAAGTACTTATATCCCTTACAAGGTGGCATTTGTGTGAAATCAAACTGCCAGTCTTCCCCAGGATATGTTCCATGTCTTTGTTCAAGTTTGAAAAGAGGGGCTGGTCAGGGCACCTGGCTGGCTCAGTCAGTAGAGCATTCCACTCTTGATCTTGGGGCTGGGCTCTAAGTTTGAGCCCCACACTGGGTGTGGAGGTTACTGAAAAATAAAAATCTTAAAATCTTTAAAAAAGAAAAAAGAGGGGATGTTTTTAATGCACCTTCTCAGTCAACCTGGGCACATATTACATAAGGCTTACATGCCTTTTATAAAAGGGCTTTTAATCCTATTCCATCGAACAAGGATTTGGTGAAATCCCATAAAGCTCCTCTTCCCATATGAGTAGCCTGGTACAGGCCTGTTGCTAATGTCCATTGTTCTTCCTGAGGGACAAAGATTTTTCCTTTATCATTCTTATACCATCCCTTGGCAGTTTTAGTAGATCCTTCCCCAAGTGCTCTGTTGCTCTCTTCTGTAGTATATGTGGGAACAACAGTGCTTAAGGGATTAGAGACTGGTATAAAACTCATAACTACTTTAGTGTGAACTGCCAGGTTGGCTGCCGATCGGCTAAATTATTTCCTTTACATTCTAAATGTTTTCCCTTTTGATGTCCTTTCCAAGATATATTACAGCAACTTCTTTAGGGAGATGAACTGCCTTTAATAGAGTTACAATTTCAGGTCCATATCTAATAGGGGAATTATGACTAGTTAATAATTCTCTTTTCTTTCCAGATGACACCATGTGCATGAAGTACAAGGAAGGCATATTTTGAATCTGTATATATATTAACTCTTAGGCCTTTAGCTAACTGAAGAGCTTGAGGGTGAGCTATCAGTTCTGCCTTTTAAACTGAGATATTGATCAGGGGGTGCCTGGCTGTCTCAATCAGTGGAGCATGTGACTCTTGATCTTGGGGTTGTGTGTTCAAGCTCCATGTTTGGTGTAGAGATTACTTAAAAATAAAATCTTGGGGTGTCTGGGTGGCTCAGTCAGTTAAGCATCTGACTCAATTTTGGCTCAGGTCATGATCTCAGGGTCGTGGGTTCAAGCCCCAAGGAGGATTCCATGCTCAGCAGGGAGTCTGCTTGAGTTTCTCTCTTTTCCTCTGTCCCTCCCCCCACTCATGCACTCTCTGTCTCTCAAATAAATAAATCTTTTTAAAATATTTTATTTATTTATTTGTCTGAGGTAGAGAGTGAGAAAGAGCATGAGAAGGGGAAGGGGCAGAGGGAGAAGCAGACTCCCCACTCAGTGGGGTTCGATCCTGGAACTCTGGGATCATGCCTGAGCTGAAGGCAGACACTTAACCAGCTGAACCACTCAGGTGTCCCAAAAATGAAATCTTAAAAAAAAAATATTGATCCATAATGAGTTGGCCTCAGTAGTTTTTTTATTTGTTTTTGTTTTGTTTTTGTTTTTAAGATTTTATTTATTTATTTGCCAGAGAGATAGAGAGAGCACAAGCAGGTAGAGGCAGAGGGAGAAGCAGGCTCCCCGCCGAGCAAGGAGCCTGATGCGGGACTCGATCTCAGGACCCTGGGGTCATGACCCGAGCCAAAGGCAGAGGCCTAACCCACTGAGCCACCCAGGCGTCTCAGTCACAGTAGTTTTAACTAAACTAACAATTGTGTAGCCAGGCTTTCTTTGTCCTCCTTCTATAAAAATACTACCATCCGTAAACCAGTTAACATCAGTATTGTCTATGGCTTGATCTTTTAGATCTGGATGGCAGGAAGAGACTAGTTCTATTACCTCTTTACAGTCCTGTACGGATGCAATAGTGGCATGGTCTGATCCAGGTATGAGGGATGCCAGGTTTAAGGTTTGACAGATTTTGAGACAGTATTGGGGGAGCTAAAAGCATAGCTTGATAATTAGTCATCTCCCTGTCATCCATTGATATTCTTTAGTTTCTAAAACTCCTTGAACCTGATGAGGAGACATCACTGTCAATGGCTTGACATTGAAAGTTTAGATGCTTCAAGTAGCAGTGCAGTAGCTGCTACTGCTTAGAGGCATACTGGCCATCCTTGGGCTCCCTTATCAGGGGCTTTGGAAAATATCCTACAGGTCCTGATTCATACCCTCATTTTTGTGTTAGTACTCCTAGGGCTAGGCCCTGTCTTTCAGCAATGAATAAGGTAAATGGCGTTTCTAAGTTTGGTAGAGCTAGAACCAGAGCCAAGGATAGTTTAATTTTTAGTTGTTGAAAGGCCCCCTATTGTTCTTTAACTCATTTTAAAGCATCTTCATCTGCCCCTCTAGTGAACTCATAGAGAGTTTTGGCTAAGATTCCAAACCCTGGGACCCATAGGCTACAAAATCCAACCATTCCTAAAAAGGTTCAGTGTTGGTTTTTTGTGGCAGGTGACCCCAATTCTTTTATAGCTCTTTTTCTCTCAATTGACAGGAAATGATGTCTAGGAGTTAATTCATATCCTAAGGATTATACCTTCTGTTTAGGTATTTGAGCCTTTTTCCATGATACTCAGTATCCTCTCTCTCCAAGAAAGTTTCGTACAACAATAGAATTATAGTCTGAGGCCTCTTTTGTGGGGCTATATATTAAAATATCATGATATATTATACTACTGTTCCCTGAGGTCATGTAAGAAGTCTCAGTTCTCTGCTGAGTGCACTGCCAAACAAATGGGCACAGTCTCTAACTTCCTGCGATAGGACTGCCCATGGAGGGGCGCCTGGGTGGCTCAGTGAGTTAAAGCCTCTGCCTTCAGCTCAGGTCATGATCTCAGGGTCCTGGGATCGAGCCCCACATCGGGCTCCCTGCTTGGCGGGGAGCCTGCTTCCTCGTCTCTCTGCCTGCCTCTCTGCCTACTTGTGATCTCTCTCTCTGTCAAATAAGTAAATAAAAGCTTTAAAAAAAAAAAAAAAAAAGGACTGCCCATGGATAGGGCTGGCATGCTTGGTATTCCCCTAATGGAATCCATTCAAAGATGGATAGAGGCTGGGCCCCTTCCCTTAAGGGATTACAAAAGGAAGCATCCTTTACATCAAGCACTGCACACCATTTTGTGTCACTGAGAATTTGAGTCAGTATAGTATAACGATTTGGCATTATAGGGTGAATAGGGACAACAGCTTCATTTATTGCTCTGAGGTCTTATACCAGTCTATATTCTCCATTAGGCTTCTTTTTTTTTTTTTTTAAGATTTTATTTATTTATTTGACACAGAGAGAGAGATTACAAGTAGGCAGAGAGACAGGGAGAGGAGGAAGCAGGCTCCCTGCTGAACAGAGAGCCCGATGTGGGCCTCGATCCCAGGACGCTGAGATCATGACCTGAGCCGAAAGCAGAGGCTTTAACCCACTGAGCCACCCAGGCGCCCTCCATTAGGCTTCTTAATAGGCAAAATGGGAGTATTGTAAGAGGACTGGCAGTTTAAGGTTTAAGAATCCCACATTTAAGAAATTTATCTAGGAGTGGTTGGAGGCCAGCCCTGGCTTCTGTCTTAAAAGGATATTGTTTTTTTGTGTGGAATAGTAGTGAGATCCTTCAGAGCTATTTTAATGGGATGGACCCGTATTGCCTCTCCTGGGATATCACAACGCCAAACTTGTGGGTCTACTCATTCCCAAACATTAGAGGAAAGTCCAGGATGGATGTCTAGTTTTTCTTCAACCAGCAAGGAGAAGAGATCATCCTCCTGTCTCGTTAGTTTGAACTAGATTCCCAACTTCAGCATGAGGTCACTTCCCAATAGGGGAGTGGAACAGGAAGGGAAACCAGGAAAGAGTGGATAATTCATTGGTCTCTATATTTACAAATTAAAGGAAAAGTTTGTAAGCATAATTTAGGTTCTCCTTCTGTTCTGGTAATTTTATATTTAGAAAGGTCAGGCCAGAATGCTGAACAAGAACAGAGTAAGTGGCTCCTGTATCAATAAGTAAATCAATGAGCTTACCTCTCACATCCAGGGCTCAGTCATCTTGATGTTCAGGGGAGCTGGACCAGCCTCAGGGCCCTGTTTTACCATCTCTTCAAGTTGTTGCTCTCAGGCTGGGAAATGAGTTCCTGGGATGCCTGGGTGGCTCAGTCAGTTAAGCGTCTGCCTTCAGCTCAGGTCATGATCCCAAGGTCCTGGGATCAAGTCCCGCATCGAGCTCCCTGCTCAGCTCTCTCCCTCTGCTTGTGCTCTCTCTCTTGCTCTCTCTGACAAATAAACAGATAAAATCTTAAAAAGAAAAAAAGGAAGTGAGTTCCTGTCTTCGTCTCTCTCTAGTGACAAGGGCAGTCCCTTTTCCAATGTCCCTCTGCCCTGCAGACAGGACATGGTCTTGGTGCAGGGCATTTATCAGGACATTCTTTACTCCAGTGTCCAATTTGGCTGTAGCTATAGCATGGTGATCTTACCTGGACTTCCATCTGATGCTGGCTTTTTCTGTTGCTCCTGGCTAGCCTGGCATTGTGGTGGATCCACAACAGTGCAGCCAATATTTAAGCCTACATTCTGCCCTGTATTTTAGCCCTGCAGTCCTTTTCCTGTCTTAGAGTTGTATCCCTTAGTAAAGACTCCAGTGGCCACTTCCAGCAGCCACTGGTTTGGAGTTTGAGGGCCTAAAGCCATTTTTGCCAATATATGGCCAATGTCTGGTGCTGACTGGCTCATAGGATGCATATTTAAGATAGCCATCCCTTCCAGTGTGGTTGGGTCTAAATTTGTATATTTACGAATCGCTTCTATTAAATATCCTTGAAACAAGGCTGGATTTTCATCATCTGCCTGGGTTACCTGCTTAACTTTATCAAAATTGACAGGTTTAGAAAATCCTCTTTTCATTCCCTCCAAGAAACAGGTGACCATATGGTCTCATCTTTCTCTGCCAGTTCTGTCCTCTTGATGGTTCCAATGAGGCTTAGCCTTAGGAATAGTGTCTCCACCTACTGGATAATGATTTCTATCCCTAGTGGCCAACTCATATGCAAATTCTTGTGCCCAGCCCAACTTTGGGCCTTTTCTTTTGGGGTACGACACTGTTAGAATAATTTAGATATCCTGCCAGTTTAAATCAAATGTTAGAGGGGCGCCTGGGTGGCTCAGTGGGTTAAAGCCTCTGCCTTCAGCTCAGGTCATGATCTCGGGGTCCTGGGATCGAGCCCTGCATCGGACTCCCTGCTCAGCAGGGAGCCTGCCTCCTCCTCTCTCTGCCTGCCTCTCTGCCTACTTGTGATCTCCCTCTCTCTGTCAAATAAATAAATAAAATCTTTTTTAAAAAATCAAATGTTAGAAACACCTGGTGAAATCCATCTATAAACTTGGTTGGATTCTCCTAGTATTGTCCTAGTTGTTGTTTTTATTTGAGCCAAATCTGACATGGAAAATGGAACATGGACCTTAATTGTGCCTATTTCCCCATTTGCTTCTTCGTGACGTAGATACAATCCTGTCTTAGTCTAAGTGTTTGGTAAGTGCGAAGTTCCACTTCTGTATGTTCTGCTGGACTAGAAGTGGAAGGCTCCAAAGGTTTGTATGGTGGGGGAGTTATTAGGGGACCTGTGCTCAACTTGCAGGCTTATTTCAATTTTTTCTTCTGCTGATTGACTTTCCTGTTTGTCTGACTCAGTTGGTTTCTTTGATTGGGGTGATCTGCTTAAACAATCATCATCAAAAACATCTAAAGGTGGAGGGGCCTGGAATCCTACCAGACACATCCTCCAAATCTCTCTTGGATTAGGATCCTGACTCAATGGCATAAAGTCCTGGTTGTAGGGCACTTCAGTCCATTTTCCCTGATGCCTGTAAAGAAAGGTCTAATTGATAAATAGTATTGAAGTATTAGGGACCTGTTAATGGGCCATATTTCATCATCCTCCAGAGAATATTAAGGCCAGGCATCATTACAGAAGAAGAAGAGACCAAAAAGAGAGAGAGAGAGAGAGAGAGAGAGAGAGAGAGAGAGAGAGAGAGAGATGCTTTTTTTTTTTTAAGATTTTATTTATTTGGGCGCCTGGGTGGCTCAGTGGGTTAAAGCCGCTGCCTTCGGCTCAGGTCATGATCCCAGGGTCCTGGGATCGAGGCCCACATCGGGCTCTCTGCTCAGCGGGGAGCCTGCTTCCTCCTCTCTCCTCTCTCTCTGCCTGCCTCTCTGCCTACTTGTAATCTCTCTCTCTGTGTCAAATGAATAAATAAAAAAAAAATCTT
>LNAC01000154.1:1766972-1823107 GCA_002007465.1 Ailurus styani | reverse complement strand
TGTAATCTCTCTCTCTGTGTCAAATGAATAAATAAAATCTTTAAAAAAAAAAAAAGATTTTATTTATTTGACAGAGAGATAGCACAAGTAAGCAGAGAGGCAGGCAGAGGCAGAGGGAGAAGCAGACTTCCTGCTGAGCAGGAAGCCAGACATGGGGCTCAATCCCAGGACCCTTGGATCATGACCTGAGCAGAAGGCAGCCACTTAACCGACTGAGCCATCCAGGCGCCCCAAAGACGCTTCTTCTTTAAATCCTGTTGTCCACATTGACTCCAGTGTGCTAGGAGACGGGACAAAGGGGAATCCCCTGGGATCAAGGAAGTTGGTCCCATAGTTAATTCCTATAAAATGAAGAGAGTAGATAAACTAACTAGGAGTCCATTACCAAAATCCCCCTCAGCTTCCAAACGGTGTCCCACCAGGAATATTGCCGAAGGTTCCTGGGGTTCAGAGCAGTGGGAGGTGTCCCTCATTCTCAACTGCTCTGACACCTTTGTGCCACTTGAGAAGAGATGCTGACCTCCCCTCACTTCCCTGCTGCATCCTAGGCTACAGCAGAAGCTGGTGAATGGACTAAAATGCCTCAGAGATTGAGGCTGTTTCTTGCCATTTTGTGGGAGTTGCCAATGATTGGGAGTACCAATGATACTACTCTTTGTAAGCCTCTAGATTTAGTATTAATGGATGAGGTAGAGGCCATAAGAAGGGGCAGCTTTTTTATTTTATTTTATTTTTAAAGATTTTATTTATTTTTTTGACAGAGAGAGTGAGCACAAGTAGGCAGAGCAGCAGGCAGAGGGAGAGGAAGAAGCAGGCTCTCTACGGAACAGGGAGCCCAATGTAGGGCTCAATCCCAGGATGCTGGGATCATGACCTGAGCTGAAGGCAGATGCTTAACCAACTGAGCCACCCAGGGGCCCCAAGATGGGGCCACTATTTTATATCATATTAAGCATCATCATATTAAGCATCATATATCTAAGCTAGAAGTACTTTCAATCTGAGAGCAGGATGGAGAATGCCAAACAGATCATGGGGAAGGACAAATGAGAAAAATGAAAAAAACCCATGGAACTTCTATCTAATCCAGGCAACTTTCTCATGAGCTTTATCCATCATCCAGTCCCAAGGGAGCAGTCCCCCCTTGGGTGAGTGCCTCAACTGGGTAATGGCTCCCACTGGTCCCTTTCAGGTAAGAGACAAAGATGGGGGTAAAGAAGACTTACCCAGTCATACCAGTGGTCTTGGGTTCTCTCCATTGTCCCCATATGGGACACCAAAAATGGTGCAGGACAGTTGAAAGAATTCTTGAGCTATTCTACTGTGCAACTTAGTAAGTTTAATTAAGTAGTATGGGGGCAGGACCCGTGGGCAGAAAGAGCTGCACTTTTTGCTATATGAAGCTTGTGGTCAGATGCTTTAGTGCCCAAGGAGGAGGATGTGCAAAGAGTGTGTGATCATAAATGTCTTTGAATTTCTACATGTAAAACTACTTTTGCAAGATTTCTCTGATGCTTATTATTCAGTTTGATATTAACTATCCGTGAGTTAAGGGTCAACAGACCCTTTAAGAATGCAGCAACCAGCACATATTTGATCCTTATCAAAACTATGCAGGTCATAGGTCAACCTTCTGAACTAAAGATGAACATTTTTCTGCTTCTATCCCTCATATGATACAGTATTATTAACTATAATCACCATGCTATACATTAGATCATTAAACTTGTTAATCTTATAAATGGAAGTTTGTGCCCTTTGACTAATGTCTCTCATTTCCCCTACCCCAACCCCATGGTGGCTCTTTTTTTTTTTTTTTTAAATCATCAAACACTATTCCACTGTCTGCATGTACCACAGTTTGTTTATCCATTCACCTACTGAAGGACATCTTGGTTGATTCCAAGTTTTGGCAATTATAAATAAAGCTGCTATAAACATTCATATGAAGGTTTGTATGTGGACATAAGTTTCCAACTCATTTGGGTTAATACCAAGAAATGTGATTGCTGGATCGTATGGTAAGACTATGTTTAGCTTTTCAGAAACTGCCAAACTGTCTTCCAAAGTGGCTGTACCATTATGCATTCTTGCTTTTCTGGATTCTCTTTTTTTTTCCTTAATGTGCAGTGGGGATTCAAAGTCATTTAGAGGAAATCTGAATATACCTTCTAGATAATAAAAGTTTTATGTCAGTCATTCATAGTTATCAGTCTAATTCAAGTGAATCGGACTCAATCAACCAAATCTAATTCCAATGACATTTTTTACATTATTGAGAAATTCCAAAACATTGAATTTAGAATTTTCTTCTTTTGTCCTTATTATCTTTTGAAAATGTTTTATTATGGAAAATGTTGTACACAGTTCAAAGAGCAGATAATCAGTGTAATGAAATCAATGTGTAAACAAACACCCCCAGCCCCACCAGCTGGGAATCAACTTGTGGCCAACCCTGTCTCATCCATAACCCTGTCTACTTCCCCTCCCATATTTTAGTTTTCCAACTAGTACTTTTACTGAGGCATCCCTTTATTGAGGTTATTTCCTTATTGAGGTAAAATTAATTTACAATAAACTGTACCCATTTTAGTGTACAATTTAATGAGATTTAACAGATATATACACCCTTGAAACCACCACAGTAATCAAAATACAGAACATTTCTATCATCCCCCAAATTCTCTTGTGCCCCTGTGCAGTTTCCTCCTTCTGCTGCTAGTCCCAGACCACCGTGATTGGACTTTTTTCACAATATATATCCCCCTCATGTTATTTTGAAGCAAATGTCAGATAGCCTATCACTTTGTTTATAAATATTTTATTGATTTTTAGTAAATATTTTAGTATGCATCTCTAAGACATAAGACCTCCTTTAAAAAACCCCAGCATAACCACAATACCATTATCACACAACACAATTAGCAATACTTCCTTAGTATTATTAAACATCCAGTGGCAGAGCAGATGCACAGCCTGTACACTGGGTTGAAGTCTCCGAAGGCTGGGGAAGGGGAGAAAAGCAGGAATCATGAGCAGATCAAGTTACCAGTACCCACCGCTTGCTGCACGGCGCTCAGGAGCAGCCTGCCTGCACCTGGCTGCCAAATGTTGAATGTCCTCCCCTCCCGTGGCCAGATTTAGGATATAAAAATACAGGAAATTGAGTTGCAGAGTTAAATTTGAATTTTAGTTTTTTTAAAGATTTTATTTATTCATTTGACACAGAAAGAGAGAGATCACAAGTAGGCAGAGAGGCAGGCAGAGAGAGAGGAGGAAGCCAGAGAGCCTGATGTGGGGCTCGATTCCAGGACCCTGAGATCATGACCTGAGCTGAAGGCAGAGGCTTTAACCCACTGAGCCACCCAGGTGCCCCAAATTTGAATTTTGGATAAGCAATGAATAATGTTTAAGTATGTCCCATGTAACACTTGGGACATACTTATACTAAAAATTATTTATTGTTTATCTGAAATTTAAATTTAACAGGTGTTTATATGGTAATCCTACACCTCCCCCCGCACCAACGCACACACACATTGATACTGAAAAGATGCTCCTCTAGGCCCTAAACACACCTCAGTTCCATGTGACCCTGCCTTCAGTGCAGGTAAACCACCCCCCCACCAAGTCTATATACAGAACACTATCAGGAGCCCAGAAAGCATCTAGAGAGGGCTGGTAATTCAGAAAGCCAACCTCCATCTTGACCAAGGTGAACTGGATAGAATGAGCTCAAAATCCCCAAAGGAAATAGGACATCTCCTCCCAGTCCTCTCCCTCTTCCCCATCCTTCTTTTTTTTTTTCTTAAAAATTTTATTTATTTATTTGACAGAGAGAGACACAGCGAGAGAGGGAACACCAGCAGGGGGAGTGGGAGAGGGAGAAGCAGGCTTTCCTGGCAGAGCAGGGAGCCCGATACAGGGCTCCATCCCAGGACCCTGGGATCATGACCTGAGCTGAAGGCAGATGCTTAACAACTAAGCCACACAGGCGCCCCCCCCCCCCCCCCCCCCCCCCCCCCCCCCCCCCCCCCCCCCCCTCATGTACTTCCTCAAAGTCCCCTCCTCCCTTTGGAGAGAGCCACCATCCGAATTTGTGGAAATCTGTTTTGCTATTCTATTCGCTGTGTCTGCTCTTTGTGTACCACCAAGCAAGCCCCTGTTTTTGAAGTTCATATAAATGGAATTACATTGTATGTATTCTTTGTGACTTGTTTCTTCCTCACAATTGTTCTTAGACTAGAAATGTTTTCAAGCTTTTGGATTCGGGCCTTGATGTCATCTTGACCAGCTTTGTTTGGCCTCCTAGCTCAGCCACTCACTTGCAAACTGTATGACCCTGCTTTTCCTCCTTTGCAAAACATGAAACGAATTATACCTCTGGACATGAGCACCTCAAGAGCAGGAAGTGTACTTCGGTTGTCTTTCTCTTTTCAGCAACTCAGTGCCTGCTAGCTGATGGATCCTGAGTGAATAAAGGAGTTGGGGGGCACCTGGCTGGGTCAGTGGGTACAGCATATGACTCTTCATCTCAGGGTGGTGAGTTCAAGCCCCATATTGTGCTCAGAGCCTACTTAAAAAAATAAATAAAATAAAAATAAAGGAGTAGGGATGAGGTGGTGCATATGAAGCCCTGATACCACCCCTAATTTACAGCAGATGTTTAACAAATGGTGGGTAACCTCATTATTATTGTCATTATTGTTTTTTGGGGTTTTTTTAAGTAAGCTCTACACCCAGCATGGGGCTTGAACTCAGACCCTGAGATCAAGAGTTGCATGCTCTGGGCGCCTGGGTGGCTCAGTGGGTTAATGCCTCTGCTTTCGGCTCAGGTCATGATCTCAGGGTCCTGGGATCGAGGCCCGCATCGGGCTCCCTGCTCAGCGGGGAGCCTGCTTCCCCCTCTCTCTCTCTGCCTGCCTCTCTGCCTCCTTGTGATCTCTCTCCCTCTGTGAAATAAATAAATAAAATCTTTAAAAAAAAAAAAAAAAAGAGAGAATTCTTTAAAAAAAAAAAAAAAGAGTTGCATGCTCTATCCACTGAGCCAGCCAGGCACCCCTCATTTGTGTTGTTTAGTTGAATACACACCTGGCTATGGTAGGCAGCCTCTGAAAGGGCCTCTGAATATTCCTGGTATTCTTGTACTTGTACTTCCCTTGAGTTCAGCCCAATTCTAACAAATAGACTGTGGTAGAAGTGATGGGATGTCAAGTCCAAGAGTAGGTTATAAAAAGCCATGACTTCCAGCGTGGGTCCTCTTTCTCACTGCCTCTTGGGCTGCTTCCCCTGGAGGAAGTCAGCTGCCATGTCATGAGGTAGTCCTGTGGAGAGACCCAGGTGATGAGGGTCCAAGGCCTGCCAACAACCACACAAGTGAGCTCAGAAGCCTATTTCCCTTCCAGTTGAGCCTTCGGATGAGACTGTGACCCAGCTACAGCTTGACTGCAACTTCACAGAAGACCTTCAGCCAGAGGCTCCCAGCTAAGCCATGCCTGGATTCCTGACCCACAGAAACTGTAAGATAATAAATGCTTGCTGTTTTAAGCTGCTGCATTTTGGGGCAATTTGTTACACCATGATAGATAAGTCACGCACACCCTTCTCTCAGATGAAAGGAGCACTGGCCAATTTTTAGAGCATGCGACAGACAGGGAGATGCACCGATGAGATCCCCATTTAAGGAGATCTTAAGTGCCTGATGCAAGGAGTGCAGTTTATGGACAACCTTGAGGGGCCAGCTCAGTTTTCAACCTGAAGTCATGCTTGCTTGGAGTGCTCTCCCAGCCAATGGGCAAGCTGCAGTAGTGGTACAGGGACCCACCCATCTCTCTCCATATGCAGGACCCCTTGAAATGGGCAGTCTTTGCTTCGGAGCTCCATGTTGGGCTGGTAGAGACTCTGGTCTGTGCTGGGTCTTGTCCATCTGTGGGTGTCACTCCCCAGTAAGCCTCTCTCATTCTCAATCCCATTTCGGCCTCTGCTTTCACCTATTCTGTAACCAAGGGAAACATCTGCTTCACAGAAATCCAAACTTTCTGGTCAGCTCAGACATGGGTCCACTACAGACTCCACCCCTTCCTAGCTCTGTGACCCTGGGCAAGTTATTTAACCTTTCTGAGCTTCTTCTCACATGTAAAGTGAATGATAAATAATGTGGGGCTCAAGTGAGATATTTATAGAGTGTGTCATAGAATGTGGACATGCAAATAACTATTGCATGTCCACAGACCACACACCAACCAGCCACTTTACATTTTCCAGAAAGTTGTATTGGAAATCAGTTCAATCTATTGTGTAGTATATTGATAGCAGATCTTTGACATTCATGAGGATTATACCCATTATCCTTATGGGACCCCAAACTACCAAATGACCCCATAGCATGTACTATCGCCCATAAAATAAAATAAAATACAGCTGAAAATTATACATGACTCTTTCAGATACTTAACAGTTCTATAAATAGGGAACTAAACCTTTATAAAGCTGTTAGGTTATGCCAAAGCAATTTGGTGAATTGTTTCTCTTGTTTGCATTGGACTTCATCACATCAGAGGGCTGAGTCACCTCTGAATACCACCCTTTTAATAAACCCAGACATCTGAAATTTAACATGCCCAAACCTGTTCCTCCCACAATCTGCCTCACTTGGGTAGATAATTCCAAGCCAGAAAACAGGAAGCCATCTATGGCACCTCCCTCTCCTTCCCACCTCTGATCCAATAGCATGCTTTGTCTATTTGTTTTCCTTTCAAAACGCCCTAAACCCACGCACCTCTTCCCAGCTCCATGAATGCCACTTTGGCCTCTTTCTTCTCTCTCAAGAACCTCCTAGCTGGCTTCCTCTTGCCTTTAGAATAAAGACCACAGTCTTTGCCAAGGCTTAGAGGCTCTGCATGAGCTGTGCCCTGCCCTTCCACAATGCCATCTCCAATCCCCAAACACACCTGAGTGCCACGCTCGCTCTTGCTGTCAGACCCTCCCGCAGGCCCTTCCCGCGTCTGGAAATCCCCTCCACCTACTCTTTGCACTGCGTGCTCCTTTTCCTCCTTCAGGTCTGGGCCTACACAGCACCTATTAACCACCTTCTAAAGTAGGTTCCACCACGCACAGCCTCCTCCTATTACTGTCAACCCCAGCAGCCAGGTCATTTCTTTTTGTTGCCTACATCCCAATTTGTCACGACATATTTGTTTATGGAAGGCTTTCTTCAGCTCATTGCAGTTTCTTTGAGTACACCAGCCTTTCATATCCCTTTGTTCATCTAGGGCCAAGCCCAGTGCTCGCCATAACACAGGCTTCATAAATGTCCATCAGATGAATTTTCCAGCTAAGAATATCGATTTTCTCTTTAACAGTCATTTTGCCCCTATTGCAAAAGCCGTACCTTTCCACTGTAGAAAATATTATAAAATACAGATTGAAGAAAAGGATAAGACCATGTTATCCTACATTTAGAGCTAGCCACCATGAGCCTTCACACACATCTTTCTGGCGCAACTGTCACGCACCGCTAGCCACCTATATAGGGGTATATATTTTCCTAAGTCCTTCAGCTTTCTGTGGTCACTCTTTCAACAGCCAAACAGAACATCTTGGTCCCCATGCACACCCTGAGGGAAATCAAGCCTTCTGGAGGGGCTGTAATGGGGCTTGGCATCCTTGTTTACGAGGAGTGAGGAGTACAGATGGCAGCATTCAGTGACGGCCTCTGGGGAGGTCTCTAGAAACAGGGGAGGCGTAGCTCTCACGGACAACAACCCAAAGCTGGAGGAGAAAGGGTAACGGACGGTTCATAATAAATGGATTTGACTTCGTGTTTTCCGTCTTAGCCGGTTTGGGTCTCCTAGTGCTTCTCAAGACAGCCTGTAGTACTTTTCGAGAACTGACCCAGTCTGATTTCAGCCAACCTGCCCGGCAAGGTCTAAGCTGAGGCTAACAGCATGTCTAGACAACACAGAGGGAACAATTACCAGCAAGTGAGTTTAACTTCAACCAAACTTAACCAAATGTGGGAAAAGTCCGAAAAGTCTAGGAGACCCCAGAGCTGTTTAGAGTATGTGTGTCGTCAAGTGGAGTGGGGCAGGGGAGCTGCTGGGCCATTTCACCATCAGACCAGATGGACAGGATGTGGCCAGGAACTTTTCCTGGTAGTTCATCTTCCCAACAACCCTGCAAGGGAGGTGTTTTTTTACTCCTTTCCCAGGGAGGGTAAATCATGTGACCAGGGTGACGTGGCTAGAGGGGGCAGAGCTGGAATTGGAACCAAATCTGTTTGACTCCAGAACCTGAATTCTTTCTGTGGATTGGGAAGGTAGATAAAAGGATAGCATCAGCATTGCTGAACTCCAGGACGGTTCATGGCATGGCCCTGTGTCGTTAGAAAGTAATGAAATAACAACTAATATTTCTGGCGTTGTGCTAAATTCATGTCTACCTAATCTCATTTACTCCCCCTGATATAAAGAAGGCACTATTCTATTTGTTTTGCTTTTGCAGATGAGGGGATTGAAGTACAGAGAATCAGAATAATTTGTCCAAGGTTGAGTCAATACCTGTGCTAGAATTCACACCCAGAGACTCTTGCTCCAAAATACACCCCATTACGCCCCCCTGCTATGCTCCTGCTAACAGAAACAGAGGCCAGAATCCTTTTGGCACGAGCTGCAACAGTTCCAAAGGCCCGTCCAGGATGGACATGACCATCCAGATAATGGAGACAGGAGCTGTGGAGTCAGGCACTGCTGAATCCACATCCAGCAGGGTGACCTCACCCGGGGGCTGCCCCTCAGCTCCGCTCCGAGCCTGAACACCTTTGGCTGCCTCCTCCTTCCTGCCATGTCCAAGGACTCTGATGTGAACATGCAGACGAACAAAAGCACCACAGCCCTGCTGGGACTCTCCTACCCCCCATGTCCAACACCGTTCCTCTTTTATTCACTTAGCACCTCCTCAGTTTCCAGAAAGATCATGTTCACCCACACGCACGATAGGGAGCACCACCAACTTGAATGAAAATTTGAAAGCACAGCTGGGGACCTTCAGCCCACGACTGACAGAAAACCATTATTCCATTTTCATTCTTCTGCCCTTCTTTCCAGCCTGCTACCCATTTTATGGTCATCCCCCCTCTTGGCCTTTTTCCCCACACATTTTCCCTGCCCTCTGGGGTAGCAGATGGTGGTCCAGAAAGGCCTTCTCTCTTCTCTGTGTCTTTGTTTCTCACATTCCGCTCACCCCCTGGGCACACATGGATTCCTCTCGGAGCCTTGTTTGGGTTAGCCACTATCTTTTTTTTTTTTTTTACTTACTAAGTTCTACACCCACTGTGGGCCTTGAACTCAGGCCCCTGAGATCAAAAGTCTCATGCTCTAGCGATTGAGCCAGCCAGGTGCCCCAACCACTACCTTTTCTTATACAGTACTTCCTTTGGGCCCTCCCTCTAGCCCAAGTGATTTGTTCAAGTATTTGTTCCAAGTAAGTGCTGTTCTCTCCCTGCTTAGAGTGCTGGTTAATACATGAGCTCCCTCTACTGCCCCCTGCCCTCACAGAAGCTCTTTAGAAAAAGGACAGTGGAGAAGTCTGGCAGAACCATGGGGCCTGTGTTGGGGGGTGGGGAGGGGTTGTCCAGCTGCCTTTGCCTGCACTGGCCTTTTCCCCACTTCCTCCCTTTTGAAAGGTCATCAGCTTCAAAGGTCTCGGCAAGTTTGTCCTGAGCTCCTATTTTTCAAACTGTGGGTTTCTAGCTCCTCCTAACAGCAAGAGGGATTTGTCTCTGGTGATGGCTGCCAAAGCTAGTGGCAGGAATCTCTCAGAGAGCAATTACCTTGAAGAGCCTTCCCTGGAGAACAGGCTCTTTCTCTTCCAAATTGGAAAATTCTCACATTGTGCCAATTAGTCCAGAGGGCACTTGGAACTTTACCAGTGGAAACACTAACAACTCTTAAAGGAAAAGTGAGCAAGGCACGAAGGCACCCTTCCCGGTGCCGTGACGGCAGGCAAGTGGCTTTTAGAAAGTACAAGGTAATAATGAGCCCTTATCCTGGCTGAATACACTGGAATATAATGTTAAAACCCATCAGTGATTCAAGTTCAATGTGGGGCTTACCGCCCACCCCCGCCCCACCCAAGAGAGTATAGATTCAGTTGCTAAGGTCTCCTTTACTCTAGAGGTGAAATATCTATTCTGAAAAAGACTTACAATACCAGAAACCTCCTAAAGTCCATACAGAAATGGACAATTTGACCTGCTGAAGGTTGATTATTTATTATAATAAGAGAACAGCCAAGGATGGTTGCATGTTTCTTTTTAATCATATTGGCTTTGGGCTGCCCGGCATGATTTATTTCGAGACCGATTTGCCACCTCTGTTCAGCTTTGCCTCGAACAACACTTACCTTTGCTTGCTTTCCCCAGGTGGGCGGCAGCTGACTGGAGTGCTCCAGGGCTGTGCAGACTGGCAGGAGGATGGCTGTCTTGTGCTCACACGCTGCCGTGTGCAAAGTCACAGACTGCACGGCCGCTCTTCGGCTTGCTCGAGAGAGGATGGCACGGTTGTGCACACACCGGAAGCTTCAGTCCACGGTGAGTCAGGTGGGAAGAGGGGATCTCGCAGAAGCTGGCCAGACCCCTCCCGTGTGGTTTGGTAGAGGAGACAATAAGCAGGACATTTGGAAAAGAGAGCTCTGTACACCAGAGGACATCCCATTAAGCTAACTTGATGTTCCTGTTTAATTCTGGAGAGAATCACCTGAGCGCAGCTCTTTGCTTTTGAGTCTGACCCTGATTTTCACTGCTGACCAATTCTAACTTTGGCAGGAAGAGGAAGGCACCAGGATCACTCTAAACATCACAGTAAGATATTGCACTCGCTTTGCCATGCTCACAAATAACTTTTTTTTTTTTAAGTAATCTCTACACCCAATGTGGGGCTCAAAATCACCACCCTGAGATCAAGAGTTGGATGCTTTACTGACTGAGCCAGCCAGGCACCCCAATAACCATCTTTTTTTTTTTTTAACTTTTTTTTTTTTGAGTGATAAAAAAGCCCTGATTCCCCAATCCTAAACTATTTTAGATCTGAGTCCCAAAGCATGTTTTCAGCAGACTTGATTTACTGTAACCAAAGTACATTCTAACACAACCTTCTTTGGACTTGGCATTTTACTTCTTTTTTAGATTGGCATTTTTATTTTAAAATATTTTCATAGTAGTTTCCTTTTTCCAGCCCAGATGAAAACATGGCTTGACTTGAGCTTTTTAGCAAATTAAAACAGGTTATTCTTCTAGGAGCAGAGTTAAATGTGTTCCCAGCGAGATGCCAAATGCCATTTTTGGTTGTATTTCTCTCAAGAGGGCCTTTTAATAGTTCTTGGAGTGGAGATGGCAATCTCTGGAAACAAGATAAACCGGGAGAAGATTACCCCGCCTCAAATCCTTCCTTTTCCTTTACACTTGAGGCAACTATATTAGAAGTTGGACATCGTGAATCTCACAGCCGAACTTGGAATTACCTGCTGCTGCTCCTGGATTTTGTGTTGGGATCAGGAAGACTTAAGAAACGAAACCTAATGATATGGTCTCAAAATACATTTGAAATGCTTCCCATGGCAGTAATTCTCAATGTTTCCGGGCTTATGAAACAGAGGGTAGCAATGCCATTGCTAGTTTCTAAAACCACACTGTATTAAAACTAGGTTTGGCTCTATGTGGTAGAAAACCCAAACCATCAGGGGCTTAAGATAGAACTTTGTTTCTCATGCAGAAAGAAAAGTGGTGGAAAAGTGGAATGGTGGCTGTACTCTTCAGAGTTCTCAGTGACCCCAGCTTCTTCCAGGTTCTCTCCCCCGCCATGCCTGCGCTTTGGTCCTTATGCTCATTACCCCCACAAGGTGGCATCCACTTTCTAGCCAGTAAAATGAAAGAAAGGAAGAGAGAGGGCAAAAAATACCTAAGGGGGAAGGTTCTTAGCCACTACCAAGAAAACATTTCTGCTTCTATTCCATTGGCCAAAACTTAATCACATGGTCATGCTGAGCTACAAGGGAGGCTGGCAAATGTAGAGCTTTTCTTCTACACGGTTGTGTGCCCAGTTAAAAACCCAATTTCTTTGTCATAGACTCTAGGGCTTCTATTCTTAAAATTCATCAGTGTCTACCAATTTATCTTGAAAACATTGTAACGCCTCTTGAGATTAATATATAACAACACAAGATAACATAAAATCAGTGTTAGAAATGCCCCACTCAGATAGGCAGGGGGCAAAAAAGAAAGGAAGGAAGGAAAGAAAGAAAGAGCAGAGAAAGGAGGGAGGGAGGGAGGAAAGAGAAAGAAAGAGAGAAAGAAAAAGAGAAATGCCCCACTCTTTATAATATCCATACTCTTTTGGAGTGATTTTGCTTTTGGTAGTCCATAGTAATTAAATACCTCTAAATACAGAAAAAGTTTTAAACAAAACCATATTCATCAATGGTTATTTATAATCACAAACACAAAAAAATGGAATTAGAATGCCAAATACTGGGGATTGAGCGCATCTACTATGGAATATGTTCTTAATGAACTATTATGCATCTGTTAAAAATTAGGTTTACAAAGAGTCCACAGTAACAGAAAACTGCTTGTCCTGTTAAATAAAAATATAGAGATACAGATTTGGAGTACAGTTACAACTCACCTAGAGAGAGAGGAAAAAAGAAACAAAAACAACCAAAATACTGAAACCAAATACTGAAAACTAACCCCAATGAGCTTTTTGCCTAATGAGACTTCTAATGACTCTTTTTTCTTACATTTCTTTACTTTCCAATTTTTCCTAACAATTACACTTGCTGTTTTGTTAGAAATAAAAATAAATCCTACTCTCTGGTCTTTCTAGGTACCTACATTCTACCCAGCTCATAGGGTTCAATTTAATCCTTCCTCCTATATAAAAGCTTCCCCTGATCCCTCCCTCTCTCCCTGGCATCACTGTTAATACCACTTGTAATGGAAAGTCACCACTTTGACTTGCCAGCATCAAGGGGACTCCTCTGGTAGAGAAGACTTGGGGTTTGAAGGGGGAGAGACCTCTGCTCTCTCTGCTCCTTGGCAGTTACAGTGCTGTCCTGTGACCCAAACACACTCATCAAATAAGATAAAGCATGGTATATGCTTTAAAAATAATCCATTGGGGGGGGCGCAGTTGGGTAAGCGCCCAACTCTTGATTTCGGCTCAGGTCATAAGCTCAGGGGATCATGAGATTGAGCTCCATGTCGGGCTCCATGCTGAGCGTGGAGCCTGCTTAAGATTCTCTCTCTTCTTCTCCCTCTGACCCTCCAGTGTGCTCTTTCTCTCTCTCAAAAAAAACAAATAATCATAATCTAGGGCAAAGAATAAAAATAAAATTAAAATAAATAAATAAATAAATAAATAAATAAATAAATAAATAAACCAAAAAAAAATCATAATCTATTTTGGGGCATGGAAGGTAGAATAGGTAAAATAAGTTTGCTCATGTGTTGATCATTGTCCAAACAGAGTGATGGGAACATGGTGGTTCATTATACTGTTGTCTCTATGATTGTAATTGTTTCCAATTTTCCATAATATAATTTTGTTTAAAATGGTACCTAGGATTTACTCATTTCGAAACCAGCTAGCTAGGCAATATCAACAGTTCATTTAATAAAGCATTGCCAACAGTGAATAAAGCCATGAAATTTAAGGCAGGAGGCAAATATGAATTAGGTATCACTTGTATCATTTAGGATTATTTCAGTTGCAAGTGAAGGAAAATCTAACTCAAAATGGTTTAAGCGATTCATCGGATCCCAGAGGAAAAGTTGGAGAATACTTCTCCCTTCAGATATTATTGGATACAGGGCTCAAATACGTCATTGCTTTGAAACTCTATTTCCCTCCACTTCTTGGCTCTGCCTTGTGCCAAGTTAGCTTCACCTTCAGGTTTCCTGAGGGGTCTCCTGAGGGTCACATCTGTCCTGGTTCAAGTGTCGCAGAAAAAAAGGGAACGGTTGCTGTTGGTGCCCCCAGAGGGCTCTCCCCACCAACGCACATGCACACACACTATATTGTACATCCTTGTATCCTGCCATCATCCAGGGCAGCCCCTGCGCACGGACGGGGTTCAACAAGTGCTTCTAAATGCTCCGTTGAATGGACAGCTCTTTGCTAGTGTACAACTATGGGATAAGCCAGCCAGACTCAGAGCAGGAACTCTCTGCACCACCCTGGGGGGAACAGTCTCTCATTAAGCCTGTCTGATGACTAATGTCTGTTAATTCTGTGGAGGATAACACCATTTGCAGGCTTCCCCAGGGATTAGACTTTACCAAAAACAAAAACAGCTTCCTCCCTCTGTGGAGTGATAGCAGCTAGTGATGAGTGAGGGTTGATTGTTATGCCCTTAACCACCACGACAACCCTATGATCCATTTATTTTATTTTATTTTTTAAAGTAATCTCTACACCCAGTGTGGGGCTCGAACGTACAACCCTGAGATCAAGAGTCTCACCCTCTACTGACTAAACCAGCCAGGGACCCTGATTATTATTACTATCCCCATTTTACAAATGAGGAGATTGAGGCACAGGCCACCTGGGTAGCAGTGACCTGAACCAGCACTGAATCCAGGTAATCTGGCTATGAGATGATTCTTTTAACTTTTCTTTCTTCCTCTTTCTCTTCTTTTTTTTTTAATGAAGAATTTGAGAGCACGAGCAGGGACAGTGGCAGGCAGAGGGAGAAGCAGGCTCCCCATTGATCGGGTAGCCCAACGTGGGGCGTGATCCCAGGACCCCAGGATCATGACCTGAGCCGAAAGCAGATGCTTAACTGACTGAGCTACCCAGGTGCCCCTCTTTTATAACTTTTCTGCTTCCTGGACTTAGAGACCCGTACTTGCAAGCACTCCTGGCTAAACACCAGTTTCAAGTTTCTTCCTACTTCTCCAAGTTCTCTTCCAAGTCCACCTCCTCTGCTTGGTTCAGTGTTTCACGTTCCCATGGGATTCTTCCTAGGCCCCTCTCCCTCCTCACAGTCTAGACTCTCCCTGGGCCATCTCATTAGGCCCCCAGGGTTCAGTGGCCATCAGTAGCCAGGGTAGCATTTGACTACATGCAACCGAAAAAGTACTAGCCTGGTTTAACCACATGGGGGCTTATCTTTCTATAGAGACTGAAAACACGTGATGGGGGGGCTGGCACAGCAGCTCTACATTGTCATCGTTGTCCCAGGGACCCTCATCCTCACATGCAGCTTGCATTTGCATGCTCTTCCTGCCTTATATCACACGACAGTTGCTCTGCCTCTAGCAAGTTTACGTTCTGGGCCGACAGGGGAAAGACAAAAATGCACCCAAGTCTCATCTATCCCTTTGTATAAAGTATCCTGGTGATCTATCCACCTACTTCTGCTTACCACTCATTGGGCAGAGCTGGCCATTCCTAGCAGCCAGGAAGTCAGGGAACAAATCTTTAACTAGGTACACTGTCCTCTGAACAAACTTAAGACTGATGGAATGAAGAGAATTTACATAGATACCATGGAACATCATTCAGCCACAAAAAAGAAGGAAATCCAGCCATTTACAACAACATGGATGGATCTTGAGGGTACCATGCTAAGTGAGGTAAGTCAGACAAGGAAAGAGAAATATTGTATGATATCACTTACATGTGGAATTTTAAAAAGCTGAACTCGTAAAAACAAAGTAGAATGGTGGCTACCAGGGATTGGGAGATGGGAGAACTGGGGAGATAAAGTTTAAGTTTACAAACTTGCAACTAGTAAGTTCTGGAGAGTTAATGCACAGCATAGTGATGATCGTCAACAATACTGTATTACAAGCTTCAAAGTTTCTAAGAGACTAGATCTTAATTGTTCTCCCCATGAAAAAGAAATGATAATTATGTGACGTGAAAGAGGTATTAGCTAATGCTACTATAGTAATCACATTGCAATGTATGAATGTAGCAAGCCAACATGTTGCACACTTTAAACTTATGCACTGTTATATTTATTATATCTCAATTAGAAAGCAAGAAGAGAATTAATATTGGACAGGCAATCAACATGCCATTGATACACCACTGATCCCAAATTTACAATTCTATTTCAGACCTCTGCACAAACTAAAGGTGAGTTCAGTCCCCTATTGCCAGAGCATTACTATCCTCAATCTCTACCCTAGATCTACACTCATCACTTGA
This sequence comes from Ailurus styani, assembly GCA_002007465.1. NCBI lineage: Eukaryota > Metazoa > Chordata > Mammalia > Carnivora > Ailuridae > Ailurus > Ailurus styani. The sequence goes on along the minus strand of LNAC01000154.1, from coordinate 1,806,893 downwards.
ATTAGGGTCCAGCTTTGTTGATCTTTGACACCATCTGTTGTGAAGGCACACATTCTCTGCCCCTTCCTTGCAGGGTCTTTTTGATTCTCAAATACCTCTTCCTTTCTATTGCAAATCAAAAGCTGTGGTTCCTAATGCTTCTTTCTTTTTTTTTCTTTTTAAGTAGTCTCTACACCTGCACCACCCCCCCAACCCTGAGATCAAGAGCAGCATTTTCTACCAAATGAGCCAGCCAAGCACCCCTATCTGCATTATTTTAATAGCTCCAATCCTTCATTCATTCATTCATTTAAAGTATGTTCCAGGGGTGCCTGGATGGCTCAGTCAGTTAAGCATCTGCCTTTGGCTCAGGTCATGATCCCAGGGTCCTGGGATCAAGGCCCACATCAGCCTCCCTTCTCAGCAGGGGAGTCTGCTTCTTCCTCTCCTTCTCCCTGCTCATGTTCTCTCACTCTCTCAAATAAGTAAATAAAATATTAAAAAAAAAAAATGTAGGCTCCATGCCCAAGGTAGGGCTTGAACCCATGACCCCGAGATCAAGAGTCACATGCTTCTCTGACTGAGCCAGCCAGGTACAGCTCTCCAGGCATTTTAGATGACCCTGGATGACTTGGTGAAGGATCATAAACTCAGTAAGATAGAGAAGAAAATCACAAGGATTAACATTTCAAAATATTATCTTGCTGTAGATAAAGAATGCTTATGGCAGTAAATGTAAAGAGAATCTAACATAAAGACAAATGACATAAACCATTATAAATCATTTTCATAGAATTACTCTGAGTCCAGAAAATGGGAAGTATAAAATTTGCACAAGTATCTGGAAAGTTGTTGTTGTTGTTGTATTTACTATTGCTGGTTTATCAGAAAAGGATATGACTCAGGAACAGCCAAATGGAAGGAATGCACAGGGCGGGGTATGGGGTGAGGGGCGTGGAGCTTCCATGTCCTCTCTGAGTATGTCACCCTCCCAGCACCTCTATCTGTTCACCAATCTGGAAGCTCCAATCACTGGAAAATTTTCTATGCAATACTATTCAATGAAAAACAGGATAGGGCACGAAATCGAAACACGTGATGTTTAAAAATGTATCAAAATTAAATTTCCATAGGAATCAAAATCAGAAGAGCTTATACTTTCTTATCTTTCTAAACTGATTTCCTCATAGATAAAATGGGACGGTTTTTTTTTTTAAGTGTCCAGTTCATGAGGTCAGTGTAAAGAATAAATAAGACAAATGACGCCTCTAAGCACTTGGCCCAGCATTTCATACATGGCTAGTGCTCAATAAATGTTAGTTGTTAGCACGGCATGACAGTCAGAAATGAAATTTTAAGATGATAAGGCTGGAAAGGCAAATGTTTTCTGCAAAATTATTTCAAGGTCAAACATTTTTAAGGAAAAAAAACTCAAAAGGAAACGTGTTTCACTTAGTAAAACACCGAAGTGTCTGCTGATGACCTGATTAGTCCTTACGTATCTCCTGCAAGACCTGACAAATCAAGAAACAATATCTCAAGACCCTAATGAGATAATGGAAACAATGCAATCCAAGTTTGGTTCCCAGTTAGGTTGATGTGGTTTGCAGTGTTGTTGGGGTACGAGGTCATCAGCCAAGAAAGAATTCTTGAGACATCTTTGGTGCGAAAGGTGGTTTTATAGGACCTGTCGGCAGGAAGAGAGCAGCCTCAGGACTGTGGGGAGTCACTGACTATATACTTTGGCGTTGGAGATGTAAGACAAAGAGAAGCTTTAAAAGGACTTTCATATGCTAAAGAAGACTCACAGGATACTGGAGGCCTGGCTTTTGTCAAGCTAAGGTTGTTTGTCCCTCCAGCACCACATTCACATTAAGAAGGTTGGGAGTTTCCTGGAGGAAGGTTCTATTCTGTCTGCCTCAAGTATTTGTCCATGGGCTGCAGGTTATAAGGACATTTCATTTTATCTATATTTCCTTCTGCCTTTGTTTCCCACATCAGGTCATGCTAAAGTTCAAGCAGGAAGAGCCCTCCAGGTGATACAAAGAAGGTGCACCTGGCAGGAGGGTAGCCTGAGAGATGGGTGAAAGGGGAGGTACAAGGTTTCTCTTAAAGACAGCCAGCGGTGTCTGGGATAGACTGCATGGCGACTTCACCGAAGTCCGAAATGAAACTGGACGTGTATTTCTCCATTTCTTCTGTAGGCTTCATGCTTCAACATGATGCTGACAATTTAGTTCAGTTCAGCACAGATTTATCTAGCGTTCTTTATATGTCAGGCACCAGACCAGGGACTTGGGATACAGAGACAAGTACGACGCTTTCTGTTCCCCTGAAGAGCTCTACAGCCCACTGGGGAAAATGGATAATGGTGACCCCAGGGAGTCAGTCCTATGTCAGAAGCTGCAGCAGGTGACAGAGAGTCTTAGTAATCTGGGGACGACATGGAGGGGAAGTCGGAGAGGACCCGTCCAGGTAGTTGAAGTGCTCTAAGATGTAAGACAAATTCATCTTCAGGCAAAGAAAGCTTTTAGTTCTGGCATATTCAACCTACAACCTGCTTGATTATCTACACTGCTGCATGGATATGGACCTTCATAGCATCCCACCCAGCAACAGGAACCCTAAGTCACAGCACAGTTCCTTGTGAGAAATACCCTCCTTCCTGCTGTCACTGAGGACACTGCTCCCAAGGATCCCGCTATGGTGAACCTCATCTGCCCCGAGAGCAGGAAAAAGAGCAGCACATGTAAGGAGCCCAAGTTCCTGAAGGAGTAAATGTGGCACATTTTCATAAACGGATGAGGCAAAAAGTGGGTGTCATCATGAAATGTTGAAATCCCAGTCAAAGCAAGTGAGGTAGGTCAAAGCCTGCAACAGAGCAAACTCCAGCGGGCCAAGAATGCAGCTCGGGCCCACACTTCACAATCCGGAGGAGGTCCGTGGGCTCCTTCCTCCGTCACCGCCCTGGAATGCCCGTCAGCCAGCCATCTAATGAACACGGAAGGCCTGCCCTGTACCGGGGACACAAGCGCATCGTCACAAGAAGCCTGAGGATTACAGAGTACAGGGAGAGTGCTAGGAAGGCAAGGGAGGGGACTCTTAACCTAGTCTGGGGGACCAGAGAAGGCTTCTGGGAGGGGGTCCTGTTTCTGCTGAGACCTGAAAGGGAAGGAAGGAAGTAGTCAGGTGGGGAGGAGTGGGAGGTGGTTCGGCAAGAAGGGCACATGCCAGTCCGGTGCTGGGTGTTGGGGTGAGGAGGAGAAATGCCTCTTCCCTAGTTCTGGTTTTAAGTCTTCCCTAGAGAATCCTGGCCTCTGGCCTTCCCTTAGATCCTCCCCAGTGAGGAAGGGTGAGTTATTTGATGAGGATCAGTTTTGCGATGCTCTCAGCCCGGCGGTGGTGATGTGAGGCCAGCAGCTAGGAACACCTGGGGGTGCTCACTGGACCCCTACTCCTGCTGCGGGCCCCTCTCCTCCGGCTGGAGCCCACCTGGCAGCCAGGCTACAAGACGCGCCTTCCACGACCTTCAGGGAACCTTAACCAAGCCAGGTTTATTACTCAGGCCCTGGAGGGGACACAGCAGCCTCAGGACCACAGCCGGAGGTCAGGGGTAAAGACAGTGCAGCAGACCTGGGCTTCTGCCTTTCCCTGCTTGAGGATAGGGGCCGAGGGTTTCACGACTTCACTCTTAATTGGTGAATTTAAAGCAAAGTTCTGAAGCTCTAATGCACTGCATATCGATTACAGTCAGTTGTACTATGAAGTTCCAAGTTGCTAAGAAACTAGATTGCAACTGTTTTCACCACAAAAAAAATTATGTGATATGACAGAAGCGCCAGTTAATGTTGTGCTGGTAAGCATAGTGTGATATATAAATGTATCAAATCAACATGTTGTACACCTAAAGCTTACAAAATATTGCGTACCAATTATATCTCAATGAAAAAAAGAAAAGGAAAAACTAAAAAAATAAAACATAAGAGCCAGAATTAGAGCACAGAAAGGGAAAGGCAGGGCGCCTGGGTGGCTCAGTGGGTTAAAGCCCCTGCCTTCGGCTCAGGTCATGATCTCAGGGTCCTGGGATCGAGGCCCGCATCGGGCTCTCTGCTCCACAGGGAGCCTGCTTCCTCCTCTCTCTCTGCCTGCCTCTCTGCCTACTTGTAATCTCTCTCTCTGTATCAAATAAATAAATAAATAATCTTAAAAAAAAAAAAAAAAAGAAAGGGAAAGGCAGGGTCTGTCACGTGGCCAGGTATGGAGGTCCCCCAGGGCTCTCTAAAAGGCGAATTTCATGGATGGGGCAGCCTGGCTTGCCATCTGCATGTATAGCCGGCAGTGCGTTTCCTGGGGATGGATGTCTTTGAGAGGGATGCCTTGGCAATCGAAGCCTTAGTTAATGGCAGGCACTTGTGTTACAGTCTAAAAAGCTACCTGTCAGGCCCTGACGCTATAGTGTCATTCAAAGTTTAGTGCAGGAAACAGCTCTCTCCATGTTTTGGGTAGAAAAGGATTTACAAGGTATCCATGCTTACCTCATTGGAAAGACTGGAAGGAGGGGAAGAGCTGGCTCAAGGATAAGGTCTCCAGGGGAGACTCCAAACGGCCAGGAAAAAGGGCCCACAAGTGGAGCTACTACTTCCGAGCCCTCCACTGGACTACCGGCGGAGCACAGACCTCCACAGTTGCAAGTCAGGGACCCAGAGACCCTGGTCAAGACGCTGCCATGACAGCCTGTTGCTAGGCGCCAACGATGCGTGCTGGCAGGTCGCTGCGGAAAAATCTCATGTTTCCACACCGTGACTTTCCAGCAACAACAATAACAAAAATCAAAAGGGGCTGCCGTCAAATTTGCACCTATTTCCAAGCAGAACCCTAGCTACCATGACTATAGTTTTTGGCTTTCTGAACTCTGTGGTCAGGAAGGTACCTTTGAGGGTGGGCCGGAGTTGGACGAGCTGAGCCACAGTACTCATCACAGTGGGGCACACACACTGGTCTACATTTCTTGGCTGGGTAGATCCAATCTAGCATAGGTCCTGGATCTCGGGATTTGGTTTTTCTTTTTTCTCTCTCTACTGGGATGAGTGAGAGGCAATGTTTGCTCTACACGTGCCACCTTTCCCTTAGATGGGCTGGTCCAAGGTCAAGAGTGGGGATTGGAAGGTAGCAAGGAGATTTTGACTCAAACACTGAGCTAATGTCCTCCAATCTATTTCTATTTTCTTATCTGCTGGCTTTGTTTTTGGGTTTTTTTGGGTTTTTTTTCCAATTGTTTCAGAATGTGGGTAGGGAAAAAGAATACAATTCATAAGGTCTTCCCAAAAACTTATCTTCTAATATGCTGCAGTGCAAAGAGCTGGGGGTAGAGAGACACCAAATGAGACTGAAGAGCATGATTCTCTTAGGTCTTCTGAGTTTACTTAAGGACTGTGGATTTGAACATAAGGCCATGAGTAAGCCATTAGAGAAACATATCTGAAGGGATGAGCCTAAAGTCAAAACACCTTAGGGGCGCCTGGGTGGCTCAGTCAGTTAAGCATCTGTCTTCAGCTTAAGGTCATGATCCCAGCATGCTGGGATCAAGCCCCACATCCCGCTCCTTGCAGCAGAGAGCCTGCTTCTACACCCCCCACACTCATGCTTTCTCACTCTCTCTTGAATAAATAAATATAAAGTCTTTAAAAAAAAACACTAAATGGATAAAGAAGCAAAACAAAGAGAAAAATCACTGCAGGAAGTACAATGAGTTGGTTTCCTTATTCTGCCCCTCGTGGGCTGTGTGACCTCTGGGTCTAAGTTTTTTCATCTGTAAACTGGACATAATTAAATATTTATCTCAGGAGAACAAAAAGGGAAAACTGCTTAAGATGGTGCTTGCCAGAAAAAGATTGAATCTGAATCCAAATACAACACTAATCACTAATGAAGTTCACAAAATGAATCTGGATGAAAACAGAGTAACCTGAAGCACCCTCTCTCTGAAACCAAACCCCCAACAATGAGTTTGTTGGAGAGTATTTGAAACTTTATATGGTAGTTCCACACTTACATTCCAGAGTTGCCACTCACAGCCATGGGATCTCGGCCAAGTGATGTGATCTTTCCAAGTCTAGGTATTCTGTTCTTGAAAATGGCAACAAATTATTGTACTTCACTAGAGAAGCCTGGGGGAATTAGATGTGAAAATCCACACAAGCATCTGGTATAGAATAAATGTTCAAAGGCTATGACCCGGTACTCGTGTTATCTGTTGTTAATCTGGACCAAACCATCAGTGGAGGAGCAGGTGTGAGACCTGACTCTGCCCTTCAAGGCAGGAATGCAGTGTGGTGCAGAGTGAGTGGAAGCAATTCTTAAGGGTCGCGCTATTATTCCCCCACCTGTATGTAAATGGGACTGCGAGTCAGGCAGGCGTCAGGGCAGATGGAAAATGGCCTGGTGAGCTCCCTCTTCCCCCACAGGAGTGTGGGGAGTGAGGAGAGTGAGGAGAGCCCACAAGGCTACACGTCACCATGCTTTCTCCACGGACCCTGCTCCTGACAGGAAGAGATGTGAGGTGAGGAAAGACAGAAGCAAATATGAGAAGATGCAGGGTCGACACACCATGACAGCTGGCTTCTAAATGATTCCCAACGGTGGTCCAGCTCCTGGTACCCATGCTCTTCTGTAGTCCCCTCTGCTCCAGTGTGGGCTGGACCTGCTGACTTGCTCCTAAAGAACAGAACAGTCCAATGTGATGAGCTAGCACTGCTGAGATCAGTCATACCAGACAGTGATCTTGATCTTGCCTGAACTCTGACTCCTCTCTTGCTTGCTCTGATGAAGCAAGCTGCCACACCTTGAGCTGCCCTAGGGAGAGGTTCCCAGGGCAAGTAACTGGGGGAGGCCCTCAGTCCTACAGCCCAGGAGGAACTGAATCTCGCCAACAACCTCCTGAGTGAGCTTGGAAGCAGGTCCTTCCCCACTGAAGTCTTGAGGTCTCAACTGCACCCTGGCCCACACCTTGCTGGCAGCCTCGTGAGAGACCCTCAAGGCCAGGACGCAGCTAAGCCACACCCAGGTTCTTGACCTACACAAGCAATCAGATAATAAATGTTGTAAGTCATAGTTTATGGGTAATTTATTATGCAGTAATACATAACTAATACGCCCAGCAAATAAGAAGTCCCTAGGTCTTTCCTGACTTTGCTTCTTTACCAAAGTGGTTGGTCCATTCTGCAGCAGAAAACACAACAAAATCTGAGTGTTTCTGCCATTAGTAGGCCACAAGGAATACGTTCCCAGTAATTACTGCCCAACCTGCTAGCATCCACCTCCCTCAGGCAGCAGAAACACTAAATGGATCATATAGATCCACAACATCCAATCTTCCTGAATAAGAACTAAGTGAACAGTCTATGAAATAACCAGATGAACTGGATGGGGAATTAGATGATTCCCATAACCACGTAGGCACAAAAAGGAAAACACACGAATATGAAAAACACACACAAAAACCAAAACTGAAGAACTTAATGTGAGATACAAAAGATATGTGAGGAACATTCCTTTGAAGGCTTGTACTAAGAAAGTCTAAATACTTTGCTCTCTCTCAAGGAGATTAAAGCAAACACGGAGTCCAGGATATGGGAAATGAAGAAGCAGACGAGGAGACTCTGATCAGAAGGTGAAACAGCAGCTGGTAGAACTGGGGAAAATAAGGAGAAAGAAAATGAAAGCACTTTAGAAATGTCAAAACTTGACCAAATTTGGGGCACCTGGATGGCTCAGTTGGAAGAGCATACAACTCTTGATCTCAGGGTCGTAAGTTCAAGCCACACGCTGGGTATAGACAGGACTCAAATAAATAAAACGTAGGGGTGCCTGAGTGGCTCAGTTTGTTGGGTGTCTGCCTTTGGCTCAGGTCATGATCTTAGGGTCCTGGCATCGAGCCCCAGGTCAGGCTCCCTGCTCAGTGGGGAGTCTGCTTCCCCCTCTCCTTCTGCTGCTCCCCTGCTTGTGCTCTTTCACTGGCTCTCTCAAATAAATAAGTAAAATCTTTAAAAATAAATAAATACTTTTTAAAAAAATTAACCCAAAAAACTGATCAGAGTTTACCAAAAATTGAAGTAATGATGTCAGTGTAGTCTTGTTTTTCCCAGCTCTTTTTGAGATATAATTGACACACTGTGTGAGTTTCAGGTGTATAGTGTATTGATTTGATACATTTTTAAGTTACAAAATGATTAACACCATAGTGTTAGACTACCTGCTGATGGCAGTCTCCATTAAAAGTAACTGGAATGGGGGCACCTGGATGGTTCAGCTGGTTAAGCATCTTTCTTCAGTTCAGGTCATGGTCCTGGGATGCTGGAATTGAGCCCCACATGGGGCTCCCTGCTCAGCCAGGAGCCTGCTTCTTCCTCTCCCTCGCCTGCTACTCCCCCTGCTTGTGCTCTCTCTCTGTGAAATAAATAAAATCTTTAAAAAAAAAAATGGTTACAATGGTAAGCTAAAAAAAAAAAAAAAAGAACCTAGAATGAAAACTGAAGGACAAAAAACTGGAAAAAAAGAACTTGAAACAATGTTCAAATACACAGAGGAAAAACATTGCTGAACTGAAGATCTGAATCTGGAAATCAAAAAGCTCACTAAAGGGGTTCCTGGGTGGCTCAGTTGGTTAAGTGTCAGATTCTTGATTTTTGGCTCAGGTCATGATCTCAGGGTTGTGAGACTGTGCCCCCTGTCGGGAGCTATGCTCAGCATGGAGATTGCTTGAGATTCTCTCACTCCCTCTCCCTCAGCCCCACCCCTTCTCTCTCTCTCTCTCTAAAAAAAAAAAAACAACTCACTAAAAAAACCCAAAAACAAAACAAAGCAAAACAAAAACCAAAAAGCTCACTACGTATCAGGCAAAATTAATTAAAAACTATAAACATCAATGTACCATCTGAAGTTACCAATCTATAAGATTAAACAAAGAAGTGTACAGCATCCAGACATCAAAATTAATTGTTTATAAAAGTAAAAAAAAAAAACCAAACCCAGAGTCAAGTTGGTTTCTAATTTCTCAGCAACAGCTGATGCCAACAATGAAGGTGAGATGTGACCCGGGGCTCTGCATCTGATTAAGTTGCTGCTCACATGGACAGAACAGAAAAGCATTCTCACACATGCAAATTCCAGTTATGGGAACTCTGAATCCATTAAAGAATAACTAAATCTAATTTATGGTATCAGTCAGGATTCGATCAGAAAGGCGGAACTGTGTGCATGCATGCGCATGTGTGTGCGTTCGTGCATGCGTAGGGATTTGACTCATGCAGTGTGGGAGCTGGGTGGGCACCCTTCAAAATGTGATGCTGGGGATTGAGGGACACAGGGCCAGCAGTCAGGAAGGGACAGTAGAGAAAGGACAAGAGCAATCTGGATCCCGTGAGCTGGAGTCCACGAGGACAGTCCCTGGGGACAGAAACTCATGCCAGCTGGGTCCTCATGACAGAGCTAAGCACACTCACCTGGTCCAGGAGGCAGGGACGTTCCAGGAGGATCCAAGGGAATGTGGAGCCGTGACGGGCCCGGCTGCTAAGGAGCTGAGGCAGCAGAGAAATGATAGCACATTTGAGCTAAAATCGGCTGCTGTCTCATTTCCATCCTCCAAACCTCCATGAGAATCTCTAGTCTTGTGGGCCGTTCTAATCAGAAACATACAGAAAACATAATTCTGGAAAAATTTAATTTGGCCTAGGCAGTGGAAACATTACAAAGACCCCACGGTCCATCCCTTTTCGACTTGGCACCATACATGTTGCCTTAAACCACACTTACTCTCCAAATAAAGACAGTAACAAAACCACACTTCTGTGTAACAGGACACAATATCCCCTGTACGGCCAAAACCACACTGACCTTCTCCCCAGAACGGCACCAGAGTCCCAGGTTTGTCTCTGGAGAATGGGCATTCTTTTCCGAGCTAGTTCATACTCCCTTTTTGACATCTTAATACTTAAATACTTACACAGAACGTTATTTATTATGAGCACATCTTAAATTAGAAGATAAAGGGTTGAGAGATTTTAAAAATTTGGTTAATATTTATTAAAATATAGTCACATCACAATAAGGGAGAAATACTCATAACTATCTGTTCTTTGTTCTACAACAGGTCATGAGGTCACAATTAGTATTTCTAACTACCACCATTCACTACTCCTTCCTTATTCCTTTGTCCTCAGCAAGCACCTCGGTTCGTCATAATTCCTCGCCTGGCGGAATGATCCAAACCCTTTGTGGAAGGTGTGAGCCATTACCAGTATGAATTGGGTTATTATTGTTTTCCTTTGACTTTAACCAGAGGCTACGGGAGTACTATAAGGTACTGTAAAGGATCTCCGGCATTCTCCCTCCTTATCCCCACTATGTAGTAACAACCCAATTTCCCTTTGATGGTCAGGATCAATCACCCCAGCCAGTACTTTACCTGTTTTTTCAGCGCCCAAAGACACCACCAGCTTCAAATTCCATTTCAAGGCAATCTTTGCAATGTCTCCTGGTGAAAGCATTTCTCTCTTTATAACTTAAGACTTCTAGACTAGTAGAGGCTCAAGCTGCAGGAATGAGAAGCAAAAAGTTGACTACTGGATCAATAGGGCTGATAGAGAGAGGAGTGACTCTCATTTTTGTGCCTTGATTCCTGGACTCCCAGATCCAGGGTGTGGGAGAAGCACAATGCCAACTGAGAGCATATACCACATGCTGAAGAACACAGCCTCAGCCCTGCAAGATACCACCACCTAGCTGGTACCATAGTTATTCACTCAATCACGTGTCAGGGCAGTTGTTCCAGGATGATGAGGGAACACGGTAAGATCAGTGAATGCCAAGAGTACGAACCCACTTCTGCATTTTGTGTGCTGTGAATACCATGACGGCAGATGACACATTCTCTAAGGCCACAGATGGCAGTTTTGGCAGAGGCACTGTAGGTGGCGAAGGCAAGTCTATGTGCAGAGCAAGTGTCAATTCCAATAAGAAGGACTCGCTGGCTTTTTCATAATGAAAGTGGTCCAATGTAATCAACCTAACACCGGGTAGCTGGCTGATCCCTCCAGGCAATGGCACCGTATCAGGAGCTGTGTTGTCCCTCGTGCTGGCAGATGAGGCACTCAGCAGCAGCTGTAGCCAGGTCAGTCTTGGTGAGCACAAGTCCACCACTGTCACCATGGCCACTTCGGTTGGCATTGAGTCCGCAGGAGTTGCTGGGGAAGAAGGCTGTCCCATGTCTATGGAACAGGTGATTCTATTGATCTGATTGCTAAAAATCTTCCTCTACCCTTTGGTGAGCATTCATGTGGAACACAAGTTAGCTTCACATTCTGCCATTCAGAGGTCTATTTTCGTACCTCTTCCTCAGGCCTTTTGATCTTTCACTTGTGTTCTTTCCAAGTCCAACTACCCAGTCAAATGATGCCTTGGTGCAGACACTTTCTTCCGACCATCTCTCCTTCCAGGCAAAATGAACAAACAGGTACCTTGTTCCAAGTTCTGTCCACTGGGAGGATTTCCACTCTGTCCATTCCCCAATGATACATACCCACCATGCAGAATGATCTGTAAATGAAGCCCCAGACTTCCTCCCCACGTGAACTGATCACAGGGAATTTCCCATGAAGACATGGGTGTGGGTTGAGAGAGAATGTAATGTAGCAGGAAGAGGGCTTTGGGCATCATGGAATTGGTGATAGGATCTTAAGGCAGGAGAAGATTAACTTCCTCAGGCAGGGATGGAAGGGCTGCTTTAGTGGCAAAAAAGTTTTGAGGTCCTTAGCTGCACTGGAATCTGCCAATGTGGCCATCCTAATGTTCAAACTCAGATTCCTTCCCAACTAGTACCCTAACTTCTTTTCCTTTTCTTTTTTTTAAAGTAGGCTCCATGCCCAGTGTGGGGCTTAAACTCAGGACCCTGAGATCCAGAGTCACGTGCTCAACCAACTGAGCCACCCAGGTGCCCCCTAACACCCTAATTTCTAATGAAAGAGATCCTGTGAGGCTGGGAATTCAACTATGTTGTGATTCAGTGCCAGAAAGATTCACAAGACTCAGTTAAGTAGTTACAGTCACAGGTAAACTTTCTTCCAGCACCAGACACCCAGCAGAAGGAGCAGAAGAACAACATGCATCAGTGTGGTCAAGCAGGATCCAGCATTAGCCTGTCACGTTCTTCTGTGTCCAAGGGCACACAGGAGTGCTTTCTCCCCAGTAGCAAACCACGGGTAAGTACGGGGTGTCCCTGCCCAAGGAGGCCTGCGTGAGTCTCAGGTCCGAGGGGGAGGGTCATATAGACTTAACCCACTATTTTTTTTTTTTAATTTAAATTCAATTAGCCAGGGTGCCTGGGTGGCTCAGTGGGTTAAAGCCTCTGCCTTCAGCTCAGGTCATGATCTCAGGGTCCTGGGATAGAGTCCCGCATCAGGCTCCCTGCTCCCTGCTTCCTCTTCTCTCTCTGCCTGCCTCTCAGCCTACTTGTGATCTCTCTCTCTCTCTGTCAAATAAATAAAAAATCCTTTAAAAAAAATAAATAAATTCAATTAGCCAGCATATAGCACATTATTAGTTTCAAATGCATAACCCACTATTAACCCTCTGTTCCACAGGAAGGCTCTGGGTTTGGTTTTCACTATCTCAGCCCTGCAACCACAAGACTTAATGTTTCTTTCAGGGTTGTCATAGAGGTATCATGAAAACTTGAAAGTCCTGATTTTCTTTTTTTTTTTTTTTTTTTTTTTTTTTTTTTTAAATTTTTTTTTTTTTTTTTTTAAACAAGAAAGNCAAGTAGGCAGAGAGGCAGGCAGAGAGAGAGGAGAGAGGAGGAAGCAGGCTCCCTGCCGAGCAGAGAGCCCGATGTGGGCCTCGATCCCAGGACCCTGGGATCATGACCTGAGCCGAAGGCAGCGGCTTTAACCCACTGAGCCACCCAGGCGCCCGAAAGTCCTGATTTTCAAATTAGAGACATCATTTTAATTTTAAAGAGAAGTTACAATTCTTTGACTAAACCATTGTGCCTTTAGGAATCTACCATAAGAAAATAAGAAAGATGTGTATAAAAATATAACTGTCAGGATGAATCACCAGAGCGGTGTCCCTAGCCGACACACCAGACACTGCTCACATGAAACCATTGTGCATTACGGTACATCCATGACACGGAATGCTCAGCAGCTATTAAAAATGTTACAGAACATTTATTGACATGAAGAGGTGTTAGGATAAACCAGCATGTGCGCCGGGTAGTCAGATAACATACAGTAATGATTCAATTTCTGTAAAAAATATGTAGGCATATATGGCAAAAAAAAAAAAGACTTACAAGGCTGGACAGTAAAATGGGAACAGAGCTTGTCCCAGGGAAGGGAGTCAAAGGGTGTTTATGCTGTTCACCTGTATTTCTTTTTTTTTCCCATAAATCACATTATTTACTTTTGTAATACCAAATGTCAACTTATTTCAGCCCTTCATTTCGATTAAGACAAACCCATTGGGGTAAAAAATAGGGGTTCTTCAGAAGCAGAAATGATTTCCAAGTTGCCGCAGAGACAGCGAGGGTGTTCTCCCGGGACGCGGGCGGGAGCCTTCACGCGCACAGGCAGGCTGGGTTCTGCGGGACACGGCGGGACACCGGTGCCTTCTACAGCGGCAGGTCCTGGCTCTGCCCCCGTGGTCCGGGGCGGAGCAACTCACTGCCAGTCTGTCCTACTCCTGCTGAGTCACCATCCTCATCATCTTCAGAGCCATGTCCCCTTGGTCAGAAGGAACCTAGAACCAAACAGTCTCCTGAGTCCACGATCCTGGTTCTGGGTTCAGGGGCAACATCCTGAGACCCCACTCCCAGGAGGAGTCCCGGCTCCATGACAGCAGCCTAGGAGGACATCGCGCCTGAGTGCGCACCTTAGGGGAGGGTCCCATCTGTGAGATGACCCCTCCACGGGAGGGAAGCTTGTCAGGCTGCAGAAGAGGTCAGCATTTAGGAAAGAACCTGCTGCTCCATTTGGGCTGATCTGTTGATTTATTTATTTAGAGAGAGAGAGGGAGCATGAGTGGGGGGAGGGGTGGAGGGAGAGGGAGAGAATCCCAAGCAGACTCTGCTGAGGGCAGAGCCTCAGCCGGGACTTGGTCCTAGGACCCTGTGATCAGAATCTGAGCTGAAATCAAGAGTTGGACACTTAACTGACTGAGCCCCCCAGGCGTTCCTGTTGATTTCCTTCTAAGACCTGTGCTTATGTTACCAGGACCTAGCTTGTTCAAGGAAGAAGGAAGACTCTAAACATTTTAAAGGATTCTCTGGGACTAGAGTACAAAATAGCCAAGAGGGAAGCTAATAGCAAATCAGTCAACAATACAACAAAAAAGATGTTTTGGGGTAGCACCCCATTTTGGTGTTACTGTTATTATTCAATTTTGTTTTTCCTTTAAATTTTTCAGATAGGTTTCTCACCCAATGTGGAGCTTAAACTCATGACCCTGAGATCAAGAGTCTCATGCTCTACTGATGGAGCCAGCCAAGTGCCCTATCCCTTAGATTTCTCAAATAATTCCTTTATAAACACCCTCCCCACATACCATTGAAAAGGGGAGGGACAGAGGCCTCAGTTTCTCCTCCACAAAGATGGGTGTCCTGTTGATGGCCCCAAGTTCTGAAAGCCCATGGCTCCATGATTCTCTACGGCACACTGCTGTCCCCAACCCTCTTGCCCAGCAAAGTCCCCTGGAAGCACAGGCATAGTGGGGTATACCAAAAAGACATTTCATCAACTAAAGGGGAAGTGGTTGGAGGTAATTTAAAAACAGTTTCCAGGAGCTATTTTAAGGTTGCCCCAACTGATGCTTTGCTTCTCTCGGTGACAAACCAGAGGAAATGGGCCTGAACTCCAGCACATGAGCAAGAGCATGTGCTCTCCTTCCCCCACCCCTTCCTCCTTCCCCTCCCACCTGCCCCTGCAGGGACCCTTCTCATAGCACTGTGCCCTAAGACTTCCTACTAGCTCCCTCCCTAGTTGATACTGAGGGTTCTCAGAATACTTAAAGCCCTAACGGGGAGACGCCTGGGTGGCTCAGATGGTTCAGTGGCCACCTTCGGCTCAGGTCATGATCCCAGGGTCAAGGGATCAAGTCCCGAATCAGGCTCCCACCTCAGTGGTTGCAGTGGGGTGTGCTTTTCCCTCTGCCTGCTGCTCCCCCCTGCTCACATGCCCACCTGCTCACTCTGCGCACTCTCTCTTAAATAAATAAAATCTTAAAAAAAAAAAAAAAAAGCCCTAACAAAATGCCCTCCTAACCCTGTGTCCTGCTGTCTTGTTCATGGCCTCCCGACATGAAGCTTCTTCAAAGGGCAGGCTACTGCCTCCTTCCGCTTTCTGAGAGGAAGTTGTCTTCCCTCCCTCACTGCTCATTCATCTGCTCCACCCTGTCCATGTTGGCTTCCAGGCCAGCCACTGCCCTGAGAGCACTTGCCACGAGCACTACAGATACCACTCTGCCCACATCACTGCGGACACTTCATTCCTTTATCTGAGCGGGTGGCAGCTTGTGACATGCCTGGCCCCTGGCAACTTTGCGGATGCCCACGTCCCTGGTCTCCCTCCTCCTTTTCTGGCTGCCCTTTCTCAACTCTCCTTTGTACATCCTTCTTTCACCTCCTGCCTCTTAAATACTAGTGTACCCAGGACCTGTCCCCGGCTTTTTTCATATTTGACTCCCAAATCTCTCTCTCCAAGAAAAAAAATTTGACTCCAGATCATACATACACAGTGTATATATTCAGTTGCCTTATGAGCACACTTGGCGGTTCTACAGTAACAGGTACCAAATCTGGCAAGTTCTCCCTTCTGACACTTTATCGAATTCCTCTACTTCTCTCCCTCCTGGATTACTGTGAGAGCGCCATAGAGGGGCACCTGGGTGGCTCAGTCGGTTAAGCATCTGCCTTCGGCTCAGGTCATGATCCCGGGGTCCTGGGATCGAGCCCCACTTCAGGCTCCCTCCTCAGCGGGGAGTCTACTTCTCCTTCTCCCTCTGCCTGCTGCTCCCCCTGCTTGTACGCTCTGTGTCAAATGCATAGATAAAATCTTAAAAAAAAAAAAAAGTGTCTTAGATCGGTTCTTTGCCTCAGTCTCATCCCAGACCCTTTGCTGCTAGATTGCCATTTCTTAGACAAGTCTGGCAATTTCATTCCTTTGCTTTAAGACCCTCACTGGCACGCCATTGCTTTCAGGATGTGTGAGCTCCCTAACAAGTATCCCCGGCCTCAGGTCTCCCCAGTGCGCCTCCCGAGGCTCCTGACCCGCCCATGCTGTTCTCCCTGCTCCTACACCTCCTCCTTGACGAGCTACCGCAGCTAAGGAGTTGGGTTTCTGGAGAGGGCACTTTAGTTCCTGCTGAAATCTCTCTTAGCATCTCCTCGGCTATCCAAGGAAATACGCTATGTGTGCCTGATGTACAAACAGAGCTTAAAGACTAGTTTTCTAGCCAGACCACAGCCCCTCAGCCCCCTTCTCTATGGAGATTCTGTCCTAAGCACCAGGGGGCCAGGCAGAGAGAGCTGCCCAGAGGGCACCTTACCACCTCTTCCCATGAATCTCCTCCAGGAAACCACTGTCCTGGGAAGAAGTGAGACCCTGCATTTAAGTGGCCAGACCAAAGCCTCACCACGGGGGAAGTACCTGACCCCTTGGGCCCCCATGCAGGTGTCTGCATGCATACATGCACACACACACGTGTGTGTTTACAGTGGATTCATCCCTCCAGAATCTCCCTCAGCCCACAGACAGCCATTCAGTCAACCTACGACCTAAGGGGATATAGCGTGTTCACTTGGCAAGTGCAGGAAGGAGACAACCTCATCTTTGCACACAAAGCCTCTTCCAAACTGGAAATCTGGAAGCTACTGTGGCTTGAACAGTCCCCCGCCTCGTACCATGCACTGTGACTCAGCTTTCCAGAGCGCTGAACTTTGGTTTTTATTCCCCAAAAATGTTAGGGAAAGACAATTTCTCCCTTCCTCCCCCCAAGACAAATGATTAAGAAGAAAGTAACATTAAATGCATTTGAACTAAAGAGTAAAAAATAGAGAGCCCAGCTTAACGCTCTCAGAAGGATTTAGCTTTTTTAAATGAGACCTTCTAGATCCAAAGGAATGAAGCACTAACAGCAGGACTTCATTAGAGACCTGGAAACACTCCCCAAACCAAAGCACTTCTAACACCAATCCGGACAGTGCACTCACGCATCACCAACTGCCCACGGTGTCACTCTCAGAGCAGCTAAGAGCCCACGACCAAGGCTGAGGGATGAGGCCTCACCATGTGCCCAGCTCTGAGGATCCAGTAGAAAGCCAGATTCTTGTGGGACTTGACGAAAGCAGACGTTTCCGAAGACTTAGGGTCACTGTACACAGCCTTCCACTTCAGCTGATTGAATCTGGGCAGCTCTGCCCACTTCAGTTTCCGCACCCAGGCCTCCTGACCTGGTGAGAGGGACAGAGCAGGGCCTGGCATCAACGGCTGGGCGGGGCAGAAACAAAAATCTAGATCCCATCACTTCGCCTTTCCCACACTGTAATGTGCATAGAACCCATCCGAGATCTGGTTAGAATCTGCGAGTCGGTAGGTCTGGGTAAAGCCTGAGACTCTGCCTTTCCAGAGAACTCCCAGTGAGGCCCAAGATACCTGGCAGAAACCCAAACACTGAGAAGCCTGGCTGCTTTTGTCTCTGCCTTTCCCACCAGCGTATGCTCTGAAGGAAGGAAACTGGGGACCTCTGGAGGTGGCAGGAGTCTCCGGAGGACTGAGAAGTCTCAGGGTGGGGAGATGCTAACGTGGATCACCTGGGCAGATCATGGAAGAAACACAGAGCCCTTTCAAAGTGGCCTTAGTGCTCTTGGCTTACAACTGGCGGAAATACTCAATCCCGCTGACCTTAAGGTGTGTCATATACCTGTCAGACCCTGTGCCTCGATTTACCTGCCTTTCAGTCTTTACCTGGTCCTACTGAAACAGAACCACAAAGGTCCTCAGGTTCAGAGTCAGCAGGGTTTAGTTTCACTTCAGCTTGCAGAGCTTACCACCTACTTGGACACTGACAAAGACTCGATTCAACAGTGCCTTGTTCCCATGGCCAGGAAAAGGTCTCCCTTTCTATTTCCGGCAGGAGTAGGCGTCGTGCATTTCTTAATCATACAGAAGCGCCTCAAAATCTGGCAGGCCCAGGCTTCCTAAGGGGTCACCATGATGAGGGAGCAGAAGGCTAGCTGAGGGCAAGCAGAGGCTGACACCCGGCAAACCACCCCCCGCCCCAGGTGGCATCTGTGTGACATTCTGCAGGCACTCCTGGCTGCCCTAAAGCTCCGGGAAGGAAAAAGCAAATGGTTAACTAACAGCGATTATAGTCCAGCTGTGCTTCCCTCAGTTTAGAAATGTTTTCATGGTTTACAAGAAAAAGCATTCTCAGTAATCACGTAACTTCCAGAAGGAAACTCCCAACTGTCTTAATGTTAATGCTTTTCTAGAGGGAGAAACCACTTGACTTGACAACAGCAAGGCCTCCAATATCTTGTACTTCCTCTTTAGCATACAAAAATTCTTTTGAAAACCCCCCTTTTTCCTTACGCCCAACTCTGGAGTGTATAATCAGCCACCCCTCACAAGCCCGGGGCAGCAGCTCTTTCTGCCCACGGGTCCTGTCCCCGTGCTTTCAGAAAATCACCATTCTGCACCAAAGACGTCTCAAGAATTCATTCTCGGCCGTTAGTTCCGACCTCACTCCAACAAACCTCACCTACATTCAAAAACTGCATCACCCGCTCTGTCCTCGTCAAAGAGGTCATACAGATGAACGGAACAGGAAATGGCCTTCTTTGGCCTTCTTCCTGGCATTTCAATGTCACCAGCCCCAAGACTGGCATGTCTGGGGCCAGTTCCCTTCCAGCTCAACCTACCAAACTAGTCTCCACGTGCCCCTCAGAGTGTTTTCCTACCTACGGTGTCCACGATGAGATCGAGCTGTCCGTTATAGATGGTCACATTGACCCCAGCTTCCAGTAGCTCGTCCACAATGCTGATGACCGGCTTCATGAAGTCCCCTTCCATGTTCTGGAAGACATTGGCAGACTGGCCTGCACATGAGGAAAGTCAAAGAGGTAAGAGCCTGCAATCTGCCAGAATAAGGGGCACCCTTTCAGACCAGAGGATCCTCGGCCCTGGCACCCAAAAGGAACCACTGTGCTTCACCTAACAAAGACTGAGCGCCCAAGTGCTTCACCAACAGGGACCGGCTGGCCCAGAAACCCATGCCCTGAGCCAGTCACCTGAAGGCTAATGCCCAAGCAAACGGAGCTTCACAAAATACTGTTAGGCCGGTCCTCTCGGGAAACAGTCTCTGCTTTGGGGCACGTGTTAGTTTTCCTCCTTTGCTAAGTAACACCAGGGCCATGTTATAAGTCCTGCACAAGTGGGGCTACCCTACTAATAAACCAAATCAGACCTAAAGCAATGCAGAGCCAGCCCTCCGGGAAGCCACGGGGAGAATGAGCCCCAGGCAAGAGAGGAGATGGTCGGCACCACACTCCTGGTGGATTCCTGACCGTCATCGCCGTTAACACTGAACCCCACAGTGACAGCAGCTACTACACATCTCCGTCGGCTAGTCATTGGGTTAAGCAAGCACTTTACAAACAACATCGCATTTCCTCTTCCTCAACCCTGGGAGGGAAGGAGTCCTAACCCGTGCGGTGGTTAAAGCAGACGAGGCTCCGAGAGGCTAAGAAACATGCCCAGGGTGAGAGAGCTGGTCAGTGGCGGGCGGGGCTGTGAGCACAGGCTGGTGGGCTCCGTAGTGCAAACGGACGCTTAAGTGCAAACCCGAGCTCAACACCCTACATGTGGGTATCGGCTGGCACGTATGTCCCTCCCCAGACACAGCTGGAGCCAGAGTTTTCTCTATCAGTCATCGTTTGCCAAAATGTAGTCCCCTTGCACGTCCAGCTGCACGGGGCAGGGAGGGTCCCTGTAACCAGCGAAGGTGGGGCTGGAGAACGCAGTCAGAGGGATCAACGGAAGGGGCGGAGCGGAGAGGGGCTCTTGCGGCTCCATCTTAGTTAGCTGCCTTCCTGTGATGGCGCACACCCCTATCCTCGGGGCCACCCGGTTCCCCGTGGGGGTACCCACCCTAAAGCTCTGACAGCGGATTCTTTTTATTTGATCTAATTAACTCCACTCCCCCCCCCCATTTCTAGAAAACTCTAAGGGGTGAGGTGGAAATGAAGACGCGGAAGCTGGGAGGAGTCCTCTGCGAATTGTAAGTTGGGAGGAGGACCTGTGTACCCGAGGAAGCCAGGGCCTGAGCCGAGTCTTAGCCTCTCAGCAGCTCAAGGGGCTGCCCTAGAAAGGTATCGCTTTGGGGGAGCTCAGACATAAAGGAAGCCCTCCTCTGCTTGGCCTGTCTCCCCTCCAGGGATCTGGGAATCCCACTGGCTCACGGCCTCCCTACAGGACTGAGCAGGAACTTACCCAAGTTCTCATCTCTGAGGTCCTGGTCCTGATTTCTGAGGATCCCCAATAGTGCCTAATATGGCCCCCGGAACAGAAGGCAGTAGACCCCTGGACCACATCCAGCATGGGGGGCGGGCGGTGCTGGCTGGGGAGCTGGTCAAAACCTGCCCCAAAGGACCTTTGTCTGGAAGTCACACCCACAACCACCTGTGGCTTTGGGTGTGGCTTTTTATCTCAATTTTTTTGTTATGGAAAACCTCAAACTGATAACAAAAGTCAGATGAGTGAGAGGATCCGCAGGTGCCCACAATCTGGCTTCGACAGTTATCGAAACCCAGCCCGTCATCTCCTTCCCCTCCCGGCCCACTTCCCTACCAACATCTTATTCTGACGGATTTGGGCAGGTTATTTACCGTCTCCGTATTTGCTTGCTCATGTATAAAATGCGGCCAGTAATGCTGTCCTACCTGCAGCCCATTCTTCAAATGAAGGCCTTTGAAAAAGCACCTCTACTGCCCCACAACCCCACAAAGGGCCTTTTATTAGGTCACAGAAGTACCTCCCCAGGAGCAATCCTCAGGAATAATTCTGAGCTTCTTTCTGATGGGACCGTTCATGAGCTGACTCAGCGTGTCCTGCTGTAGGTGTCTCACGTAGCGCTGGTAAAGATGAACTGAAACAAACTGGCACCCGGTGAGTCAAGGGGCTGGGAACATGACCAAGAGAACGTCTTTCCCAAGCTGCTGGGAGAGTGTGTCTAAGAGGGAGGCAGGCTTTCAGCTGGAAAACGAAAAGTATCACCTTCATTCACCCCAGATGGAGGAAAAAAGCCAGAAAGCCACTGAAAGTGTTGAGATGCGTTATTAATTTTGATTGCTGCATTTTATGTACTTTGGGGCCATTAAGATTATCCAGCATAGCCCAAGGAAATCAGCTGAGAAGTGGAACCTAGGGCGCCTGGGTGGCTCAGTGGGTTAAAGCCGCTGCCTTCGGCTCAGGTCATGATCCCAGGGTCCTGGGATCGAGGCCCACATCGGGCTCTCTGCTCAGCGGGGAGCCTGCTTCCTCCTCTCTCCTCTCTCTGCCTGCCTCTTTGCCTACTTGTAATCTCTCTCTCTGTGTCAAATGAATAAATAAAATCTTTAACAAAAAAAAAAAAAAAAAGAAGTGGAACCTAGAGGCTTCTGCAGCCTTGACAGGCCTCCTACGGAGGGAGGACTCCGGGAGTTCAGCATCCTCAGCGAAGCAGGGTCAGCTGAAAGACAGCTCATTCCAGTCTTCAGAAGGACTGTCATGTGTAATGTGCAGAAGTTGGTTTCCAAACGTCACAAACATTATGCTAAGTGCAAGAAGCCAGATGCAGAAGACCACCCACTGAATGGTTCCATTTATATGAAACGTCCATATCTAGAAACACAGACAGATTAGTGACTGCCTGAGGCTGGGTGTGGGAATGGAACCAACTGCCAGGAAACAAGGGATCTTTCTGGCATAATGGAAATTTCTAGAACTGGATTGTGGTGATGGCAGTGAGCAGCTCTGTGAATACACTAAAATCACTGAATCATACACTTCAAATGGGTGAATTTTGTGGCATGTAAGTTATGTCAAAAAAACTGAAAGAATTGATTCCCTCTTGCATGGGGTCGGAGACAGGGCTCTAGCAACGTCAAGGTTCACTTACCTAGGGGGCTCTGGGTGAATTCTAGGCTCGACTTCACTGCAGATGTGGGAGTGCTTTTAGTTAAGATGTTGTAGAAGTTCACCCCATCCGTGTTCTGAAATACAGAGTGATAACTGGGTGTTTGTTTATTATCCATTATCAAAGCTGCATAACAGAAAGGCAACTGGCTTTCCATCTTCTCTGAGGACAGCTTTAACTTTGTAAATTTGCCAGGACCAGAAAGAAATGCAGCTCTGCAGGCTGAGACCGGCTGTCAGTCCAATCCTGCAGGTGAATGAGCAGTTTATCTGCATGGAGCTCAGATGCTGGAGGAAACCAAGGGTCTGCATGTTACTTTACAGGGAGAACAGGGCTAAGGAGGGTCCTGCACACTCATCCTCAGCTGTGCATTCTTCCCTCCTGGCTCGCTGGGGGTTAGAATGTTGCCTGGCAAGGATTCAAACATTCACTTCTGCAAGACATATCATTTCTTTTTTTTTTTTCTTTTTTTTTTTTCTTTTTTTTTAATTTATTCATTTGACAGAGAGAGAGAGAGATTACAAGTAGGCAGAGAGGCAGGCAGAGAGAGAGGAGAGAGGAGGAAGCAGGCTCCCTGCCGAGCAGAGAGCCCGATGTGGGCCTCGATCCCAGGACCCTGGGATCATGACCTGAGCCGAAGGCAGCGGCTTTAACCCACTGAGCCACCCAGGCGCCCAAGACATATCATTTCTTAGAGCGTCCATACATTCGGTCAAGGGACAAGTGGGTCTTGCAGGCTTGGGGGTGGCTTTCTGATCCTGTCACTGCTCAGACTCATCGGCTTTATTGTTTAGCACGTGATCCTTTTCAGATCTGTGGGGATTCTCGGGATAGACCCAAATCCTGAGAGCACCAACCTGGGGGCCCTGGCTCCTTGTGGGAACAAGGCAAGTGGGCTGCCCCCGAGTGTATCCCAGTACCTGTTCAACGACCATTTCTGCTTTCCCCCACAGCTGGGTGGCCTCTTTGTAGAGCCCCTTATTCACGGCATCCAGGACATCCTCTGCAACCTGAGACACCTCTGCCAGGCCTTGGTCGTCGAGAAGAGACTGGAATGCAAACCGAGAACGAGAAGGCCCGCTCTGCTCAGAGATACAGACCTGGCATCACCACAGCTGGGGACAGGTGACAGAAAGAAACACAGCGAAACCCTGGCAGAGTCCAGATGGTGGGTATAGGGGTGTTCAGAGGGATCTTTCAACTTTTCTGCACATGTGAAAGTTGTTATCATAAAAAGTTGGGGAGATTATAAACACTGTGTTTCTTATACCTGGAGAAATGGGGAACTGGGCTGATGGTTCATTCAGGTTGCCCCAAGGGAGCAGTGTCAACCTCCTAGGCAAACCCAGCTAGCCTGTTTGTCCTGGGGACAGAGCCAGGAGGGGTCAGCCGGGCTGCTTACCACCAAGGGTGCAAAGGTGGGGACTCATGTACTCACCACACTGTACAGGAAAGGGCCCCACGAGAGCACCGAATCTAAAGGAAGCCACACAGGCACGAAATGAGTCCACCATGGCTCTGCCCTCCCAAAGAAAAACCCAACTAGCTTCCCTCCCAAAGCAGAGACAGAAGCAAGAAAGCCCGGTGGCTTTGGGGTTCCTTAACTCGCTGGTGTCCCTGCAGGGCTGCAGGCTCCATGATCCGGAGATGGGATGATGTGGGAGCCTTTCTGTTGACTCAGGGCTAATGACACGTTGATTTGGGCTGATCCTGGAGCAGCGAGTGATGGCATCCCCACAAGCGTGCTGCGTGTGCGCGCACACACGCAGGTCCCTCTCTGCTAGACCTCTGGGCTTTCTGACAGCTTAGAATATTCCCCCCCCCCCCGTCCTCACATTTCTGCTGTGTATTTGCTCCTCCAGTCTGGGGACACTAGCTTCTGCCAAGGAGCTAATTAAGGAAGGAGACCATGGACTTTGTAATTCAAGCATCTATGAGTATACTATCAACCAATTCTTTTCTATTCCACAAACACAGAGAATTTACAAAGGGTCTGAAGCCAGCAAGGAGTTTTAGAGATACAAATGAGCAAAACAATGCCTGCCCTCAAAGAGAATAGTTAGGCTTGGTCTGACAGATGCACAATTCCCGTAACTCTACGTAAGGCTAGGACCACTGAGATGAGCCAACAAAGTGATCAAGGACCACAACTTGCACATTGGAATATGTCACTCTTTTGCTTAAAAGACTTCAGTTGTTCCCTAAGGCCAAGCATCTCAAAGTATATTTCAAGGAACCTCAATACTGCAGGTCAGCCTAAGTATTAGAGAAGAAAAAATGATTCTTCAGTTAAATATCTCTGAGGCTATGGAAAACAGAGTATTTTTTCCCCTGCAGGACTTCTCAGAGCCTTTAACATGCCTGTGAAACCTTGAAGAGGTGGAGCCAGTACTTAGCCCTGGCAACTTATTTGACTACGAAGCCCTTTGTACAGCACCTCACTGGTCTGGTATTCTTCAGGGTACACCCTGAGACACGCAGGCATACCAGGTCCCCCAGGACCCTATCATTCATCTCTCCAACTTAACTATCAAGTTTGTGCCTTAGTTTCTTGAAATACAGAATCGTCTGCAATTCTCCAATGTGCCCATTCCCTGCCTGATCTAGACCAGGAAAGGACAAGACTTTTCTATAAAGGAACAAACAGTAAACATTTTTTGCTTTGGAGGCCAGGCAGCCTCTGTTGCAACTACTTGACTCTGTTGCAGCAACCTCCAAACAGCCACAGACAACATGTAAACGAATGGGTGTTAACTGTGTACCAGTAAAAAGCTTCTCTACCAAAGGAGGTGACATGACAGACTCTACTTGTAGGCTGTGGTATGCCAACATCTTATGTGCAACAGAACTTTCCGCAGTGATGGAAACATTCTCTATTTATGTGGTCCAGGACAAGTCAATAGTCACATGTGGCTACTGGGCGCTTGAAATGTGGACAGTGTGACTGAAAGATTGAAGTTTTGATTGTATTTTAATTAATTTAAAATTTAGCTGCGTATGGCTATGGCTACGCTACCATCTTGAACTGTGTAGATCTTCTTGAAGACATGGAGCACATCTGCATCTTTCCTAGCACCTAGCACAATGCCTACTACCTAGCAAATAGTAATTGTTCATATAAATTAACAGTATTTCTCTCTCAAAAAAGAGAGTACTTCTGGGATGGAGGGGTGGAATTAAGTGGACCTGAAAGGAAGAATTCAGATCTGGGCAGAAGATTTTTTCTTTCTTTCTTTCTTTCTTTAATTGAGAGAGAGTGCACAAGCACAAACAGGAAGTGTGAGGGGGTGGGGGGAGGAGGGGCAGAGGGAGAGGAAGTAAAAGAAAACATGGGGCTCGATCTCACGACCCTGAGATCATGATCTGAGCCAAAATCAAGACTTGGATGCTTAATCTAAAGAGCCACCCAGGCATTCCTGGGCAGGAAGATTTCTAAGGGGAAGTTGGTCACAGCAAGGTGAAAAAAGGTAGATTTTGGACAGGATGAATAGCACTTGCAAAGCCTTGTGTCTTGTGTTGGTAGTGTAATGTAATGGGTGAGTACATAGATTCTGGAGCCTGCTGCCTGGAGATGAATGCTGACTTTAGCTGTGTGGCTTTAGGAAAACTATTTAATCTCTGAGTCTCAGTTTCATCATCTCCAAAACTGTGATAATAATAGCATCCATACCATGGAGGTGTCATAAGCGTTAAATGAAGTTAACGCATGCAAAGTGTTGAGTGCTTATTAGGAAACTGTGATGAAATCCCAAAAGGCAGCATGAGGCCCATGGCTGTGATTTTGAGTGAGACAGGGGGCCTCAGGCCTCTGGTCAAGGCTTCTGAAGCTTTACGATGTCCCAGAAGGTCCACCCATGAAAGAAAAACAAAGAGGAGCTCTTCTCCCGATGCTAACTCAGGAGCTCTCACTTCCGGCATTTTAGTCTTGGATGATGCCAAGAATAAGGGCAAGAAATACCATTCCCAATAACACTGGAATATCCTGACTCCACTAGGGACATGGCTCTGTAACAAACTGAATCCCCATTTTTAAGGGGAAAAATATGACTTTTTATAATAAATTACTATTTTTAAAAAGCGAGGCATCATCACACGTCAGAAATCATGCATGCCAATTCAGACGTTCTGATGAATGCACACTCTGTAACGACTACCCCAATGCAGTTAGAGAGCACACACAGCCTAGAAAGTTCCTTGGTATCCCTTTCCAGCTCATTCCCCTCGCTCCTTCAGAAGTAACTTCTCTTCTAATTTCCTACTATGTAGTTTGGTCTTGCCTGTGAAAAGTCACGTTCTGTTGGGTTCGAGTGGTTCTCAACCAGGGACATCTGGAGGAGTGTGTGTGTCACAATGCGGTGGGCATGCTGGCATCGAAAAGGTACAGATGCTGCTAACATCCTACAATGCACAGGACAGCTCCCACAACGAAGAAGTATGTGGCTTAAAATGTCACTAGCCCTGACATTCAGAAATCCTGTGTTAGAATTAACCCTGCCAACGTGAATATTTCAGGTGTCAGAAGACACACCCCAGATGTCTGCATCACAAACAACTTTTAACTGTACTCCCAAAGAGGACACTGATTGTGAAACAATGAACCCGAGCGGCCGGACCTAGTGGTAACATTGTCTCACCACCACTGTGAGCAGCAGATGGGAATTTCATCCCATATACTCATACAGACTGGGGTTTGAATCCTGACCAAGCCACTCGTGCTGTGTGTCAGAGGGCAAATTCCATCACCTCTCTAGTCTTTAAAACGTTTTCAACTGTAGGGGCACCAGGGTGGCTCAGTCAGTTAGGCATCGAAATCTTGATTTTGGCTCAGGTCATGATCTCAGGTTTGTGAGATCAAGCCCTGCCTTGGGCTTGCGCTGGGCATGGAGCCTGCTTAAGATTCTCTCCCTGCCCTTCCTTCTCTTAAAAAAAAAAAAAAAAAAAAAAAAGTCTTCAATTGTAAAATGTAATTCTTTTGGTGTAAGAATCAAATAAGAGAATTAGTCTGGCCAGCAGCAGTCCATGGCAGGAGCTCTATAAAAGAGTTCTCATCCCCAAATTCCTTGGACACTCCTGGGGCAAACACTTTCTGCACTGACATCTCTAAGGATCCAGAAAATTCTGTTTCCCTGTTTTTTGATCTGGACCACACAGCCCCAAGTCCCAGGGGCTCCTGGAGAAAAGGAGTAAAGAAGCGTCTAAGGATTCTGTACTTACCAACAGGGGAGATCCACGAGTCACCCAAAGCGACGCCGGCAAAGTTGCACTGGATGGTCCCTTGCTGAATGGCCTGAAAGAAGAGCCCAGAAACATTCTTGCCAAGGAAACCCAGAGACCTCCGTCCCTTCCTCAGCAGGAGAGAGCCAAGCCTTTATGCACCACGTTTCCTGAGCACAGAAAACTCCCCATCCTTTCTAAGACTCCCTGGGTATCTGAAGACCTAAGAGACCCAGTGAAGAGCAAGAGTAACTCTTTCCTGCTGCCATCTGCAAAATAAGGAAGAACCACTCAAGTTCCTCTCTACTGTTTTCACGAGAGTGTTGGCAGGACATACGTGGGGTCTGGTGCGGCCCTAGCTTCTTTTCAAGGGTCACTGGCACTCTTTCCCCTGAGGTCTGAGATCCCTCACAAGGTGCTGGGGGTTGGCAAGGACCTGGGTCACTGTCCACATAGCAGTCAGACTATACTATCATTTGTATAAAAATGAGAAAAAAAAGGAATATATAGTGGACCCGTGAACACAGGCTGAAACTGGACAGGTCCACTTATATCTGGATTTTTTCCCAACAAATACAATAAAGTAATGTAGTTGTATTTCTTTCTTCCTATGTTCTTCTTAATAGCATTTTCTTTTCTAGTTTACTTTATTACAAGAATACAGTATATAATACACATAACATACGTCATGTTCTCAGTAAGGGTTCTGGTTAACAGTAGGCTATTAGTAGTTAAGTTCTGGGAGAGTCAAAAGTTGTATTTGGATTTTCCACAGCATAATTTATATAAAGAAAGTGAATCACTATGTTACACACCTGAAACTAATGCAACATTGTGTCTCAACTGTACTCAGACAAAAAAAGTGTGTTCAAAAAAGATGTATGCGGGGGCACCTGACCTATTATAATATATGCTATCCAAAACTTTTACGTTGAATATATTAGACCTTTATATATAACTTAGAGTTTCGTAGGAAATACAATAAAGAGAGAACTAAGCTAAATAAATAAATACAATGAAGATGTTACCAGACAAATCCAGAAAAGGAGACAAGCCAAGTGGTCTGGTTTCTTCACCAAGTCAGAGTCATAATAAAGGGGCTTCACTAGACGGAAACAGACTTTGGGGGACACCACAGCCAGATGTAATTCCTGCATCTGGTTTGAAAAATGGCTTAGACTAACTGGCTATCAAGGACACACTGGGATCGTTAATATTTGAGATGAATATTCAAGATGAATATGTACTGAAATGGGAAGGTGAGGACTAGTGACTGAAGAAAGAAGGCTGTAGACATTACATCTGAGACAATCTCGTATTGGTTTAAAAAGCATTTTATAAAAGTGCAGGAAAAGATGTAAAGGCCATCCACTAAGGTGTTGGGGGGCTCTCCACCTGGTGGGAAGGTGACGTTTTAAGCTTTAATTTGCACTTGCTGTATTTTCTAATTTTCTGTTATGCAAATATACTCTTTCTTATGAAAGGTTCATTTTTTTTTTAAAGAACTATTAAATCTTTAAAAAGTAAAGGTCATACAAGCTCACCGGAAACAAACTAGAACACTGCAGGGGACAGGAGAAAATGTGGCGAAACTTTCCCCTCTGTCTCACATGCAACCTCCCACTCACCAGTCAGCCACAGTTTACATGGTGCATACCTTAAACCCTTCCTTTGCTTTCACAAGCTTATACACACACGTATATAAAGAGGCATCCGTTCTTTATAATGAACGGGACTCTCTGCAAAAAGTCCCATCATGGAAGGATACACTTACTTTTTTAACCAATCCTCTAGGGACAGCCACTGACCTTGTTTTCAGTTGATGGACATTGTAAGCAATAGTGTATTAAACATGCTCTGACTTGGGGCACCTGGGTGGCTCAGTTGGTTAAGTGTCTGACTCTTGGTTTCGGCTCAGGTTGTGATCTCAGGGTCTTGGGATCGAACCCCACATCAGGCTCCACGCACAGTGCAGAGTCTGCGTAAAAGATTCTCCTCCCTCTGCTCCCCCACCATCCCACACTCTCACTGACTCTCTCTCTCAAATAAATAAATAAATGTTTAAAAAGAAATCCTGGGGTGCCTGGGTGGCTCAGATGGTTAAGCATCTGTCTTTGGCTTAGGTCCTGGGATCGAGCCCCACATCAGGCTCCCAGCTCAGCAGGGAGTCTGCTTCTCCCTCTCCCTCTGCCTCTCCCCCTGCTTGTGCGGTCTTTGTCTCTGTCTCTGTATCTCTTGCAAATGAATTTTTAAAAAAATTCTTTGACACACATACATATAAGAATTCCAAGGACAGGTTCCTGGAACTGAAATTATTGGGTCCAAGGGCATGCAGATTTTAAAAGTTGATAGAGACTGCCAAATTGCCCTTTTATTTATTTATTTTTAAAGGTTTTCTTTATTTATTTGACAGGGAGAGACAGCACAAGCAGGAAGAGCAGCAGGCAGAGAGAGAGAGAGGGAGAAGCAGGCTCCCCACCTGAGCAGGGAACCCATCGTGGGACTCGATCCCAGGACCCTGAGATCATGACCTGAGCTGAAGGCAGTCACTTAACCAACTGAGCCACTCAGGTACCCCCCAAATTGCCCTTTTAAAATGTTTTACCAATTTCCATTCTCACTAAGAGTGCAGGAGAGCACTTATTTCCCCGACTTCTTACCAAAACTGGGTGTCATCAATCTTTTAAATACTTATAAGCCTTATAGATTTGGCTACTAACAAAAGTTGAGCATTTGTCTTATGTTCACAGTCTGTTTGCATTTTTTCTATAAATGGCTTGTTTATATTTGCCAATTTGCTACTGGATATTGTCCTTTATGGTTATCAATATGAATACTTTTTCTATCATATATTTGTGTGTGTGTGTGTATATATATATATATATATATACAACTTTTGAAATCATCTATGGAACTCTTTAAGTTTAAATTTGAATGTGGTCTAAATATGTCAACCTTATTCTTTTTGGCTTTTGGGTGTTCCATCGTATGATGGAAAGCTTCAGGGGCGCCTGGATGGCTCAGTCAGTTGTGTCCAACTCTTTTTTTTTTTTTTTTTTAAGATTTTATTTATTTATTTGACAGAGAGAGAGATTACAAGTAGGCAGACAGGCAGGCAGAGAGAGAGGAGGAAGCAGGCTCCCTGCTGAGCAGAGAGCCCGATGCGGGCCTCGATCCCAGGACCCTGAGATCATGACCTGAGCCGAAGGCAGAGGCTTTAACCCACTGAGCCACCCAGGCGCCCTGTGTCCAACTCTTGATTTAGGCTCAGGTCAGGATCTTGGGGTTATAAGATGGAGCCCCATGTTGAGTTCTGTACCGGGCATGGAATCTGCTTGAGATTCTCTCTCTCTCCCTCCCTCCCTCCGCCCGAATAATAATAATAATTAAAAAGCTAAAAGAAAATTAAAAATTAAAAAAATGAAGGAAAGCCTCAGGTTCTCTTACAGTTTTGGATTTTATGTTTAGATTTTTTTTTTTAATGTTTAGATTTTTAACCTATCTAGAACTGATGTTTTATGAAAGAAAGAATTCCACATTACAGTTTTTCAAATTGAGAGCCAATCATTCAATACCATTCATTGAATATTCTATCTACTGCCCAATGATTTGAAATGCCATCTTATCATCGGATAAGATAATGCCACATGATCATATGTATGACACATATATGTTATTTACATACACATGTACACATCATATCCTGCTGCATTTGATCCATGAGTCTGCTGCTATGCCAGTACCACAATGGTTTACTCGCTGTAGCTTTCTTTCTTTTTTAAAATTAATTAATTAATTAATTAATGTATTAGAGAGACACAGCAAGAGGAAACACAAGCAGGGGGAGTGGGGGAGGGAGAAGCAGACTTCCTGCTGAGCAGGGAGCCCAATGCAGGGCTCGATCCCAGGACCCTGGGATCATGACCTGAACCAAAGGCAGATGCTTAACCGACTGAGCCACCCAGGTGCCCCACGCTGTAGCTTTCTTTATAGCCTGTTCCACATCTGCTAGAGCAAACTTCACTGTTCTCTTTGAAACCTTTTGTGGTTGTTATTATTATAGACTTTATACAAGGTCCTACTCAAAGTATATTCAGTATCAGGCGATACAGAAGGAACAGAATCAGTTTTTGTCTGAAACCAAAACAACAGTCCTCTTCCCCATTACCTTATAAAGCTCTAGACCAATGCCAGCTGCCATTTTTCCTCCGTAGGACTCTGAGAAAATGTAGAATGGAATCGTCTAGCAAGAAAAGGGATTTACAGAGAATTAAATATCCCAAATGCCTTTTTTTTTCACATGAATTAATTTCAAATTTCTACTGCATGTAATGGCCAGACAAATCTGTTTTTCTTTGTCTTTCCCCCCATATCTGATTAGATGGGCTTCAATGTCATTCTTTCAAACTCAAAACCACTTTTAGAGATGAGAGAAACAAAAGGCCACGACCTCCTCTCAGGTGCAGAAAGGTTTTCTCTGATACCAGCTGGACACTGAACTCTTGGGGAAAACAAAGTTAATTCAGATGGCTACAGCAGTGTGACTACTAGCTCCTTCGTTTAGCTGTCCCTGAGTCACTGCTCACCTGAAATTCCTTATGGCAATCAAAGAAAGTCTTCAAGAGAACCATCATGTCTGATGCCACGGTGGCGAGGTCTTTGGCATATGCGTCACTCCTGTTCACGTAACTGAACCCAGTGCCCACAGGGTTATCCACAAATAGGAGGCTGGCTGACTGGAGCTACACATCACACAGGAAGTCAAGTGGTACAATCAGTTAGTTACCGACTGTCTTTCCACCATCTTTTTTTTCTTTTAATTTATCTTTATTTTAGTTTAGTTTTTTATTTCTACCACCTTCTATGCACTTGAGCCCATGCATGTGAAGACATCAATGTGCTTATGATCCTACTGCTAAAAGGGATTTAAAAAAATAATAAGGGACAGGAAGGGTGCCCGGCTGGCTTAGTCTGTAGAGCTTGCAACTCTTGACCTCAGGGTTGTGAGTTCAAGCTCCACATGGGGCCTGGAGCCTACCTTAGAAAAAAATAAATAAGAAGAGCCAGGAACATAGACTACTAAGGCAAAGAAAGGCAAAGAAAAGAAGAGGCAAGAAGGAAACATTAACATATACACTGTGACTAATGCATCTTAGCTGTCACTTCCATACAACAAAGTGTCCTACATGTAATCTATGAGCTCAGGTAGGATCACACGGTGTCAGCAGGAGCCCCAGCTCGAAGTGGCGACAGTACACCCAACATCTGAACATCACACATCAGTTTTCTTCAAGATAAACCCAATTTCCACACCAGCCTGGCCTCCAGAACACCACAAGTACAGAATTTATCCTAATGCCTTTTCCAAAGAGTCTCAGAGCTACAGAATCTTCTCTCTGGAAGGATCATCCCTGGTGACACAGTCCAGCCATGTCCTTTAATGATCAGGGAATTAAAGTCGAGAAAAGACCCAGGACTTATTCAAGAAAGGTCACAAAGCTGGGCAAGTAACAGCAGTGTCAGCACTCAGGCCCGGGCCTCCTCACTTCTCATTCAGACTCTCTGCTGAGTCGTACTATGCTCTGACTTCCAGGAAACCTGCAGATAAGCCAGTGTGGCACTCGGCTACTGCACACGTGATATTTCAGTTAGAAGCAAGTTCAGGAATGTTCCAGACTAAGGGAACAGCATGTGCAAAGACCCTGAGGCAAAAGTAAACTGCACTTGCAGAAGACCAGCAGGGAGACAGCCAAAGAGAATCTAAGCACTCAGAGGGAACCTTAAGGAAGAGGTGGTCCCGCACTGAATCTTGAATGGTAGACAGGAGTATGGGAAGGCAGGAGAGAGTAAGGGGCCAAAGAAATGAGGTCCATGCCAAGGAACTGGTCAGGCAGAGGCCTGAAGGGAGGGTGTACGTGGACAAATGTTGGGAGATGGGGCAGGAGGAAGGCAGAGACCAGCTTATGCCCAGGAATCTGGCTCTGATCTTCTGGGAACTGGAAGGTATTAAACTAAGGAGTGATTTGCATCAGAGAGACACTCTGAAAGCAGCCACAAGAGAGATGGAAAAGGGATGGATGAAGAATGTTAACAACATGTGGGGGTTCAACAGAGTTACTCTCTCTCTCAAACAAATAAATATAATCATTTTTTTAAAATTCATTTTTAGGTAAAACTGATTGGATGAGCAGGGTGAGGGGCAGGGGAAGATAAGGATGGTTCTCTGATTCCTGGCTCAGGCACCTGACTGGATGGTGGTACCATGTGCCACAACAAGGGACACATGGAGTTGGCTGGTTTTGTGGGTGGGTGGAGGGTCCGGTGTACTAATGAACAGTTTGGGATATGCTGATTAGGGAATGTATGAGAGAACTCCACATGGGGACTTCTCAGAAGCAAATGGAGAAAGTTCTGGGGCAAAAAGTTCTGAGCTGGAGATAATGACTTGGGAGTCATCACCTTCTATGTGTCACTGAAGCAGTTTGAGAGGTTGCCCAGCGAGCTCACAGAAGAACATGTTACCAAGGACAGAGCACGGGACACAGCAACATCTAAGGCATGGGAATGGCCAACAGGGTGGCAAAGAAGTCCACGAGAAGAATCCCATGCAGGATCTGCTAAAACTTGGTACTGGGAAGCCAGCATGGCTCAGGGCACAGGAGCTCCAGCAGAGTTATGCAGAAAGAGCAAAGGGGATTAGGGCCGGGCTGCCCAACCCCGTCATGGCCACCGAGGAGATTCATGTACTGCCTCCTAGAGCTACTGTGCATTGGGTTCCCTAGCACCCACTCTCCCCTGCCCCCAGCCCTAGCCCCCAGCCCAGAGAGCTCTAGTTGAAGGCATAAATAGGAGGTAAAGACTAGACAGCGGTAAACAGAGGCACACCTCATTTTACTGCACTTTTTATAAATTGAAGGTTTGTGTGCAGCCCTGCATGGAGCAAGTCTGCCAGCACCATTTTCCCAAAAGCATCTGCTCACTTCATGTCTCTGGGCCACATTTTGGTAATTCTTGCAATATTCCAAACTATTTCATTATTACTGTACTTCTCATGGTGCTCTGTAACCAGTGATGACCACTCACAGAAAGTTCAGATGATGGCTAGCACTTTTTGGCAACAGGGCCCTTTTTCATTAAGGTACGTACATTGTTTTTTTTACCTATCACTTCAGTGCCCATGGAACAGACCACAGTGTAGTATAAGCATAACTTTTATATGCCCTGGGAAATAAAAAAATTCATCTGACCCACTTTATTGTGGGGGTCCGGAACTGAACCCGCAGTATCTCCAAGGTATGCCTGTATATAGAATTCTTTGAGAAAGGGCGGGAGCTGGAGGAGCAGCTGGTGTAGTAGGCTGGGGAAAAGCCGTGCGTGTCCGCACCCCAGAGAGAAGAGAGCCTAGAGACAGTGTAAGGACAGAGAAAGGTAGTAACCGTCTGAGTGGAATCCTGGAGAAAGGGATGTCTGCAGAGAGGAGCCTCACGTGTTGTTCTGAGATGGGCAAGAGGCCAGTAAGGGGTAGAGAGGTCAAACCTCACTAGCAAGGACACAGGAAGCTGGTCACAGGGCATGGCTCTGCTCTCCCGGGGAGGCAGGGAGACGGGTCAGGCAGGGAGGGAAGCAGGAGGGAAGCAGAGCCGCAGCCCACAGAAGGGGTGGCCCTAAGCCCTGGCGAAGCCCACAGCCAGGCGACAGCCTCACCCTGCCAACCCCGCGGTGTCACCTGCCAGGGCTGGGCACCTGGGAGTAGGAGCCAAGCAGGCAGACAGTGGGACTGACCCATGCTTGGGGGTGGCAGGGCTGTTCTGGGAGGAGGATGAAGGAGCCAGAGAGTGAGCAGAGAGGGTTTAGGGCAGGAAGTGAGACTAAGAATGAGGGAGGGAAGGAGAAAGGCAGAGGACAAGGGGTCTGAGGTCTTGATGGAATCAAGAAGAAAGGCAGGAGAGGGGACAGGAGTGGCAGTTGTGGCCAGACGAGGGGACCCTACAGTTGGACTCTGGAGATGGCCGAGATGTAGGAAGCGAGGAGGTCCAGGCTGTCGGCTAGAACAGGCTTCTGCCGCCAAGTGGTGAGAAAGGTCAGCGATGTGGAAAGACCAGAGAGGAAGCCTGCGGTAAGTACACAAGGCCCCAGGACGCACAGGGAAAGCGACAGGGCAGGACTAACAGATTTGTGACCCCCTCCCCCAGAATGGGGTAGGCCGGGTGGGGCTCAGCCCTGGGGAGGCCACAGGGCACTTGCAGCTGGGGCTGTGCTCACCGTACCCAGGTACTTCTTCGTGGCTTGAGATCACTATTGAGGGGCCCAATTTCCTCGAAGTTTCCGAAGCCAGTGCTGGAACCACCCGGACCTCCCTGTCGAAGAGAAAATAAACAAAAATAAACCCAGAGAAAAATCAGTCAAATCTTCATCATTCTAACGACAACCACATTCATGACAAATAACGGATGACTTAGTGACGGCTGGGACGTTATACAAAAGACCCGACTGACCCCGTGACCTGGGGTATCTGGACCAACAGAGCCCCCTGCTAATTGCTCAGGCCTTTTAAGGGGAAAAGACCCAGGGATGCCTGGTTGGCTGAGTCCACAGGGCATGTGACTCTTGGTCTCAGGTTTGTGAGTTTGAGCCCTATGTTGGGTGTAGAAATTACTTGAAAATAAAATTAAAATTAAAAAAAGTAAATAGGTAAGTAAGTAAATAAATAAATGGAAAGACCTGGCCTAAGAGCCCCCGAGGGAACTTTATTACTTCCGATCCTCTGAAACTGAACCCTGGCCTGCCATGGGGCTCACTGACCTTCGAAACATCTTGTCCGTCCCCTCTCATTTCCAAGATGAGCAGCAAGGCCCAGGGAAGGGCCATGGCAATGAGGGGTGTGCCAGGCCCGGACCTGGGGCCCTGTGACTCTCCACCCCACCACCCTCCCCTCGGTGTCCCTGCAGACTGACAAGGGACGCAGACTTGATCACATGGATCCCCAGGATAGAATTTAGCAAATGCAAAAGTCCCAGAGCAGGGAAGGCCCAATACAGTGTGCACCCAGGACCAAGGGCGGGGCAGGGCCGTGACCAGAGCTCGGTGCTGGGGCCCAGCCGTGAGAGGTGGAGGTCCTGTGGGTTGTGAAGGGCTAAGTGAGGGAGGGAGGCCCTTCAGGAGATGGTCAGGGGAAAGCACGATCAGTGCTCTTCTGGACAAAGTCTCGGGGGCCAGCTGAGGGGCTAGGCCTCAAATAAATGGATACTGCCTCCCTGTGCATGAGCAAGATGGATAGGAGAGGGAGATACACAAACATGGAAGGAACAGCTCCCACAAAACAGAAGTCAGGGCTATTTATACAGGGAAATCGAAAGGGGAAAAAAAAATGGCGAGGCGCCTGGGAGGCTTAGTCAGTTAAGCAACTGCCTTCAGCTCTGGTTGTGATCTCGGAGTCCTGGGATCAAGCCCCACATCGGGCTCCCTGCTTTGCGGGGAGTCTGCTTCTCCCTCTGCTTGCCGCTTCCCCTACTTGTGTACTTTCTCTCTCTGTGTCAAACAAATAAATAAAATCTTTAAAAAAAAAAAAGAAAAAGAAAAAGACAACATAACGTCAGGGCTTCGGGGTAATTGGAAGACCCCAACAGAGAAAGACTGTATGAAACTATGCAATGTTTTGAACCTACCCCGAGCTATTATAAAGCTGGGTGGCTATAAATCCCTCTAATTATATGCACTCTGTATCTTAGGCTTTCCTAATAGTGTGGTAAGAAGCTCACCAACCAGAGGCAGCTGCTCATCACAGCAATGTTTGTCAGAGAGACAGGATGGACCACCAAAGTCATTCGCTTGGGAACAGGTTAGTAAATTATGACACGTCTACAAGACGGACTATGGAACAGCCATTTGGAACCACAAACTATATGAAAGTGTGGCAACAATGAAAAATGTTTATAATGCAACACACAGTGAATTAAGAGCAAATGTGTATCCTCAGGTGAGCGCTGGGCTCCTTCCTCCTAGCTGACTAACTGGGAGACAGGAGGACAGGACCAGAGGGACAGGAGTGAAGCTGGGAATCCCAGGGGCTTGACCTTGGTGTGACAAACCCCAATTTCCTGTCCTGCTTTTGTTAAGCTGTGGTTGACAGCAGGTGACGACAGCGCCCTCACCACCCCCCACCCCCAATGGCAATGAGAACCTGGCCGGAGGATGTTTCTATTCTATCTGAGAACATCCCACTGCAAAATCCTTTTTCCTTTAGAACTTTGCAGTGGGGTGTTGTCCTGGCCCAGGAAATATGTGAAATGTGTCAGCAGAGCAACTGAAATGCTTCAGTGACTTGAGAGTGTACCTAAAATAGCTCACTACTCCACTCAGAATTACTTCACTCAGGTGACATGACCTCAACTCTCAAGGACCTACCCACAGAAGGCAGTATGTGTGTCGTCAGCAGGCTGCTGAAACAGGTCGCCTTTTAATCTAATTATTTCTTCCCTACTCATAGTCTTTCTGAGGAAAGGAAGGGCAGGTTGGTTAGTTAGCCTGTTGATAACCGTCAAACAGTATCTCAGCTCAGAGGGTTAACCTAACCAAAGATCACAAACTGGGCGGCCTCCAGGGGCCGTGAAGTGCACGCACGGAGCAGAGAACCCAGCTGCGGGCAGAGGGATCCCCTCCCCCGGAAGCCCCTGCCCTGTCTGACAGGGGCCTCTGCCACTCAGCTCTCGGACAGCAGGGTCAGGCCCCAAGGTGCCAAGTCTCTGATTTTTAGAAAAAGGAAAGAGATGTCTTGAATTTAAAATGTTGCCAACCAGGGTACCTGGATGGCACAGTCTGTTGTGCGTCTGACTCTTGATGTGGGCTCAGGTTGTGTTCTCAGGGTCAGGAGACAGAGCCTGGGTCTGCTTGGGATTCTCTCCCGCTCCCTACCTCCCCAGCCCAGAATAAATAAATAAATCTTTAAAAAAAATCTTGGCGGGCGCCTGGGTGGCTCAGTGGGTTAAAGCCGCTGCCTTCGGCTCAGGTCATGATCCCAGGGTCCTGGGATCGAGGCCCACATCGGGCTCTCTGCTCAGCAGGGAGCCTGCTTCCTCCTCTCTCCTCTTTCTCTGCCTGCCTCTCTGCCTGCTTGTAATCTCTCTCTCTCTGTGTCAAATGAATAAATAAAATCTTTAAAAAAAAAAAAAAAATCTTGGCAAGCAATTCAGATAGAACGACCATGTCACTCTGCAATCAACCAAAGGGAAGATTTGCAGCTTGTGAAACTGAAGTTTTTACATTCCTGAGAACCCAGAAAGTGCCTCAGGGCAGCACGCGGCAAAGGGGACAAGGACAGAGCAGCGCCAGGCCTACACGACACTTCCGCTTTCTGCTCTGGCTCTACATGTCAGCTTTCACTCTGCGGGTGGAAAAAGTCCTGCTGATTATTAAAAAAGTTCAACACCCTCGAAATCCCTCAGATTAAATACCCAAAGCTCGGAAAACGGAACCCCCTGCCACATCTCCACCCCAGCAGCCCGGGGAGGACAAAAGTTCCTGGGATACACACATGGGATCTTTCCTCAGACGTTTTCCTATCTGCACTCTCCGGCTGGGCCTCACCTCCAGCCCTCCAAGGACACAGGTGGGATAATGCCACAAGAGAAAGGACCCTCCCTGCAAAGAGCTCCTCTGAGCTCTAGCTCACCAGAAATGTCTGCAGGGGCCAGCTGAGGAGGCCAAGGTCAGGGCACCAGCAGGGTGCTCATGAATGCTGAAATTTTGGGAGAAAGTGACATCTGCACCCCATAGAGGGGAGCGGCAGGACACCCTACTTACCAGTGAGCAACCTGGAGCCCAATCTGGGCCACACATCCCGTTTCCAGAGGCCGAAGCAAGAGTGCGTTCCTCAACCCCTCCCTAGAGGCTGATCCTCCAGGGGCCGTGGGCCGCCTCTGGACAGGTATTTTAGGAAGGCAAGAAAGGATCATCTGCCTGCCCCCAAATAGCTCCCTCCCGACCAGCTCCCTGCCCTCCACCCTACAATCAGAGCTCAAGATTAAAAGGCAGGGCGCCTGGGTGGCTCAGATGGTAAAGCATCTGCCATCAGCTGGGGTCATGATCCCAGCCAGGGTCCTGGGATCAAGTCCCGATCGGGCTCCTTGCTCCTTGGGGAGCCTGCTTCTCCCTCTGACTCTGCTTCTCTCTTTCTATCTTGCAAGAATAAGTAAATAAAATCTTAAAAAAAATAAGTTAAAAGGCAAACACACTTAGAGAAGGATAGGGTGCAACTAAGGTACACAAGGCTGAGTCCTTTCAAAAGATCAGCTTTTCTGGGGGCGAGGAGATAGTGTTGAGGAAGGCCTGGGAGAGAAGGGAGAGGGAGGGCTGCTCAGGGTACCTCAGCCTTCACTTGGGAACCTCTGAAAAGATTTCTGTCAGCAAAGAGTCAAATGTGCATTTAGAGCTTCCACGGAAGCATCCTGCCACTGACTGGGCTTGATTTAAGAACACCCCTGCAAAGGCCAGAACCCCTCACTCTTT